>OX578140.1:127273464-127818464 GCA_951213105.1 Amaurobius ferox
AAATTTTTGTCATAAAAATACGCTATAATATATTTCCAAAATTACATTTTAAAATAAATCAATTTTGCTGTTAGATGTAAACCTCTAACAATGTTAATAGTAGTCTGTTCTTACTTCTGTCACTTGGACATTTATCTTATTACTTTTTCTTGTAATAGAATTTTGGGTTTAACTTTCTGATTTCATACTAAAAGAAATATATTTTTAACACTTTATAACAAAGATGAAAAGTGTTTAAGACTTTGTTCATTCTGTCTGTCTGTCTGTCCATTAGCACGATAACTGCTGTAAAAATGGCTTAATCAAAAATGAAATTTTAGTATGTTGTTCAGACGGTCTGTAGGACCTATGGGAATATAAATGAATAATATCACCCAATTAGTTTTGGATTGAACCCGGGTTGAAAAAATGAAATACATTCAATCCTACGGGGCCTAATTTTTCAAACATGTTTTAAGCGGATTTAAAATTCACAAATTGCTTCGAAAATTTTAGGTAATATTCAAATTATTCCGTAAAATATATAAAAAAAATTTCAGCAAAATATATTCAGTAGTTTTTTAAATAAAAATTAAAATAATAATTACACCTCTTATATGAAGCGATCACGTGGCCATGATATGAAAGGATCACGTGACCCACTTCAAAATATAATACGGCATCTATCTTGTCTCAAAATCGTGATTTTTAAAGTTATTTTTAATTCATATTAAGTGTTGTATTCGTCCTAAAACCTTTTTATTTTTGCTTAAATTCTGTGCATCTACATACTGAAATAACGGAATGACAATATACTTGAGTTTAAATGATCATCTAAAT
Organism: Amaurobius ferox; assembly: GCA_951213105.1. Classification (NCBI taxonomy): domain Eukaryota; kingdom Metazoa; phylum Arthropoda; class Arachnida; order Araneae; family Amaurobiidae; genus Amaurobius; species Amaurobius ferox. The sequence continues at coordinate 127,274,284 of OX578140.1, forward strand.
TTGATTATTTCTACAACGAAGCCTATTTTTCACTTATGTAAAATGTAAACAGCAAAATATGTAGGATGAGTTGTATAAGAATTGCTTTGTTTTTTTAACGCAAAAATATTTAGATCAATGGTGTCTGCATAGCTGATATGAATGAAATATTCATTGATTTTACACCGAGAAGGACAATTTTTTTCGAGTTTTAAGCATAGAGTTTAATTACTTGTAGCTCCATGGTCTTAGATTTTTAAATAACATAAATTATTTTAGTACTGTGAAGAATGAAATAATTGGGAAAATGTTATGAATGAAATGCTGCTTTTATAGAGAGAGCCAGATGTGTTATTTTTTCTAGGACGTCATTTGAATGAATGTCAGTTGATTTTGTTGAAGTTTTCAAATAATTTTTTGTAGTATTATAATGATTTTAAAAATATTACCGAGGAATGTATCAAATTTTAGAGATGTTTAAACCAGGCAATTTATATTTCAATGCCGTCATTTGAATGGAGTTCATTTTCTTCGATGAAGGGTGAAGTTTTCAAATATAATAAATTAATGTAGTATTGTGATAAGTTTTAAAATATTACTTAGGAATGTATTGCATTTTAGAGATGTTTAAATAAAATTGCATTGGAGTTGGAAAGTGTTTCATAATCAATGCTTTAAGCATGATTAATCTTTCTTGTTTTAATTAGTATGATTGATTTTGGACAAAAATCTGATTGTCACTAAAAATTTTTATTTTAGGTGTTTGGTCCCTTAAATTGTCCCTATTTTTGACTCTTCCAAGTTCCTATGTCAATATTTTTAGGTTGAATTCTGTTGAGATCACTGTCTAGCGATTTTTTTTTTCAGAAACATTTGACCTGATCTTCAGTAACCTAAAATAAAATAAAAATAAATAAATAAATACAAAAGTTATAAGCAAAACAAATGTGGTTATAAATTGGTACATTTTCGGGTACCCTCTACACCATCTCCTGGTATCTATTTCGCATTTAAGATTTAATAGTGTATTTTTCGATTATTTCCAGCAATGCTATTGGTGGCTACAACTGTTCGGCCCATAAGATTTCAACACCTAATTGCCTGAAACCTGAGGACAAAGATTTATTTCCTGTTTTCGTGAGTATGGCGGAGTATACCTTCTTTATGTTCTGCTCATCAGGACCTGATAGCCAGGCTTATCTCCGAGATGGTAAGTGCAATAAAAATAAATTCTAGTGCAATAGATTGAAGGCTAAGTTCAATACTAGATTTGATTAATACTATTACATTGATTTCATTATACAGGGTTCTTATTTAACATTTAATCCGAGACTTATTTTATCAGTGGTAAACCGTAAATAAATTATATTCCATGTGTTTTGTAAACATTGGATTCGGGTACTTTTTTGTGGTTGATCGTATATAAATTGACTTTCTTACACAGAGTACATCATAAACATTGAATTCCAGATTTATTTTCTCAGTGGTTGATATGACATTAATTGAATCCCTTATAGAATGTGCTTCATAAACATTGGATCCTAGATATACTTCTTCAGTGGTTGATCATACACAAATTAAATCACTTATGCAGGGTGCTTCATAAACATTGGATCCTAGATTTATTTCTTCAGTGGTTGATCGTACACATATTGAATCACTTATGCAGGGTGCTTCATAAGCATTAGATCCTAGATTTATTTCTTCAGTGGTTGATCGTACACATATTGTATCACTTATGCAGGGTGCTTCATAAACATTGGATCCTAGATTTATTTCTTCAGTGGTTGATCGTACACATATTGAATCACTTATGCAGGGTGCTTCATAAACATTGGATGCTAGATTTATTTCTTCAGTGGTTGATCATACACATATTGAATCACTTATGCAGGGTGCTTCATAAACATTGGATGCTAGATTTATTTCTTCAGTGGTTGATCGTACACATATTGAATCACTTATGCAGGGTGCTTCATAAACATTGGATGCTAGATTTATTTCTTCAGTGGTTGATCGTACACATATTGAATCACTTATGCAGGGTGCTTCATAAACATTGGATGCTAGATTTATTTCTTCAGTGGTTGATCGTACACATATTGAATCACTTATGCAGGGTGCTTCATAAACATTGGATCCTAGATTTATTTCTTCAGTGGTTGATCATACACAAATTGAATCACTTTTGTAGGGTGCTTCATAAGCATTTGATCCTAGATTTATTTCTTCAGTGGTTGATCGTACAAATTGAATCAACTGTTCACGGTGCTTCATACACATTGAATCCGAGATTAATTCTTCAGTGATTGAATAAAAATCAAGTGCATTATGCTGCCATTTGAGTGTCATCGCCGGTGATATATTTAAAATGGGAAATCCAATTTCTTTTGGCTCCTCTAGCGAAAAATGTCTTTGAGAAACTTGCGCCTTTTGTTAACAAATCGAAAGAGATCCGGTTATTCCAGATTCATAGTTCGTTGAGATATGGCGATGTGAACAACTAATTTCGCGAGGAAAGCTTACTTGAATACAGGTGCTAATTTTCTTTCGCAAAAAAGTTGTGGTAAGCGGGCTTTTCGGCGAAAAATGAATCGAAATTAAAATGTCATAAGATTTTGCAGCTAGGTAGGTCTACTTTAACGGTTCGCTAACTACTGCTGCTTTAACGGCTGCTTTAACGGTTCGACTAATTAGCGAGAGTGTCAAGTTATTCTAATTTGACTTTTGGCTGAATGAGTTGCATCAAAATTATTCCTAGTTTATATTACAATAAATATAATGACTGGAATGTTTTTGCTCTTCCACTATTGATTGGGATATAGAAGTTTTTCTAATTAAACATTTTAGCTTCAGAGGGCGTATAAGAGTTTAGATTTCTATTATTCTAATATAAAATATTACATTAAGAGTATCATTTTTACTTGCTTATGCAACTTTATAGACAAAGTATTGTTTTTCTGAAAATTTTCTAATTCGATTTTTTTTTTACCAATAAGTACATTTTAAGAACTCCTGAACTTATTTAGAACATTTTTGAAAATTTTCCCGTTTGCGTGTGTGTAAAGTTTGGACACGGTAATTTAAGTAAGTATGGATTGCTATCAAATTCTAGATGTGAATACATTATATGAAAAACTAGAAATAGATAATATTTTTAATAATTCTTTTGACTAGAATTGTTTAAATTCTAGGATTTTTATTTCTTTCTTTTAGGGAAATAATGGTATTTCCCTGAATAATGTTGGTGCCACATATGCCGGGGTTGATAATATGAACTAATAATGGTCAATGGAATAAAATTTGAATGCAGATCAGCCAAATGCATCTATCAGCGTCATCATGCTTTAGCCAACGTGAAAAAATAGCCGAAGCAGCGACGCCGACTTCATGGGTTCCATACACAGTTTGAACCCCAATAAGTTTATTGTGGATTCCTCGAACCCCTAATAGTTTTTGTGTATTTAGTGGGGATTATAATTAGTATTTAGTACGTATATAGGTATTTTTACTTTCCTTATATACATAATGTATAAGGAAAGTATTGTGAGGGGTCGAAAATTCGAATTCGAGTTTTCGACGGGAGAGCACGTTTCAAGCATCCCTGATCACGAATCAAACATTTTTGAGGTGATGTGTGTGTGTGTGAAGGTATGTGTGTGTGTGTGTGAAAGTATGTGTGTGTGTGTTGTTGTTGTTGTTGAAACCCAGACCGTCCGACCTACCAGAAAGGTGTAAGGTAACAGTTTGGACGGTCGGGAAGTGCCACCCAATTTAGACCGGAACCCAGTGAGGGAGGCATCCACAGGGACCGTACCCTCCTTCCCCTACCACCATCCTCTCGGAAGGACTTTCGGACCCACATGTTTAACGTGATCGTACTCCGCATGAACACGGCGGCAGTTTTGGCAGTGGCTGGAATCGAACCCGGGCCTACCGAGTGCAATTCCAGCGCGCTAACCAATGGGCTACCGCGCCCCGTGTGTGTGTGTGTGTGTGAAGGTATGTGTGTGTGTGTGTGTGTGAGAAGGTATGTGTGTGTGTGTGAAGGTATGTGTGTGTGTGAAAGTGTGTGTGAAGGTATGTGTGTGTGTGTGAAAGTATGTGTGTGTGTGAAAGTGTGTGTGTGTGAAAGTGTGTGTGTGTGGAGACGATTTCTTACGAACGAATGGAGCGATTCGAATGAAATTCGAACGATTCGAATGTAATATCATGTGATCATCATTCTCGTGACATCATTCTGGTGACATCATTCTCGTGAATCTAGCTCGTTCCATTCATGAGAAAAAATACTTTGAGTAATACTTTTGTATTTGAACGCCAATAGTCATTTTTCTGCTATAAGAATAACTTATTTCTCCGTCCATAAAGCTTGGCGAGATTTTGGCGACGGATTTGGGGGAATGTCGCCAATTTGGCGACTTTTTTTAATATTGCCAAATTAATGAAAATCTTGCCAAATGGATAATGACGCTAAATCAATGAAAATGACGACTAATTGAAGAAAATTCAATATCTTGGAAATAAAATAAGTATGTACTATAAGAATAACATTTTTTAACTGTAAAAGTAGTAAATTCATTATTGCATTATATAAGGAAAGTCATGTGCTGCCCACATCAGATTTTTCTTTTGTTATCAACTCTAAAATTTTACCTTGTTCATTCCCTGTTTACTATACCGGGTGTCCCTAAAACATTGACTTCGGCTTTTATTCCTTAAATATTGATCTTAGACATATATAATAAATTACAAAGCTGCGTAAAAAAAGGTACAGAATTTTATGAAATCGATAAAAATTTTCAGGGGATTAAATTTGAAGAAATACAAAATTTAAATTTTCGAACGGTCTCCATACAAAAACATTTCCAATGAGTAAAATGTGCCCCATACACTGACAAGGTGATGTACACAATTTCAGAATTTTATCATAAAAAGTCCCAGAGATATGTTTAAACGAAGTTGGTGAGGGATTAATCGCAAATTAAAATGTAAATGTTTACAGCAAGAGTGCAAATGACGCAGCGTAGAAATGCATCATAGGCAAATAATATCTGCTTATTATCTTTAGATTTATTTACAATTTTTTCGAAAATATGCTTCCTGAAAAATAACTTAACATTTTAGATGATTAATTACAGAATAAAACTTGGAAATGGCACAATCAAAATGAACATTAAAACAGCTTAGAAATGTATGCATATGCAAATATCTGCCTCTGATCGGTGCATCACACAATCGCAACAGACGCATTATCACATGAGAAAGTTGTTTTCGCTCTGCCATTGATCTATCGCCTCGCTTACGCCAGCGCAGCCCGGCAGTCTGAGCGACCCTTAAGTATTTTACATTTCTGCTACATTTTAAGAGTGTAGTTAGCCTGTACCGACAGTATGTCGCAATACAGCAAGGAAGAACTTTTTGAAATGCTTATGTTGTACAGTTTATGCAATCGCAATGCTATCGGAACTGCACGGGAATATCAACGTACTTTTCCCAATTCTCGACATCCTTCTGGGAGATTTATTTCCCGATTGGTGCAACGAGTGCGTGAAAGAGGAATCGTACACCGTGCAAGTGGACTAGGTAGGCCCAGACTTCACTCAACTAATGTAGAAATCGATATTTTGGCTTACTTTTGCAGACATCCACATAATAGTGTTCGTACCGCTGCTTCAGAAATGAACGTACCACGTGCAACAGTGCGGAGAATACTGAGACTGAATAAATGTCACCCGTTTAACATTCATGGTGTCCAACAGATTATCAACGTCGTCTAGATTTTTGTAATTGGGCTCTAAATCAGGAAAATGCAAATCCCTCTTTCCTGAAAAACATAATTTAGACTAACGAATGTTGTTTTAAACAAGATGGATGCATAAATCCTCAAAATGAGCACTTCTGGTCTGACAGAAATCCATTCGTGGTACGTGATATTCATCATCAGAAGCAATTTTCTGTGAATGTATGGTGTAGTATTTTCAGAAACCGTTTGCTTGGACCCACACTGTATGATGGTACTTTGACAGCTGACAGATATGTTAATGATATTCTGAATGCGGTTATTCCTGATTTTATGGATGAACTGCCCCTAACAGTACTTCCACATGTATGGTTTCAACAGGACGAATCTCCAGCTCACCATACTACAGTTGTGAAACACTGGTTAAATGACGAGTTTTCAGACAAGTGGATTGGCTTGCATGGGCCAGTCAAATTTCCCCCTAGATCGCCTGATTTAACGCCTATGGATTTTTATTTGTGGGGTCGTTTACGCACAACTGTTTATCTATCGCCTCCCTTAAATAAAGCAGAGTTGCAACAACGCATTCAAGATGGTTATCGTGACATCACCGAACAAGAACTTGATCGAGTGCATAGAGGTGTTATCGTGCGAATGCAGCTCTGTATTGGCATGGATAAGCAAAACATTTTGAAAAAGCTTAGTAATCTGTGTGTAAAGTTATTATTTCTGCACAGTGTAGATACTTTTGTACCAATAAATGGGAAAATTATTATTTATTTATGTAATCATTGTTTTCTTTCGTAATTTGTGTATAACCCCTGAAACTAGATCTGCCGACATGATTTTTCCCCTCTGAGAACCCATGTCGATGCATCGAAAAGTGGTTTAAGTCAGCATTTTTGTCTTTTCATATCTCAGGAAATTTTTATGATAAAATGCTGAAATTGTGTACATCACCTTGTCAGTGTATGGGGTACATTTTACTCATTGGAAATGTTTTTGTACGGAGGCCGTATAAACATTTAAATTTTTATATTTTTTAAAATTTAATTCCCTTGAAAATTTTAACCGATTTCATAAAATTGTGTACCCTTTTTTACGCAACTTTGTAATTTATTATATATGTCTTAAGTTTTAACATTTAAGGCATCAAATCCGAGGTCAATGTTTTTGGGACACCCTGTATATAAAGTTGCGTGTATATTTGCTTAATGTATCGCGTGTATATTTGCGTAATGTATCGCGTGTATATTTGCGTAATGTATCGCTTGTATATTTGCGTAATATATCGCGTGTATATTTGCGTAATGTATCGCTTGTATTTTTGCGTAATGTATCGCGTGTATTTTTATGTAATGTATCGCGTGTATATTTGCGTAATGTATCGCTTGTATATTTGCGTAATGTATCGCGTGTATATTTGCGTAATGTATCGCTTGTATGTTTGCGTAATGTATCGCGTGTATATTTGCGTAATGTATCGCTTGTATTTTTGCGTAATGTATCGCGTGTATTTTTGCGTAATGTATCGCGTGTATATTTGCGTAATGTATCGCGTGTATATTATACGTACATTTTGAAATCAGACCCACCTTATTACTCTAAATTTACCGCTCAGCCTGTTTTTGTATTCTAAATACAAGTGTTTAACTCAAAAATGATTTAAAGAGGCATTTGCGGGCATTTTTAATATTAGTAAAAATACCTAAAAATGAATTTTACATTTTTTGTTATTTTTATAAAGATAATTGAGTTGGAAATTCACATAGTATCTGCATATTGTATTATATTACTTTCCCTGGAATGTATGATAATGCATAGGGAAAGTATTGGAATTATACCGAAAATCGCAACTCGAGTTTTCGACGGATCTATACGTTTCGAGACCTGTAGAACACGAAAAAACTATTCTTAGATAGACGCCTGTGTGTGTGTATCCACTTTAACTGAAAACTAATTGTCCAAATTTCATAAAATTCGGTAGGTAAGAAATTTGGCAGATAAGTCGCTTATGGGATACTGTGGTGCTGGTTAGATATTGTAACAATTCGGAAAAGAATCTGCCTTTTATTGCGAAATGGCTCTCAAATCCAAAATATCCGATTTAAAATAAAAAACTAACCATGCTCAAATATTTAAATATTTTTATTTTGGGCGAAATGAAGTCTATTTTCACTGTAGTTAAGAAGCTATTTAATAAAATTTCTTAAAACTTAGTAGTTAAGTCTCTTGATATTTAGCCTGATCCTAATTTGCTTTTGATATAACTCGGAAGAGTATAACCGACGCTTTTTGCGAAATGGCCAGCAAAGATAGTGAACATATCTGAAATAAATGATTAAAATTGTTGAAATATATTAATTAAGTACTGTTCTGATCTTTAGGTATATTTTGACAACTAAACGAATAAGACTGACCCCATGACTGTAGGATGAACCGTTCTCGAGATACTGCAGTTTTTTTGGAATTTTGAGAACCTTAAGAATTTAAAGTGAATTAAGTTGCCAAATGCAATAAAAATTCAAATTGGATATAATATCAGAAAAGTATCCATGTTATTTTCTGCAATTAAACTAAATTTAATGCATAATGAAATAAAAAATTACAAAATAATTTGAATCTGTTGGGAACGTCATGTGCTGCTTACATCAGATTTTTAATGTTGCACCTACAAAAGCAAAATAAATGAAATAAATAATTATCTAGAGAAAAAAAAAATATTTTTCTGTACTTAACTATAATTTCCTTCATTTTAGCATTCCAAACGTCTCATTGTGCCAGATAATCTATCTGAATAAAATTTAAATTAGACTTAAGTCCTTTTAAAAATGCATGGGTGATTGGATTTAAAATTTCAGGAATCCCCAATAATTTTTCAAGTAAGCACCTATGAACAGAAGTGTGGCTGTGCTCGACCTTTTCATATTAGAATCCATTTCTAAGTAGCGTACGAGTTTTTTTTTTCTGTAGGGAATTTTTGAAAATCTGTATTTTTGTTCCAAATGATCACAAGTATAGCATGTTACTCTTCATTTGAAAGAGATTTAAAAGACCTTACGATTGATACCAAGTTTGGCAATGTATACTCTCCCCCCCCCCCCCCCCCCCCCCTCCGGCGTAGCTAATTATGTCACGAACACAAAAATTACATCCCTACTGTTTTTCACTGCAATGATTGAAACTATTATAAAATTTCAAAGTCATTGAGCCACACATAACCCCTTTTAAGCATGATTATGTCAAATGTTGTCCTATGCTGCCCTGTTAAGAAGAAAATATAAAATTTCGAATAAATTTCAAAGATTTGTCTCGAATTTTAAAAAAATTCTATCTAGATCTAGCCGAACCACAAATAAAGCTGATAACGCCAACAAAAAGAGCCGAACGTAAAATCCATTGATATTTGTGGAAGCTATTATGTACACAAGATACCAGCCCCACACAGTTACAGACGCGTATCATTCTAAAAAGTCGAAACCTGTTCAGGAGTTCCTAAAACATATATTGACATCAAAATCTCGAAATTGAAAATTTTCGTGAAAACAATAGTTTTTCTATACTTTGTATGAGAACGTAATAATTTTAGAAAGAATTTACGTGAAGGTAAAAGGAAAGAGTTAAAACTTGATGTTAGGAAAACGTCAAAATCGCTTGAGACAATAATTCAGGTGGTGCTGGATTAAGATAAGTACCACTGCACTGTATATATTTCTGTGCCTAAAGTCTCGTATTGGATTTAATAATATTTACTAAAAAACTGTATTTTAACTGTTATCTTTGCAAACAACAACAACAAAAAAAAAAAAGATTTGTGCAGTTCAAGTTATAACACAAACAATAATATTCCTACGCATTCCATTACATGTTACTTTAAAATTTCTAACTCAAACAGTAATGTTTTATAACTCAAACAATAATGTTCCTACGCATTCGAGTTTATTTTACTTTTCAATTTATAACTCAAACAATAATGTTCTTACGCATTCCAGTATATTTTACTTTTCGATATACTTTTCTTTTCGTATTCTCCGTACGCACCCCGTTCTATAGCTAGAAAACAATACTTATTACTTCACCCATAGTTAGGAAATCTGATGTGGGCAGGATATGACTTTTCCTGCAGACTGATATTAACTTTCTCTATATTTCTTTAATAATTCATTAAATTGAATCTAATTGCATAAAACAGCACTGAATTTGCACTTTTAATTTAATTTTTTTTAATTTGGGAATTGAACATTTTTTTAAAGACGGCGTACAAACACACGAAAAAACTAAAATATTTCAAGTTAGTATTAGAGTAATTGACTTGGTCTTATTCTTTCCCTCGTCAAAAATTAAGTATAAAACAAACATTTCATGGATACATTTGAGCATACATTGTCTTTTAATTTATATTTAACGATTTTTGTAGGTCATTTTTTTAAAAAGGCAGGTTCTTCGTTTCCGAATCGTACCAAAATCTAATCAGCACCAGGGTCACACACAAGTGACTTACCTATAAAATCCTATAAAATTTTATGAAATTTGGGCCCTTAGTTTTTAAGTTAGAGTGGATACATACATTGCACAGACACACACACACAGACGTCATGCTAAAAATAGTTTTTTCGTGTTCTAGAGATCCCCCAAACGTGTAGATCCGTCGAAAACCCGAGTTGCGATTTTCGACACGATTCCAATACTTTCCCTATACATTACCATGTATTGCAGGGAAAGTAATATGCAAAAAATCATTCACTACGACTTTCTGTTATGCAAATGTAAACAGATGAGACTTCAGTAACGTTAGTGACACCAAGATATAATTTTCAAAGCATTATGGTATTTTTAAGATTTTCATCCGTAGGAGTTTTATCTCGGTCTCTCTAATTCCATAAGGATTTATACGAAATAATTTAATAAAAATTACTTGGGTACTGAATCCGCAAAAAATTCTTATATTTTTACGTTCCATGCAATACATGGTAATGTAAAGGGAAAAGGATTGGAATCATGTCGAAAATCGCAGCTCGAGTTTTCGACTTATCTACACGTTTTGGGGCCTCTAGAATACGAAAAAGCTATTTCTAGCGTGATGTCTGTGCGTGCGTGTGTGTGGCTGTGCAGAGTTTGTATCTACTCTCGCTCAAAAACTAATTTACCAAATTCCATAGAATTTTACAGGAATTCCATAGAATTTTACACTTGTGAGTTACTCTAGTGATGATAAGGTTTTGGTAAAATTCGGTAAAAGGAACCTGCCGTTTTTGCTAAATGGCTCGCAAAAATCATCAAAATCTAAAGTAATAGACTCCGTATGCTCAAATGTATCAATTAAATGTTTGTTTTACGAGTTTTTGATGATGAAAAGAATATTGATGATGAAAAGTTATTTGAGTTTATTCGCATGTTTGCTACACCGATTTTGAAAATACGTCCATTCACCATATGAAAACGAAAATTGCATTGAAAGTACAAATTCGGTGTAATTTTAAATAATTAAGTGTGTGATTTTGTGCAAAACTCAATTTAATGCATTATTTAAGAAATAAAGAGAATATGAATCTGTAGGGAAGGTCATGTGCTGCCCACATCAGATTTTTTCATTTTGATAACGATTGAAATACAAGTAAAACTAAACACTACGGAATATAAGTGTATGAGGAAGTTAACTGGAGAATCACACTCCATATATTTTAATATAAAAACAATCTCCCCAGAGATAAAACTACAGCTCCTCCCTTTCGCGACGGCGGCATTCCAGAACTGCCGCGACCCAAAGGACGGAGCGCTTCGCTTCCGAACTGTTCCTATGGGACGGCAATTTTTTGCGCTAAGCCTAACTCTCGAAAAAAATTCACTAAAAATCACCTATTCAACACAGAAATCTACTTTTTTCAGAAATAAAAGAAATATTTATTTTCTATTTGATGTATATTTTTCATATAAATCTTAATACAATATACTCGGTAGTTGCTCCCATTCTTTTATCCGAAATAAACGAATAATTTCACTGCCTCTAAAACCCCCCCCAAAAAAAATACTCTCTTATATTCCTATGATTCACCAACGAAATCATGAAGCTCAAATCAAAATAAGACCCGAAACTCCATTATAAAATTGTTGATACTGCGAGAAGTGCTCTATTTGTTTATATCACAAAACCATGTTTAACCGCTCCAAATGGAGAAATAATTCATTGGATCCTCCTTATGCCAAGGTCAACTATCTGCAAAATACATTGAAGTTGTTTCCACGGATATTTAGCGCCATCTAGTAGACAAATTAAAACGTTCCATGTGAAAACACGCATACGTGCCTCTCGCCGTTTAGGGTAAAGTTTTCTCCGTCACGAATGCGTGCCGTCCGTCATTGAATGCAAGTTCGCAGCCGACACGCGGGCATGCCAACCGTCGCGAAAGGGTTAAATGATGTAACTGCCATGCCAAAATTGTACGCCTGATTTTACTTTTCCTGCAATGCATGGTAATGTATAGGAAAAGTATTGGAATCGTGTTGAAAATTGCAACTCGAGTTTTCGACGGATCTACACGTTTTGGGACCTTTAGAACACGAAAAACTATTTGTAGCGTGACGGCTGTGTGTGTGTGCCTGTGTGTCTGTCTGTCTGTGCAATCAATGTATGTATCCACTGTAACTCAAAAATAATGAACCAAATTTATTAAAATTTTATAGGCGAGTCACGTGTGTGTGAACCTGGTGTTGTTTAAATTTTGGTACGATTCGAACAGTAAGAACCTGCCTATTTTTATGAAATGGCCCGTAAAAGTGGCTAAAATCTAAAATTAACGACTACTTATGATCAAATGTATTAATTAAATGCTTTTATTATACGTAATATTTGACAAGAAAAAGAATAAGATCAAGCCCATAACTTTAGAACTAACCGTTCTCGAGATATTTTAGTTTTTTTTTCTCATTTTTGTTACGCCGCCTTTGAAAACATGCCCAGTTACCAAATAACACCAAAAATTGAATTAAAAGTGCAAATTTAGTGTTATTTTGTGCAATTACATCCAATTTAATGAATTATTAAAGAAATAAAGAGAAAATAAATTTGTGTGTGTAGGGAAAGTCGTGTTGCCCCCATCAGATTTTTCCAACTATTTTAAATTGGTATATGTGTGCGATATACCGATAAAGATATAATTCTTGGAAACAGGGTTTATGAAACCCCGATGTTAATGTTTATGTAAAATCTACAGAAATATGTGAGGATTCAAACTGCATTATCTCTTTTAGTCTCTTAATGTCATTTCCTGAATATAGATATGTACTCTAGGTGTTTTATTTACTAGCATCACTACATTTCTCAATCTTCCTAAATCTTCCAAACAGCCTTGCTGCAGAATTCGGAGTGCATTTTGAAGCAGAAGAAAGATCTAGATTGCTGTGCTGAACAGTCCAAGCTGCCAGATTTGCCCATAATGAACATTCTAGACCAATCTGGCAAAAGCGTTGTGGAGCGACAAATCGCAACTTGTTGGTATGTTTTATCCATTGTCAATCTTATAATGTTGATATATTAATGAAGCGTATTATAGCAACACAGTCCGCTTATAGGGAGCGGATAGGAATCACGCTTTATTTGTGGTGGAGGTCTACACGGGCTCGGGTCTGGTCCGTGGGTTTAGGATTGACCTAACCACGAGCCCGGCCGCATTTTTAACACGTTTGAGACGGAGCCGGTTTTAATATTGTGACAGGGCTGTTCCTGCGTCACTCACTTCTACGAAAAACATCCCCGATTATTCCATCGGGCCCGAAGAATTCTTTTGGGCCTAACGGTATAGAGCTGGACTAGAAATCTAAAGGTTCCAAGTTCGAACCAATCCCCACCAAGGGGATAGGCGCCCCCCTCCCCCCACACACAATATGCTTTCCGTTCAGCCGGCTTGGAACACTTAATACATGTTTGACCGTACAGTATAGACAGAAGATAACGCACTCAACGCAATAGATAATCTATTGCGTACTAAGATACATACACTGAAGAAGTGTAAGTGCATTTTTTATGTTATATACATTACAATTTTGTAAGTGTATTTTTAATGTTATATAAATTAGGTTTATATATCAAATTCGATACAGTCGGTCTACAGAATCCAACGCCGGCCAAACGGAAAGTTCGGTGTCGAACCCCAAGGACCGATACAGTCTCGAACTTGTTAAGGAAAATATTTCGTGTCGGGCTTTGTTCGGGCCGCGTTTTATTGCATTCGGATCGGGCCCGGCCGAGCAAGATCAAAATACATAAAGCGTAGTCAAATACAGATCAAAATCGAAAATAAAAAAATTGAAAGTATATATAAAACAAAATTATCAAAAAGCTGTCGAAAGTCTGTCTCCCTGTCCCATATCAAGCAATAAAAGTTTACTCAGTACAGATAACGCAAATGGGTTAATTAGAACTGGATACAGTAAAATAACAATTTGAGATAGGAAATTGAAAATTTATTTATATCGAAGATGCTCCGAAGTCAAAATAAAACATTGCTCTTTGAAAATTTCATCTGCTGATACAAATCGTTTTACTTTCTTGACCTAGTACCGGAAGAATCAAGTTTGAAACAGTAACACAACAAGACATATGTTCTGGCCTGGATGCTGCGAAATAAATATTCGACGCCGATGTGCCAGATGTCATGTTTTGTAACATCAAGTGATCTATATGAATTAATTAGGGAATAACTGGATTCCAAATTTAATTTTAATCTTTGGTCAAGTGCGATTTATAAATAGTTATATTTTTTAACTGGTCATTAAAATGTTTAGTCGCTTCTGTACTGTGATTGCTTAATATTTTCTATATGCAAAATATGCTGTTTCTTAATGATCCAAAGGTCATATTACTCTTAAGTGGAGAAAATGCTTACTTAAATATCTCATTATTTTTATTTTACTTCTGTAGTCAAAATGATTTTCATTGAGATTAAATAAGATTCTATATTTCGTTTGAATATAATTTCTAATATCTATAATAACAAAATCTTATCGCTTGTTACTTTCCCTGCAATACATGGTAATGTATAGGGAAAGTATTGGAATCATGCCGAAAATCACAACTCGAGTTTTCGACGGATCTACACGTTTCGAGACCTCTAGAATACGAAAAAACCATTTTTAGCGTGACGTCTGTGCGTGTGTCTGTGTGTCTGTCTGTCTGTCTGTCTGTCTGTATGTCTGTCTGTGCAGATTTTGTATCCACTGTAACTAAAAAACTAATGGACCGAATTTCACAAAATTTGGTAGGTAAGTCACTTGTGGGCGGGGCTGGTGCTGATTAGTTTTAGGTACGATTCGGAATAAAAGAACCCGCCTTTTCTTGCGAAATGGCCCGCAAAAGCTTGTATCCACTCTAGCTGGAAAACTAATGGACCGAATTTCACAAAATTCGGTAGATGAGTCACGTATAGGTCACTCTGGTGCTGATTAGATTTTGGTACGATTCGGAAAAAAATAACCTGCCTTGTTTTGCAAAACGGCCCGCAAAAATCTTCAAAATCTAAACTAAAGAACTAGGTATACTCAGATATATCCATTAAATGCCCGTTTAATACGTAATGTTTAACGACGAAAAGAATAAGACCAACCCCATTACACTAGGACTAGCCGTTCTCGAGATATTTTAGTTTTTCGTACTTTCCCTACGCCACCTTTGAAAATAAGCCCGGTTACCGAATGAGAACGAAAATTGAATAAAAGTGAAATAAATTTCATTAAAATAAAGAGAACGTGGATATAAGTCTGCAGGGAAAGTCATGTGCTGCCCACATCAGATTTTGTGTGTATGTGAACACAATCATGAAGCCCCCACTCGGTTTAGAAGCTCGCATTTTTTTTAAACGTAGGTTTCGAACCATACAAGGTTTCGAAACTTTCGAAAAATTTAATAGATTTTTAAATATTTGTAAAAATACCTCATTTTGTATGGGTGGGGGTGTGTAAAAAGATGGATGTGCCATAACTATATATCTTCTAATTCAAAAATGAACTTAGAACCTCTGTTTGTTTTAACGATAGACAGAAAATTTTTCGAAGAGTGGGAATGCACTGATTTATACAAGTTAATAGGATTTCTGCCTTATGGCTTGGAGTTGAAAACCTTAAAATAAAAGCTTTACATTCATTTCTAAATCCTTCAATAGTCATTAGCCTCCTCTAGACTAAATCCAGCATAATCCCATACTTGTGAGATTAAACCGTTGTTGTTGTTGAGACCCAGACCGTCCGACCTACCAGAAAGGTGAGATTAAACCGTGTATGTTTGAAATGAAACTAGATGCCAGCAAATATATTGGTTCAGGCAAGAACAGCATTATACAATTTCCAGCTTAAGGATGATTTCACAAAGGATGGTATTGACCATCCATGATATGGAAGTCACTTTTCTGATCAATGGGATGTGTCTAAAACTTGCGAATTAGTCTTTCCTCCTCCAAACATAGCAGATAGTAATGGCCACTTCTTCATTCCTCGTAACATTGACTCAAAATGAATCAAATCATTAGAAAAACTAGATACGCCCCAAACAGTCTGGAGCAAAATATATTGTTTCTGCCGTTTTTACCTGGAGACGATTTGTCGTTGATAGTCTCGTCTCTTGCAGTGCGCGCCAACCTTTTTTGTTTATTCCCACTCCGTTTGAAAAATGGAATGGACATAAAAATTTCCCCGATAACTGTATATTTGTACATATAGTACTTTACAATTGCAATGAGATTATTTTGTATCCCTTTACAGCCCTGTAGCAAATTACATCAAGTGTGCTCAGAAGATTGTGAGTGACAAATGTGGGGTGGCTGCCGGAAATTTGACTTTTGAGTACATCCGACGTTCTTCCGGACAGCAGATGGAATCGGTTTGTCAGAAGATGCCAAACTATCCTGAACCCGATCCAGAAGTGTGCAAAGCTCCTGCTCCAGTTTGTGCCGGATCCAGAATTGGAACATTCACGGAAATGATTGTTCTGATGAGTCTGCTATTTGTAACGTGGCTTAACTACATTTGATTCCGAATAATTAAATAGTCAGTGATCAGTTCAGAAAGACTCAAGAGCATGTCAAAAATAATTTTTTTTTGTATATTTCAAATGGATGTCCATCTATATGATGACTTTTTATCAGACGGCTGTAAAAATATGTTATTCTTCTAAGTGCTGCACATGATATCGCAAAGACATGGATTAGTAATTATCTATGATTACCGTTTCATTTTCTCAGCAATATATGTGTTTCAATTTAACTACGTTTATATTTAATATGGTTATATTCAGGACTAGAAAATCGCACTCATGCACTCGCAAGTAGCGAGCTAATTTTAATTAAGTGACAATGATAACTTCTCGGCGAGAACATAGTTAAGCGATAAGAAAATGCTTGCTGGTCAGAAGCCCTTCAAAAGTATTTTGAATATTAATTTCAGTGTAAAGTACAAAGTGCATTTATTGTTTTTTTACAAATTCTTAAAATTACACCCGTCTGACACAACCTTTGCTATGATGTATTTATTATAAAAAAATTTCTTGCATTTAAATTATTTTCATGAATACAGAAATGATATTTGTACAATTAAAATTTGAATTGTAATAATCTGTGAAAGCGTTAATAATAAATACATTTGTGAAATCCGAATCAAACATCAGATTTAACATGTTACCTATATGTTACCTATTCCGCATATTACATGAAAATTTACTGACTAGAAATAGAGAACATACCACATATACTAAAAAACTTAATTAAAAATACTTTTATAATTCCAGCTTCAGCATTAATAACTCTTACGCAACCACTGAACATATAAGTAACGCGTCTCTGTCAGTTTTGTTCATATGGTTGTTGAAGAGCCAGCCATGTCCGGCCTGCAGCAGAAACTTTTTGTCCAACGACGTGTAGGAAATAATGCATGCCAAAATTATTGGAAAATTAATAGCTCTTTGGAATTTTAAAGAATACATTTTTAAAGTGTAATTTAATCCGTAAAAAACAAATTACATTTTGTGTGCATTTAGGGTATTTTATTTCCAATGAGGGAGTCTCAATATTGAAAGTACTTTTAATACATGATTTTCGGTGTATTGATGAATTAATTTTTTTAATCTGTGATAATATACTTGTGGGTCGAATGGTAAACGAAATTGTGGGGCTGTTCATATTTTAGGAATGTTAACAAAAGTAATAAAATAATCAGTATTTTATCTTTAAATATGAAATAATTTGCATTCTATTTGCCATTTTCGTATGCTACTGTTAGGGATTCCAGTACAAAGCATTAAATGTATTTTGTTTAGAGAACTGCTTCAGATGCAGGCAGTCTATTAAATTTTCTTAGATTAGGGGAACTTTGTACTCAAATGTGAAACTGTCGACAAATTCAACAGAAGTTTAAACATTTTTTAAATAAAACCTATTAAAATTATTGAAATGGAATTTTTAGGGTAGAGAAAAAAATTATTTTTCTTTAAAATAAAAAAAAATAATTAAAAATTTAGAGTAATTATAATTTACTAATTTTTATTGCCCGCAAAATATCTTCAAAAATATGTTTTGATAAACCGCGTGCAAAATATGTTTGATATTACATTGTATAGTTGATATATTGTATTTTTTTTAAATTTCTGGAAATAATTAACATTCAAAAGTAGCAATAGTACCAAAACGTTCAAAAAGGACTAGACTTGCAACTAAAAAACAGTTTTTTTTTCATGATTTTAAAAGTAGAGGGTTCCCTTAAATTTTAGCAAGACCAAACTTTTTAAAGTTAGGAAATTTTTTTATTTACATAAAAATTTGTATCAATATTGTATTAATAATGTATACATATTACATTATTTTTGTACGGCACATTATGCCAACATTAACTGCACTATTTTGATCACGCAAATGAATGTAAATCGTGATTATAATAAGAAAGATTATGATTTTAACATTATGTTCATTCATTGTGAAGTTAATAAAAATGTAATTGCATTTCTTTTCATTCATCTTTCTGTGATTGTTTAATTTCTTACTACACACAATAAACTGCAACAAAAGTAAAATGAACTTAAATATATATATTTGGTTGAGGAAACAAATGTTTTGAGTCACACTGGATCACGATGATTTCTCCCCATTTTTATTGTTTTAGGATATTACTCGTGTTTCTGAAGTTGTTAAATATTCTGGAAAACTATAGCAGATATTGATGAAAGTTGATACTTGTTTGTTTACATCATCAGTATTTGCTGCACTGTTTGCATAAGAAAAAAATATCGAATATTTAAACGATGTAAAATATCAGACAAGGTAACCAGGCTACTGTTCTCAAAGCCCCCCCCCCCCCCCGCCCAACGGTAGATAAGGTGCAATGCTCAATAGACTGAAATTGTTCGATAATCTATGTCATGTTAACCTTACGCTTACGGATGGGACAGCGTCCATCCTAAACGAAGCACCTCTCAAAAAGACAGGTATTTGACATACCCTATCCCAAACAGTTCGATCCCCCTTTGCAGACATTGGCGTCTATGAACGCCAATTTCTGCTAGAACGGAAGAAATGAATATCCCCAATTGTCTCAAGCAAAAAATTGAGTCGTTTAACAAAAATATTTTCGAGTGTATTACCAAAAATTGGAATAATCGCAAAAGGGAACTGAAAATCATTCAGATTATGGAAAAACTGGGAAGGTGGGTCAAAAATAAATCTTGAGAGAGTGCTTAATTAGTTACGACACTGCCTATTGATGTAATAATTGTGAAACCCCCCCCCCCCCTTACCTATTTTCACCATTCTCCAAAGGAAAATCTAAATCGAATTTAAAAATAAGTGCTCCGAGGTGTCTGAACTTGTGGTATATCTGTGCTCCAAACGTTATAGTTATGGGTTGCTTGGCGTGCCAACAGGCTGATAATCAGTCATGCAAACATTTTACTTTTTATTATAGATTGTATCGATAATCGGGTTACGGCATGGTATCCGAATTGATCAGTGTGTGTGCAAATTAACATGGAGATCAGTCAAGCCGTACTTTCCGAACAAATATTCGGAAAAAAATGTTTTGAATTACTACGCTATTGGAGAGATTAATATGACGAGAACTCTGCTACAATAGTATATAAATTGAATAAATATTGATATTCCTGTTGCGTTTTCAGCAAGATATTATACTCACAAACATTTTCCTTTGCGTCACTATATGAGTTTCGTCAAAGTTATCTTAGTAAAAAAATTTGCAGTTTCCTATGTCTTCAAAACTCGCTTCACCCATCAGATACATTTTTACTTTCCTTGTATACATATTATAATGTATTAGGAAAGTATTGTGACGAGGTCGAAAATTCGAGTTTTCGGCAGGAGAACAAGTTTCAAGCATCCCTGATTACGAATAGAACATTTTGAGGTGATGTCTGATTGTCTATTTGAGGTGATGTCTGACTGTCTCCGTATAACGCTTGGCGAGATATTGGCGGAATGTCGTTAACTTGGCGACTTTTTTAAATGTTGCCAAATTAACGAAAATTTCGCCAAATGGATAACAAGAAAGATCAATCATGCTTAAAGCATTGATTATGAAACACTTTCCAACTTCAATGCAATTTTATTTAAACATATCTAAAATGCAATACATTCCTCGGTAATATTTTAAAACTTATCACAATACTACATTAATTTATTATATTTGAAAACTTAAACCTTCATAGAAAAAAATGAACTTCATTCAAATGACGACATTGAAATATAAATTGCCTGGTTTAAACATATCTAAAATGCGATACATTCCTCGGTAATAATTTTAGAATTACCATAATACTACGATAATTTATTATATTTAAAAACTTCATCGAAAACCACTGAAATTCATTCAAATGACGTCATAGAAAAAATAACACGTCAGGCTCTCTCTATAAAAGTAGCATTTCATTCAGTAACAACTTCTCCTTCATTTCATTCATCACAATACTATAATAATTTATTTTATTTAAAAATTAAGACCATGGAGCTACAAATAATTAAACTCTATGCTTAAAACTTCATCGAAAAAAATCGTCCTTCTCTTTGTAAAATCAATGAATATTTCAAACATATCAGTTATGCAGACTCCATGAGTTAAATAATTTTGTGTTAAAGAAATACAGGAATTCTAATACAACTTATTCTACATATTTTGCTGTTTACATTTTATATAAGTGAAAAATAGGCTTCGTTGTAGAAGTAATCAAATTTGAATGAGCATTTAAACTCAAATATATTGTAATTGCGTTGTTTCAGTATGTAGATGCACAGAATTTAAGCAAAAATAAAGTGGTTTTAGGACGGATACAACACTCAATATGAATTAAAAAGAACTTTAAAATTCATGATTTTGAGACAAGATGGATGCCGTATATCATTTTGAAGTGGGTCACATGATCTTTTCATATCATGATCACGTGATCGCTTCATATAAAAGGTGTAATTATTATTTTAATTTTAATTTAAAAAACTACTGAATATATTTCGTTGAATTTTTTTTTATATATTTTATGGAACAATTTGAATATTACTTAAAATTTTCGAAGCAATTTGTGAATTTTAAATCAGCTTAATTATGTTTGAAAGTTATGTTTGAAAAATTAGGTCCCATAGGGCTCAATATATTTCATTTTTTCAACCCGGGTTCAATCCAAAACTAATTAGGTGATATTATTCATTTATATTTCCATAGGTCCTACCGACCGTCTGAACAACATACTAAAATTTCATTTTAATTAAGTCATTTTTACGGTAGTTATCGTGCTAACGGACAGACAGACAGACAGAATGAACAAAGTCATAAACACTTTTCAACTTTGTTATAAAGTGTTAAAAAGGACGCTAAATCAATGAAAATGAAGACTAATTGACGAAATATCAATATCTTGGAAAGAATATAAGTATCTACTATAAGAATAACTCATTTTATTAACACTTTACAACAAAGTTGAAAAGTGTTTATGACTTTGTTCATTCTGTCTGTCTGTCTGTCCGTTAGCACGATAACTGCCGTAAAAATAACTTTATCAAATTGAAATTTTAGTATGTTGTTCAGACGGTCTGTGGGACCTATGGGAATATAAATGAATGATATCACCCAATTAGTTTTGGATTGAACCCGGGTTGAAAAAATGAAATACATTGAACTAACTCTATGGGACCTACTTTTTCAAACATTTTTTAAGCTGATTTAAAATTCACAAATTGCTTCGAAAGTTTTATGAAATATTCAAATTATCCCATAAAATATATAAAAAAAATTTCAGCAAGATATATATTATAATTTCAGCAAATAGTTTTTTAAATAAAAATTAAAACAGTAATTACACCTTTTATATGGAGAGATCACGTGACCATGATATGAAAAGATCACATTACCCACTTCAAAATTAAATATGGCATCCATCTTGTATCAAAATCGTGATTTTTAAAGTTCTTTTTAATTCATATTTAGTGATGCATCCGTCCTAAAACCACTTTATTTTTGCTTAAATTCTGTGCATCTACATATTAAAACAACGCAATTACAATACAGTTGAGTTTAAATGATCATCCAAATGTGATTATTTCTACAACGAAGCCTACTTTTAACTTATGGAAAATGTAAATATCAAAAGATGTAGAATGAGTGGTATAAAAATTGCTGCATTTCTTTAACGCAAAATTATTTAACTCATGGAATCTGCAATATAGCTGATATGAATGAAACATTCATTGAATTTTCGCAGAGAAGCAAACTCTTTTTCGATGAAGTTTGAAGCATAGAGTTAAATTACTTCTACATCCATGGTTTTAAGTTTTTAAATAAAATAAATTATTATAGTATTGTGATGAATGAAATGAATGGAAAATTTTTATGAATGAAATGCTGCTTTTATAGAGAGAGCCAGGCGTGTTATATTTCGATGACGTCATTTGAATAAATTTCATTGGTTTTCGATGAAATTTTCAAATATAAGACAATTTTGTAGTATTATGATAATTTTAAAAATATTACCGAGGATTATATCGCATTTTAGAGATGTTTAAACCAGGCAATTTATATTTTAATGCCGTCGTTTGAATGAAGTTCATTTTTTTCGATGAAGTTTTATGTTTCCAAGTATATAATAAATTAATGGTGTATTGTGATAATTTTAAAAATATTACCGAGGAATGTATCGCATTTTAGAGATGTTTAAATAAAATGGCATTGAAGTCGGAAAGTGTTTCATTATCAATGCTTTATGCGTGATTGATCTTTCTTGTTTTTAACTTCACACTTGATCTTCAAAATGTCCAATGGGTTTACTTTGCATTTTAATTTAATAAAAATTTATATGATATTAAATGTGAGTTAGAATATATGTTTTATAACCGTGGTATTGTTGTGAAATGCTTGACCTCGTTTAATATTATTTTCTTTCAAAATTTAACTTCCCGCAAATTCTAATTCACTTTCGATTCTAAAACTTGTTCTCAGAAATTTATTCCAAATTGATAAAGCGCCATTTCTGTATTCGGCCCTTTTGGATATTTCCCGCCAGTTTCGGTAAACCTTGGTGTAGAGTTTTGTCCCGCGCTTTAGTACATGTACTTCGTATTTGCATTTCATATTCCATAATATTGGAACTCTTTTTCTTTGCGTCATGAACGCGTAATAACATTAAAGATGCTTAAGTCTGTTTTCGGTGAATAGTTTTAATTGGCGATGTGACGCGGACGGGGTAGGTCGTGCTTTGCCTACGGAGGCAACAGTATGAGAATTCTAAAGTTCTAAGATGTTCTAAATTTAATTAAAAGATTAACAAGCAGATTTAATTCAGTGGTGAGATGATATGTGGAGAGATATTTAATTGAAATATGATTATTGAAGATTTTGTCAACTGCTTTGGTTTTCGATATCAAGTTGTTTGTTCCTGTTTTAAAGTTAATTATGCTCGAGATGAATAAAGTTATTTAAGTTCAAAGGCCAAGATTGTTCGTCTCATTCTTCAAATGCTTTCATCACCTGCATCCCGAGGTATTCATCAAAAGCGTATTCTCGTCGATTATCTCAAATTCCGGAATAATCCGTCATCCCGAAATGTCTGAACACTCCTCGTAGTTTTCGATTTAAGAATATAACACACAACGCAAAAGAAGACCAGTGATGCTTCATCACCACCCAGCGACCACTTATTCCGACACGAGCTACAACATATGATGCCCATTACGTTCCACAACAAAGGTTGACCGCGACAGCTTATAACAAATAGTACCGAAAAGGGTACTATAACAAATGGTGCCGCTCCCATTTCATTACAAATGGTGCCGTTACATCAGAGTCTGCAAGAATGACTCGTACGATCCTGTGGTGTGCCATGAATGCCTACACCAGCTGTGTTAATCCTACGTTGACATCGGGAGGTCGATTCCCGAGTTGGCAAAGTGAATTTATTTTTTTTTTAGCTTTAAAAGTGGAATGCATCTGTGAATTGAAAAGTGGTAAAAGAGAGTGAAATTTATTGTTTAAAATAAAATAAAATATGTCTTATTGTCAATTATACAAATTTGAGGATGTAGTTAATACCTGTAGAAAGGTAAGTCTTGAAAAGCTGAAAAAAAAAAAAATGGTATAGTTGAAAATTTAAATAATATGCTTGTTATACTTGAATAATTCCTTTTGCTCATTCATTGTTGAAATTTTTGTATTGAATTTATGTTTATTATTAATATTGTATACATCTAAAAAATGTCAGCAAACATAACTAGTGCTTTAAGTTTAATCCCTACATTTGGTGGAACAGTCGGGGAATCGTTTTCAGAATTTATCACTAAGCTTAATAATACTGCCAATTTCTTCCAATGGAAGGAGGAAGAGAAAATTTTTGCTTTGAATACCAAACTAACATCACAGGCAGCGATCGCCCTTAGGCTGAATACCGGCGAAAACTTTGAACAAATTGTTAAAAATCTATCCTTGAGATTTAGCACTGGTGTGTCAATCGCCAACCATTGGCAGAAATTAAATAACATAAGTTACAAAACACATGACATATTAACCTTTTTTGACAACATGGAGATAACATTTGGTGAATGTTTCCCTACCAAAGAGATTGAAAACATCCGCGACACAATTCTGTTGTCTATTACGATTGATAAGCTTCCCCCACATATCAAAAGAGCTGTCCTGGCTAACGATCCAAAAACTTACGCAGAAGCGAAAAGAACTGCCATTCTTGAGCACAATGCTTGGCTCGCCATAACTCCCCAGCCCAGCGAAATGCCTGCAATTGCAAACACGCTGCAGTCACCTGAAATGCAACAAATACAAAGTAAAATTGATTTTTTGGAAGAGGAATTACTAAAATTCAAATTGGAAAATGAAAATTTAGAAAATTGGAGAAAAATTCCAGAGTGTTATTCATGTGGCAAAAGAGGCCATATCCAAAGAAATTGTTTTTTTAGAGAAGATTTTGAACAAGAGAGACAAATAACACAGAAACTGAAATCAAATAACCGCCAGAATAGAAGATTCAGACAATTTAGTCAGGAAAGTAGAAGGAATGACAACCTTGAACAACATCCCATTGAAAATTCTTCATATCCTGCATACAATCCAAAACTTAGGGACACAATTGTAACATCACTGACTGATGAAAATTTAGGATCCTTAGAACCGGTTAGAAATAATGTAGGAAATACTTTGGTTACAATAGGTGAACAGGTGATCCCTAGTAAAACACCCATCGTAAATACTTCCATTTTTGGGACAAATGTTCCACTCCTTGTTGACACTGGAGCATGCCTTAGCTTAATATCAAGGGACATTTTGAAACAAATTCCTTTTAAAGTCCAAATAAACCCAGCTCAATTGACTGTATCACTTGTTACAGGAGACTTTATGCAACTAACTGAAAAAGTCACGCTACCTACCATCATAAATGGAGTTGAATACAAAATTACATATCATTTGGTTAATAATCTAAAATCTCAAAATTATAAAGGAATCCTAGGGATTGACTTTCTTTCTTGCCAAAATTTTATGATACATTGTAATAAGGGAACAATTGAAAATAATGCATCTAATTTATCAGCAATCCCGAAAAGAGAGGTTCCAAAAATTGTACAATGGGAAGATCAATATAATAAAAAAGTAATCCCTGAATCTCAAGAAATTATTAAACAAAAAGAAGATAGAATAAAAAGTTTAGAAAACCTACATCTGGCAAACAAGAAAAGAATTGATGAGGGAAATAAAAGATGGATTGAATTAGCAAACTCTTATGAAAAAGAAATATATGATTTAAAAAACTATTGTAAAGGATTAGAAAATGACAATCATGAACTTTCTCAAAATTTAAAGGCAGCTTGCCGAGATGTTAACTTTTTGGAAAACAAACTTTCAAATTTCCAACAAAATTATTTTCAGTCATATAAAAATAATAGAAGGAATAACCATCAAAGATTTAACAGAAATTTAAGAAATCAGAATAGTAGTAAATCCTTTTATAATACCCAATATGGAGTGAAACCATCTTATCCTCCATTTCAACAACAGAAAGGTAGCTATGACACAAATAAATTTCGCAGTGAGTTTCATCATCAAAATCCCATAAATCCAAATATAATACAAGGTCAACAGATAAAAGAAAAATTTGAAAAAGCTTTCAATTCAATCAACAATCAGAAATCTCTCAAAGCTGACATTGATATTTGTAAACAAGTTGCACAAAGTAATAATCAAAATTTCCATAATTTAGATCTGAGAGTACAACAAAATTCTAATCCTGAAAATAACAAAATGCAACAAATGTCACAACCTTGTATGGATAAATTTAAAAGTAAAGAAAAAGAAAATATAGATGAATCCGTAGAGTCAGATGACTTGTATGAAAATCAACCATCTCATGCAGATCAAATGCAACTTTTGAAAGATTTTGAAAAAATTACTGTACAAATTTTAGAAGTACATAAGAAAACACAGAGCATGTATGATACCAAAGACTTTAAGTCAATTCCACATATTTTGGAAGAGGTAACTCAACTTTTGTGCACACTAGATGCCCTTCAGTTACATGATAATCAATTTGTAAGACAACATAGAAGATCTCACATAGAACGATTAAATGCTATAGCAGATGATCTTCAAAGCACACTAGAGGAGCAAAATATGGAAATTTCAAAGGAAGAAAAAGTCACTAGTCCTCTAAATGCTATTAGCATCTGTACTGATAAGGTGAATAATGCATCTAACAGTAAGGAAAAAAATGCTCTGATACCAATTGAGGAAATACAGAAAATCATGAAAGAACAGAAAACTGATTCTCATTGCATAAAAATTCGAAGAGCTGTTGAGGAAGGTAGTCAACCTCCAGCATATAAACATATAAATTTTCTTATACACAATGATGCTCTTTATGCTAAAAACAAGAGGCATAACCATGTTCAGAAATCATTCGCACAGGAAAGATTAGTAGCTCCAAATTCGTGCATACCTACATTATACAAGTTATTTAACACATCCACAAATTCAACCCGATGTGAAATGTCAAAAATTATGTCAGATATCAAAAGAAACTTTTTTGTGCCAAATTTAAAAAAAGGTATGATAAATCTAATATCCAGTTGCGAAGTTGAAAGAAAATGTGTGAAACCCAGAAACGTGAAAGTAAACAATTCGCATAAAAGACATAATCTGGAGTTGACTGGAAGTTCACACTGGTGCCAAAATCAAATGATTGACTATTCCAAAGTCAGTGAGGCACGGAATTTTCGGGAAAATCCGAAATTCAATATTTTCAGAGGCACTCCCCAACTTCAAGAGTGGAGATACCCCAAGACCTCATCTGTGGCAAAACAGCCCAGAATGCAATCGTATGTGCAGAGAATGTCAACAGCGCAACCATCCCAGCTGAAACCTCGCACATTTACGAACAAATATTAAAATGGAAATGATTCAAAAATTTTTTTGTATATGTACATTTTTTTTTTAAAGAAGAAATGAGTTAATTTTTTTTTGTTTATTTTGGAATAGGAAATTGAAAATAATTTTATTAAAGGAAAGAATTTTTTTTTTGTATAAAGGTTTAAATTGAATTTTTTTTTGTGAAAAAGTGAAATTTTTTTTTTGAGGAAAAATAAAATGTTTTAAAATTGTAATTTTTTATGAAGATATAAAAGAACTTTCACATTTTTCTTGGAAGTCTGATTTCCGTGAGTACTCACACCTCTGGAACTTTGGCCATAGCCAAACCTTTTTTTTTATTTGTGTTTGATGTTTTGTCGTGCACGACGTGTGTTTAAATATTGTGTGATATAAATATGTTGTGTATACATATAATTATTTTTTTTTTTAGCTGCAGCTAGTTATTTTTTAAAAATGAATATGTATCATTATATTAAGTTTTGTTAATGTGATATTGTAAATATAAATTGTAATAGGTAAAGAAAGGAAATCGTATGTAAGTATTAGGATGTCTGAAAATAATACAAATCTCAATGGATGTAAGTAATATTAGTATAAATGGAATATTGTTACTTGTATTATATATATATATGGTATATTTTTTTTTAAGGACATCTCATCCGGTTAGGTTATTCTAAAATTGATTTTTTTTTGCGCAATGTTCATGACAATCTGATATGCAATAGTGATAAGAATTTTAATTTTTGAATTGAAACACATTGAGGAAAATTTAAAAAAACTCAACCCCCTCACTTTTATCTAGCATGTAAGGACTTCTTTGGTGAATATGTGTGTATGAATGGGACACAAATGTAGATTGAATGAATCAAATTTTTCACATCTGTCCTTGTTTTCGTTGAATTTCTGGGTTGAGAAATACACATATTTTGGAAATAAGAATTGATTGCATTTGACAATCCTATTTGCATAACAGATCCTAAATTTTTATTTCAAATTTTTTGTGGCATATTTTTTATCCAGGAAATTGTTGGTTTTTTTATGTCACCGCTTTATTTAGGCATATTTGGAATATTTTTTTTTGTTAGTCTTTGTTCTGTACCAGAACAAATCCTCGTTTGCGGCGGGGATATGTTGTGAAATGCTTGCCCTCGTTTAATAGTTGTTTTCGGTCAAAATTTAACTTACCGCAAATTCTAATTTACTTTCGATTCTAAAACTTGTTCTTTGAAATTTATTCCAAATTGATAAAGCGCCATTTCTGTATTCGGCCCTTTTTGATCTTTAACGCCAGTTTCGGTAAACCTTGGTGTAGGGTTTTGTCCCGCGCTTTAGTACATGTACTTCGCATATGCATTTCATATTCTTTAACATTGGAACTCTTTTTATTTGCGTCATGAACGCGTAATAACATTAAAGATGCTTGAGTCTGTTTTTGGTGAATAGTTTTAATTGGCGATGTGACGCGGACGGGGTAAGACGCGCTTTGCCTACGGAGGCAACATAATGCGAATTCTAAAGTTCTAAGATGTTTTAAATTTAAATTAAATGTAATTAAGATTTTATCAAGTAGATCTATTTCGGCGGTGAGATGATGTTTGAGGAATATCTTGTTCAAATTTGATTCTATGAAGTTTTGTTAATGACTTTCGTTTTCAAAGTCAAGTTGCTTGTTCCTGTCATAAATTAAATTATGTTCGAATTAAATAAATATATTGGAATTTAAAAGTCAAGATTGTTTCGTTTGATTCTTCAAATGCTTTCGTCACCTGCATCCCGAGGTATTCATCATAAGCGTGTTCTCGTCGACTATCTCCAATTCCGGAATAATCCGTCATCCCGAAGTGTCTGAATACTTCTCGTAATATTCGATTTACGAATTTAATACACAACGCAAAAGTTCAGTGATGCTTCATCACCACCCAGCGACCACTTATTCCGACACGAGCCGCAACATATGATGCCCACTCCCGATCAATGCTGATCCCATTCCATTACAAAACTGATACCAGCTAAATAACATCACTGCGATATTGGGGGTGGAGGAGGTTGTTTGTCAAAAATATTAATATCCAGAAAGAGATACGCAGATAAGATAAGATTGTAAAAAAGGAACAGGCAGACTTTGATAACACTGATTTAAATCAAACTGTATCAATACTATATTTTTATCCAGAATTAAAGCAACACAAAATGATTACACGATTCGCCAATAGATGTCGTCACTAAACGCATCAAATGGGATTCCACATTAAAATGCGTCGATTTCTCTCAATAGAATAAATATCTCGTTTCGAAAAATCAGTGAAAAATCAATTGCTCAATTATTTCTGATCAACCGGGCTCGCAATCGTGTGGAATATTTTGAGGAAACAGGAAATAGAACCTGAAAATCATGGAGCAAATCGAAGAGGCAGCTTTCACAGTGCCGGATATACTATGCATGGTCCCCTACATCCTAGGACGGACCCCCTGCTTAAATTCTTTGAGGGCCTCCTATGGGCTGCGGGCCCTTGGACATTAGTTCCACTTATCCCCCTCCCTTTATGGCGGACCTTGAAAAATAAAACGAACATCAAAAAATGTATTGACAATTGAGCGTTAATAATATATGGGGGGCGAGGGGGCATAAGGACCCGCTTTCGTGAGTTGCAATTTTGCATAGGGGCCCGCAAATTTTGCCAGCGCCCCTGAGTACAAGTAGTGTTTCTTCCTGAAAATATGGAAACGATGCGATGGTACGACGATCGAGGTTGATCGTTTTTGTCACGCCTTATTTTTAAGGAAAGTGACTTGTTAAGGACATAGCCACGAATTGGTCCTTCTTTGATAAAAAAAAATCATGATGTTACAGTTGTTATTTTTCAATTTTCTCAAAGTCACAAAAACCAGTACCTCCTTTTCTTTTATTTTGTTGTTGTTGTTGTTATTTAGCAGCTGTCAATTAGTCAATTAAAAAAGACCCCTGAAAGGCGCCGGGCTCCCTAGATGTAGCCATGCTAGTCACCCCCTTGTGGGGGCCATGATACTATGAAACGACGGAGCTTAAGTTTCGGAGCTTCAACCAAACAAGATGTCCTGACACAAGGCCGCCCATACAAATTATGAGCCCCGTACAAACATTTCTCATGGATCTCCTCCATATTTGAATTCCCCCTTTTGTGAATTTTTAATGCTTCTTTCTCCCTCAAAATAAAAATATTGGGCGTCCGGGTTTCCTTTAGAGTCCTGGTCCACCATTCTATGTCCGCCTATGGGCGGCCCTGTTATGCATTATCCTTCCCTGATGCATTATTCTCTTTGGTTAGAAGGTCGAAGATTTTTTTTTCTATAATTTATAAATAGTTTCAGCGTTAAATCAGTACTTTTATTTTCCTTCTACAAATTCGCATTCTGCTGTCTGTCAACTGGGTGACGTGTTTTCAGCGGAGTGTTTTCAGCGGCGTGTTTTCAGCGACCCAGAGTTTTCACATCCATTAGAGGCCCAAACAGACAAGCATTAAACATTATTAGGAGGTGCAATCTTTACTTGCAAGAAAAATTGTTTTAAAATACTTTTCTAACTCGCCAAAAGAAGAAAAAATATTGCCCTTCCAAATAAAACGTAATGTTTTTAATGTTGGAGTCCCTTTATGGTTTTTTTTTTTTGGGGGGGGGGGGGGAGAGGGGCAATTCTATGTGAAACGCATTCTGTACGGCTTTTAATATATTTTATTATTTTCCAAATTCCAAGAAATGCTACCCGGCCAAAAAGCCCCAGTGTCTAAAGTATTCACATACATCCCATTAAACTACCATCTGCCATAGACATTTCTATTCGACAGATGTTTTCGTCAATTAAAAAGAACGATAGGCATGCGATTTCTCTAAACACTGAAATTGCGACCAGAATATTTTTTTTTATCGATGATGGTCACCAATTGCACGAGCAAAGAACATTCTCAAAATTAAAATTCACCAAGCTGGGCGCCCATGTGGGAATACTATTCGAGTAGACGGGCGGGATGGTCAAAGATGGGGGGGGGGGGGGGGAGGGGGCTCGACTCCATGTAGAGATATAAATACTGTAAAATGCTAAATAAAAAAAAGCGTTGCTTAAAACTTATTAAGGCCCGATCTCACCAAAAATCATTTGGTTTGTTGTTATTACCCATTAAAAAATCTGATGTGGGCAACACATTACTTTCCTTATTATAATGCAATGAATTTACTACTTTTACAGTAAAAAAAAAAGATTATTTTTATAGTAGTTATTTATATTCTTTCCAAGATATTGAATTTTCGTCAATGAGTCCTCATTTCCCATGTCTTCATTATCAATGAGTCGTCATTGATTTAGCGTCATTTTTATCCATTTGGCGAGTTTTTCGTTAATTTAGCAACATTTAAAAAGTCGCCAAGTTCGCGACATTCCACCAACTTTGTCGCCAAAATCTCGCCAAGCGTTACAGACGAAAAAATAAGTTATTCTTAGAGCAGATAAATGACTATTGGCGTTCAAATACAAAATTATTACTCAAAGTATCTTTTTTCATGAATGGAACGAGCTAGATCCACGAGAATGAAGTCACCCAATTTATCGCATGATATTACATATGAAAAGTGAACATGTTTCTTAATAGGAAATATTTTTTTTTATTTTATATGACTTTTTGATAATTCTTTTGAAAAATGTGCAATATCTCGGGAACGGTTCATATTAGAGTTCTAAAATTTATGTCAATCGTTTTCTAATGAAAAATTACATAAGAAATGTCTATTTGCGTAACTTTTTTAGCGGTTTTGATTTTTTGACGATTTTTACAAAATTTCACTCGAAAATTTAGAGGGGGTTCTGAACATTTGATTGCGTATAAAAACAATAGGCTTCCAGTGTTTATAGATTG
Source organism: Amaurobius ferox (assembly GCA_951213105.1). Lineage (NCBI taxonomy): Eukaryota > Metazoa > Arthropoda > Arachnida > Araneae > Amaurobiidae > Amaurobius > Amaurobius ferox. The sequence goes on from OX578140.1 coordinate 127,306,783, forward strand.
TGATTTTTGTACCAAATTTCGTTCGAATCGGTCCATTCGTTCGCCAGTTATCGTCTCCGCAGACTCACTGACACACACACACACATGTTCACTTTTCATATGTAATATCATGCGATAAATTTGATGACATCATTTTTGTGGATCTAGATCGTTCCATTCATGAAAAAAGAAACGTTGAGTAATACTTTTGTATTTGAACGCCAATAGTTATTTATCTGCTGTAAGAATAACTTATTTCTCCGTCCATAACTCTTGGCGAGATTTTGGCGACGAATTTGGTAAAATGTCACCAACTTGGCGACTAAATGTTGCTAAATTAACGAAAAACTCGCCAAATGGATAAAACTGATGATTCATAGACGAAAATTCAATATATTGGAAAGAATATAAATAACTACTATAAAAATAATCTATTTCTTTAATATAAAAGTAGTAAATTCATTGCATTATATAAGGAAAGTCATGTGCTGCCCACATCAGATTTTTTTAACTATAACAAAACGTGTTCCGTATTTAATGTAACTTCTATTTTGCTTTGAAAAAATTAACCAGAAACTTGGAAAAATCCCGTCTGTCTGAAGAAAATGAAAATTATATTCTAAATATTATTTGACTTTAATACAATAAAACATAATTCAGTTTAGATAAACAATCTCCAAACGACTCTCCAATATTAGAAAAATATTGCATAACTTTCCAGAAGATATTGAACGCATATTAGTTTTATATTTTTTTCCAGTTAAAAAATTGTCCATTAAGTACGTCAAATCATGGGCGTTCCAAACAAACAAGATTGTTTGTAAAAATTTCAGAACGTCTCGTATAAACATATTTCATATAAAACTATTTTTGTTCATGCATTCTTTCTCTCAATTTTTCTCTTTTAAATTAATTTTGCAAAATCAATATGCAAAGTTTATGATGACAAGCTTGGTTTTAAATTATTTGTTTTACTACTTTTACGAAATTGAGCGATGGTTATCTTCGATTCGAAGCAAATAGGATATGCATTCTTACTTTCTCTGAAATACATGGTAATGTTTAGGGAAAGTATTGGAATCATGTCGAAAATCGCAACTCGAGTTTTCGACGGATCTACACGTTTCGAGACCTATAGAATACGAAAAAATCATTTTTAGCGTGACGTCTGTGTGTGTGTTTGTGTGTCTGTCTGTGTGTTTGTGTGTGTGTCTGTGTGTCTGTCTGTCTGTGCAGATTTTGTATCCACTCTAACTAAAAATCTAATACACCGAATTTCACAAAATTTTGTAGGTAAGTCACTTGTGTGCGGGTCTGGTGCTGATTAGTTTTGGGTAAGATTCGGGATAAAAGATCCCGCCTTTTTTTGCGAAATGGCCCGCAAAAGCTTGTATCCACTCTAGCTGAGAAACTAGTGGACCGAATTTCACAAAATTCGGTAGATGAGTCACGTATAAGTCACCCTGGTGCTGATTAGATTTTGGTACGATTAAAAAAAAAATGATCTGCCTTTTTTTGCAGAATGGCCGGCAAAAATTGTTAAAATCTAAACTAAAAAGCTACGTATACTCAAATATATCCATTAAATGCTTGTTTAATACGTAATTTTTAACGAAGAAAAGAGTAAGACCAACCCCATTACACTAGGACTAGCCGTTCTCGAGATATAATAGTTTTTTCGTGTTTTCTCCATGCCACCTTTAAAAATAAGTCCAGTTATCAAATGAGAACCAAAATTGAATTAAAAGTGAATTAAATTTAATTGAAATAAAGAGAACGTGGATATAAGTCTGCAGGGAAAGTCATGTGCTGCCCACATCAGATTTTTACTTTCCTTGAAATACATGGTAATGTATAGGGATAGTATTGGAATCATGCCGAAAATCACAACTCGAGTTTTGGACGGATCTTCACGTTTCGAGACCTCTAGAATACGAAAAAACCATTTTTAGCGTGACGTCTGTGTGTGTGTCTGTGTGCCTGTGCAATGTATGTATCCACTCTAACTCAAAAACTAATGGACAGAATTTTATAAAGTTTGGTAGGTAAGGCTCCTGGGCGTGACCCTAGTGCTGATTAGTTTTTGGTACAATTCGGACAAAAAGAACCCGCCTCTTTTTTGCGAAATGGCCAGCAAAAATCTCATGTATCCACTCTAACTGAAATACTAATTAACCAAATTTCACAAAATTTGGTAGATGAATTACATGTGAGACACTCTGGTGCTGATCAGATTTTGGTACGATTGGGAAAAAGCCAACCTGCTGTTTTTTACGAAATGGCCCCGCAAAAATCGCCAATATCTAAAAAAAAGACTATGCATGTTCAAATGTATCAATTAAATGCTTGTTTTTTATTTAATTTATGGGATTTTTTTATAAATTTATTTGAAAAATGTGCAATATCTCGAGAACGGTTCATGCAAGCGTTCTAAAGTTTACGTCAATCGTTTTCTAAGGGAAAATTACATAAGAAATGTCTATTTGCGTAACTTTATTAAAGGTTTTGATTTTTTGATGAATTTCTCAAAATTTCATTCGAAAATTTAGAGGATTCTGAACATTCGATTGTGTTTAAAAACAATAGGCTTCCAGTATTCACGGATTGTAATTTTTGTACCGAATTTCATTCGAATCGCTCCATTTGTTAGTGAGATATCGTCTCCACAGACACACTGACACACACACACACATACATCACCTCAAAAATGTTCGATTCGTGATCAGGGATGCCTGAAACGTGCTCTTCCGTCGAAAACTCGAATTTGAATTTTCGACCCCGTCACAATACTTTCCTTATACGTTATATGTATATAAGGAAAGTAAAAAATATGTTGTAACAAGAAAGATTAAAAATCCCGTTTAGAGGAAATGACGAATATAGCATTTGTGACACCGTAATAACTACTCTGCTTTTAATCCAGTGCACTCTCCTATACATGCTCCCGTCTGCTCCTATATACCCTGCAGGCGCCAGTGTTTCGGACCCCACTGTGTGAGGAAGTAAAGCCCAGGAGATAAAAATAAATATGTAGTAGATGTGGTACCGTAATTATAATGTTGTTATTCTGCTTTTAAATTCCCGATAAAACAGTATATTACTTTCCTTATATACATAATGTATAAGGAAAGTATTGTGACGGGGTCGAAAATTCGTATTCGAGTTTTCGACGGGAGAGCACGTTTCAAGCATCCCTGATCACGAATCAAACATTTTTGAAGTGATGTCTGTGTGTGTTTATGTGTGTGTGTGTGTGTGTGTGTCAGTGAGTCTGTGGAGACGATAACTGACGAACGAATGATCCGATTCGAGCCAAATTTGGTACAAGAATCACAATCTGTAAACACTGGAAACCTATTGTTTTTATACGCAATCGAATGTTCAGAACCCCCCTAAATATTCGAATGAAATTTTGAAAAAATTGTCAAAAAATCAAAACCGCTAATAAAGTTACGCAAATAGACATTTCTTATGTAATTTTTCATTAGAAAACGATTGACATACATTTTAGAACGCTAACATGAACCTTTCTCGAGATATTGTACATTTTTCAAAAAAATTATCAAAAAGTCATATAAAATAAAAAAAAATATGTCCTATTGAGGAACATGTTCACTTTTCATATGTAATATCATGCGATAAATTGAGTGATATCATTCTCGTGGATCTAGCTCGTTCCATTCATGAAAAAAGATACTTTGACTAATACTTTTGTATTTGAACGCCAATAGTCATTTATCTGCTGTAAGAATAACTTATTTCTTAGTGCATAACGCTTGGCGAGATTTTGGCGACGAATTTGGCGGAATCTCGCCAACTTGGCGAGTTTTTTTAAATGTTGCCAAATTAACGAAAATTTCGCCAAATGGATAAAAATGACGCTAAATCAATGAAAATGACGACTAATTGTCGAAAATTCAATATCTTGGAAATAATATTAGTATCTACTATAAGAAAAACCTATTTTTTTTTTACTGTAAAAGTAGTAAATTCATCACATTATATAAGGAAAGTCATGTGTTGCCCACATCAGATTTTCTCATATGGAACGGATAAACTACAGCACAGTACATGTTAAACGGGATGCTCTTAAATTATAATAAATATTATATGAATTATATTTCCGTTCGTATCTTAATAATGCCTCTGGTAGGATTGAGGCTGCTCGCGGTTCACAGTTGATTCAAAAGTTCGGAGCAAAAGTAAAACGCTATAAAAAAAATATCTATGGGTAGGAGAGACGTGCGGTTTGCAGATTAATATTCACCATGGTGGGGAATTTTGTGTGGCATGAAGAAAAATTAGTTCAAACTCTCGACACTTGGGTGAACTGCGGCAGATAAAGCAATGGAGATGACTTATGCATGGAGGTGATTGAACACATGACTGGCCTGCGAGATCCCAAGATCTCATCATCGTGTGATTTCTCTTTGTGGGGGATATCTAAAATCACGGGTGTGAGATTAGTGTATGAGGCACATTTTACTCATCTTTTTTTTATGGATTTCCTAAAATTCTGTACCTTTTTTTACGCAGCTTTGTAATTTATTACATATGTCTAAGATCAATATTTAAGGAATAAAAGCCGAGGTCAATGTTTTTGGGACACCCTGTATATATATATATTTATATATAATTATGTATTATATACAATTATATATATATATATTTATTATATTTATATATAATTATATTTAATTGATTTTATTGATTTTATGATGTATATCATAACCCCCCCCACACACACACACACATCACAACACATTTCCTTTTAATATACTCTCTATTGAGGAGAGCTTAAGAAGCAGGAGAATGAGGATGCCATAAGGATCATAAGTTGCACTTTAATTTCAAATTTGAAGAAATGGTTAATTTCAAATGCAGAAGAAAATATAATCATCCATTAGCTCAATGGAGGAAGTGTCGTTTGTCCAGCAGGGGATTAATCGTTTAATTCCTCCCTGAGAGAAGATATTTTTATTTTTTTTTTCATACGTAGTATTGAGAAAGTATTGTTTTCACGAACATTTTCGATTTCGAGTCCAATATATGTTTTAGAACCTTCTGAATACGTTTTGACTATTTTTAGAGTGATTTCCGTGTGTCCTTACTCGATTTCTTGTGCACGCGAGAGCTGCCACAAATATTAATGAATATTTACTAAAATTTATATTCGGCTTTGTTGTCGAAAAATCTGGAATTGGATAGACTTTTTTTTTTTCATTTCTAGAGAAAAATCTGAAATTTTTATATATTTTTCACATGGCAGCATAGAACCAAAATTTGACATAATCATGCATAAACGTGTTATTTGTGGCTAGTGATTACGAAACTTAATAGTTTCAATAATTCCAGCGAAAAATAACCATGATACAAATTTTGTGTTCGTGACGTTATTTGTTCCCTCTCGAAGGAAGGGGGGTGGGGGTACCTTCCCGCGATGGGGAGGGGTAGGGCGAATGTCATATTTGGCATCAATTGATAGATTTTTCCAAGCTCTTTAAAATGAAAGGTAACATGCAATATTTGTGATCATTTGGAACAATGATACAAATTTTACAAATATTTTCTTGTAAAAAAAGAGAAAAGAAAGATCAATCATACATAAAGCATTGATTATGAAACACTTTCCAACTGAAATGCAATTTTATTTAAACATCTCTAAAATACGATACATTCAGCGGTGATATTTTTAAAATTATCTTAATACTACAATAATTTATTATATTTGAAAACTTAACTAAAACAAATGAACTTTATTCAAATAATGTCATCGAAATATAAATCGTCTGGCTCATATTTCATTCAGAGACGATATTTTTAAAATTATCACAATACTACAATAATTTATTTTACTTAAAAACGTAAAACCATGGAGGTAAAATTGCTTTCTAACTCCATGCTTAAAATTTCATCAAAAAAGCAATAATATGGAATCGTCTGCTTCTCTATGTAAAATCAATGAATGTTTCATTCATATCAGATCCCATAAATAAATAATTTTGCGTTACAGAAATTCAGCAATTCTTCTACAACTCATCTTACATTTAGATGTGTTTAAATTCTCCATAAGTGAAAATTAGGCTTCGTTGTAGAAATAACCAAAGTTTGATGATCGTTTAAACTCAAATATATTGTAATTGCGTTGTTTCAGAATATAGATGCACAGAAATTAATCAAAAATAAATCGGTTTTAGGACGGATACAACGCTAAATATAAATTAAAAAGAACTTTAAACATCGCGATTTTGATACAAGATGGATGCCATATTTTATTTTGAAGTAGATTACTTAATCTCTTCATATAATATGGGTGTAACTTTAAACATCGCGATTTTGATACAAGATGGATACCATATTTTATTTTGAAGTAGATTACTTAATCTCTTCATATAATATGGGTGTAATTATTATTCTAATTTTTATTTAAAAAACTACCGAATATATTTTGCTGAAATTATTTTCATATATTTTATGGGATAATTTGAATATTTCCTAAAACTTTCGAAGCAATTTGTGTGAATTTTAAATTCGCTTAAAAAATGTTTGAAAAATTAGGTCCCATAGGGCTTAATGTATATAATTTTTTCAACCAGGGTTCAATCAAAACTAATTAGGTGATATTATTCATTTATATTCCCATATATCCCACAGACCGTCTCAACAACATACTAAAATTTCATTTTGATAAAATCATTTTTACGGCAGTTATCGTGCGGACGGACAGACAGACAGACAGAATAAACAAAGTCATAAACACTTTTCAACTATGTTGTAAAGTGTTAAAAACCCAACTGCTTAGAAATGGGTTCTGGTATGAGAAGTTCGAGTTTTCTGCATTCTATTAATTTCACGTTATTTTCCCATTTGAATTTTTGTAAATTCACGCAAACGCAGTTCATTGGATCAGTTAAGTTCATTGTCGCTTAGTGGCTGTCCTTTGTTCCATCTCCATGTAAGCGTCTCAAAAACTGCACATAAATGAAACAATGTCAGCGTCTGTATAGGTAAAAACAATGATGTATACCTTTCAGAGGCTGGAAATCCAGTTAACTTATGCTTCAGTCGTAAGAATACAATAGTTACGCAAGACATTCACAAAAAGTCTGTTTGTTCTCTTTGCGATTGTTTCTGGGATTCATATGCTCGGATTTATGAAATTATTAAATGCAAAAGAACAAACATCTCGTGTGTAATGCCAATCTATTTATTTATTTATTTTTTTTTTTTGCAATGCTCAAAAGATTGTCGCTAGTCTTCTTCACCTTTACATGTGCAATGTAATACAGAGACGGCGCCTTTAATGGCGGTAATATAATATTAGCTTGTGCTGTATTTATGTTTCTAAATTGTTGCCATACCTATATAATAGTGTCTGGTAGTTCATGTATGCCGTTTGTAGCGGATAATCAAAGCGACGTACGGACTTGAAATTTGGTACACAGGTACTGCAGGACCCGTGACGATTCGCCTGGGCGGAATCTTTTTTAATTCATTCTAATTAGTATTTTAGTTATGTTATGTTTTAACACGATTTTCGCTCAGATGCGTTTCTTATCGACCGAAAGTATTATTTCAGAATCCATACGATTACTAGTCGAATTTTTGTGAATTAAAATATATATGGTATATAATATGTATATGATATATTATATATATATATATATATATATAAGGGGTATATATGGACTGATGGTCAGATCTGTAAGGGGTTATAGAACTCACCAAAACAAACAACTTTCACAATACAATGTGGAGGGTACGGTCCCTGTGGATGCCTCCCCCACTGGGTTCCGGTCTAAATTGGGTGGCACTTCCCGGCAGTCCAAACAGTTACCTTACACCATTCTGGTAGGTCGAACGGTCTGGGTATCAACAACAACAATACAATGTGGGTTCGGAAAGCAGCCGGCCAGCCGCGAGAGGGCGCTTTCTCTGGAGTGGATAAAATGTCACGTCAAAATGGAGAACACAGTAAAGACGAATAATGGAAAATTATTGGCAAAATGTTTACAACAAATGCTCAAATGAACGACCACCAACTGCGAGACAGGCATCACAGCGGCGACGGAGTGAATCTCGTACACTTCCTGAATTAACCCGAATTAACGTCGCAGCTGCAGACTTTCGTGAAATGCCAGGAATCTTCCAAAGTGTACGCAATTTACTACGTCGCCGCTGTGACGCCTGTCTCGCAGTTGGTGGTCGTGCATTTGAGCATTTGTTGTAAACATTTTGTCAATAATTTTCCATTATTCGTCTTTATTGTGTTCTCCATTTTGACGCAACGTTTCGGTTTCATCTACTCCCGAGAAAACGCCCTCTCGCCGGTTGCTTTCCGACCCCACATTGTATTGTGAAAGTTGTTTGTTTTGGGAAGTTCTATAACCCCTTACAGTTCTGACCATCAGTTCCTATATACCCTGTATCGATTGGCAGCAGCAGTTCTCAACTTTTTATATTTTGAGATTGGCAACATTGGTCTCTTTATTCAAGGCTCCAATGGATCAGACGTATACAGTGTTTTTTCAGGTATTCTTGTTTCCTATTATTTTTCAATCTTTATGCATGTTGTCCAGGTTGTCAGAGTTTATAGATATAATCTATCACTGATATCAGAAACATGCATTTTGTGTTCATTTTTATGAAATACCTGAACTTGATAAAGAGTTTTGTAGAAATGGACAATTAATTATTAGGCCTAGGGCTTGTCCACGTGTAAAGCTTTCATGCTTGGATTCATTTTATTTTATTTTATCGGTTCCTTTCCATTGATGTTTCTTGTATGTCTTCAGCTTGATGACTAGAGGTTTGCATTTTATTTTCACTTGATTGATGATTCTCTGTTAGATACTTTTATTTGCAAGGCATATTTTAATCTTCGAGATTTTTGAGTTGAAACTTCTCTCAATTCTTTCATTGGATTTTCAAACTTTTATTATATATATATATATATATATAACCATATATCAGGGTGAGTCAGAACTCTTGGCAAAATTTTAAGGGGTGATAAATCACATCTAAACAAGCAATTTTTGTCACACAAAGCAAGGTCGTAACGCAAGAGGTGAACCGCTAGACATCTCTGACATTGAACGCAGTGACGACTGCGTCAGAACTAGCCAGGGTTTAAGCTGAGTTTAAAATTTCTTTAGAGATCATTTGATTGGCCCATATCTTCTACCATGCCGACTGGACGGCAGAACATACCTCCTATTTTTACAGGGGGTATTGCCACAGTTACTGCAAAATGTTCCTGCCAACATGAAAGCATGCATGTGGTTCCAACACGACGGAGCACCACCCCATTTCAGCGTGGATGTGCGGCACACCTTAGATGCTTCATGCCCAGGGCAATGGATTGGTCGGGGTGGTCCCATAGCTTTGCCGGCACGATCGTCTGATCTCGCCTGACTCAACTTTTTTTTATGGGGCCATATGAAAAGTCTCATCTACGATAGCCCCATCGACTCCAACTCCGACTTTGTTGCTAGGATTGCTGTTGCTGCCGACGTTGTCCAAGATATGCCGAGTGTTTTTGCTAGCGCTAGCTAAGTCGCAAGTGTGAAGCCTACATTACTGCTGGTGGTCGCGCTTTCGAGCAGATTGTGTAACTTTGTCCATGCAATCTACAAATTCTGTCAGTAAAACGTACTTCGTGCCTACTCTGTCATTTTTATGTTTCCTCTTTTCACGAGAAAGTCATCATTTCCTCATTTCATGAGCTACCACCTTGCGGTTCACCTCTTGCATTACGACCATGCTTTGTATAATAAAAATTGCATGTTTAGATGCGATTTATCACCCCTTAAAGTTTGGCCCTAAAGTTCTGACTCGCCCTATATATATACAGGAATTGGACAAAATAATATGAACACTTGTCGGAAACCCAGACCACTCGACTCGCCCAAAGGAATGACCACCAACTTGAATGGCCGGATATGAACACCTGTGTAATAATAATACTCGAGGAGAACTTGTTGTATACTCCCGTCCCCTAGTGTTAAAGCGTGCCATCTAGCGGACGAGAATGTACATACATCAGTCTGTACGTAGTAGTGATAGTGGTTGAATGCAAAATCTATTGCAGCGTTAAAACTCCGTTATGGCTGACTTCTCAGATTTCAAAAGAGGAATGATTGTTGGGGCCCGTCTTTCCGGAGCCTCAGTAACGAAAACGGCCACCCTTGTTGGTGTCGGGAGAACGAAAACGGCCACCCTTGTTGGTGTCGGGAGAACGAAAACGGCCACCCTTGTTGGTGTCGGGAGAACGAAAACGGCCACCCTTGTTGGTGTCGGGAGAACGAAAACGGCCACCCTTGTTGGTGTCGGGAGAGGTACCGTGTCGATTGTAATGACAACCTATATCAAACAGGGAAAGACGTAATCTGCCGAGCACAACAGCGGCCGACGGTCGAAGCTGACTGATAGAAGCAGAAGGGTTTTGAAGCGGATTGTGGCCAGAAAGCCCAAAACAGCATCTCAGATAACATCTTGGATGAACACACATCTACAGGAAGCTGTATCATCAAAAACTCTCCGGCGTGAACTGCATGCGGCAAACATTCCCGGTAGAGCGGCGACTTTCAAACCATTGGTTACCATGAACCTGGGGTTACGCCTTGAAACGACGAAAATGGTGTCGCGAGCATAAAAATTGGACACAACAATGGGAGAATATCATCTGGTCAGACGAATTGTCATTTACATTATTCCAGACCAACGGACGTGTTTACATTTGGAGAATGCCAGCCGAAGCCTATCATGTTGTCTCCTTCCTACTGTTTAGCATGGAGGGGGATCAGTGATGCTGTGGAACGCGATGTCGCATTGTGGTCTCGGCCGACTTGTTGTCCTGCATGGGCGGGTTACAGCACGGGATTATGCCAGTATTCTGGCCGACCATCTTCATCCAATGGTGCAAACTATGCTCCCTGATGAACGACCTGTGTATCAAGCCGATATGCTCCCATTCACACTGCTGGAATTTTCCGAGACTGGTTTAATGAACACAATGATGAAGTACAACACCTCGTGTGACCCCCTCAGTCCCCTGATTTTAATATAATTGAACCTTTGTAGGGTATTTTGGAGGGCAAGTTGCGCAGCCGGTTTCCACCTCCAAGGACACTTTCTGAGTTAGCGACCTTTTTGCAGGAAGAGTGGCTACGTATCCCTGTGACTCTTGTGCGTGACTTGTATTTGTCCATCCCACGTCGGATACAAACTATAATTTATGCAAAAAAAGGGCTATCAGTCTATTAATAAAGATTCTGTTTCTTTTCACAGGTGTTCATATTATTTTGTCCAACCCCTGTATATATATATATATATATATATATAAATCAAAAAGAACTAAAAGAGGAAGTAAATAGAATAAAAAATTACCCTCATTATCTGATCTAAAAAATGACATCCTACAGCAACATGCAAATTTCAAAATTACTTTTGATTGAAAACAATGTGAGAACTGAATTTTCGCAATTAAAAAACAGCAATTAAATTTGGTTTATAACCTTTTCATAACCACTGCATTTGATAACATTCATTTTAAACTTTTATTCTATGATTTGCTCATCCACAGAAGTAAATTTATATATACGTCACGGACTTAAATTTAAATGACGAATCAAAACAATATACTAAAATTAACGAATTTTGTATCTTGAATTTCACTAATTTTGTCTTAAATAATCTGAAGATAAATAATTTTTTAAAATCATTTTGCAATTACTTTTCAGTCAAACATTTAAATCCTAAAGTTGCATATAAATATGACAAACCACTAGGACGTTATATTTTCAATTATAATCAAATAGTTAGATCAATAGATATTAATCAAAATTATGAATTGAATAAAGATTCATACTTCCACTGCCATTTAGATAAATGCAAAGATTACGTAGATAAACACCACTGCCATGTTATAACGGGAAATCTAAATATTAATTATGATGCACTGAGATCACTGATGTTACTTGGTACTAAGTACCGTATACCTATTAAATTTAAACATAAATTAATTTGTAAAGATTTATTTTTTGACTTAAATAAATTTATCTATAAAATCAGCTATAAATATCAAATCCCTGTAGAAGCCTTCAAACCCTGGAGTGTCTTAATAGAGAAATACTTAAATCAGTATATATATAATCAGAAAATTAATAAATCATATAAACTTAATTCAATTAAAAAGCATATTAAAGAAATTCAAAATAATTTTGTCATTACTTATATCGATAAGGCTAGTAGTAACTACTCAATCATTTGTAAATATTACTATATAAATACCCTCCAGTCACTCTTGCTTAATAAGCAAATCTATAATTTACATAATACTAACTTTAAATGCTTATCTAATAGAATTTCAGCCAAACATAAGCAAATCCATCTGAAAAATAGTTGTAAAGACATTCCTTATCTAGTTTTAGTACACAAGTTTCATAAATCCCCTTTTGCTTTTCGAACTATTACTAGTGGGCATAATATATATGGCATATAGTGGGCATATTTTTATTTTTAAATTTAGTTTTTGTCTCCTTTAAAGTAGATTAATATTCTTTAACCATTTATTTTTCTGTAAGGATGTATATATCTATATTATACTGATGCTTTTTTATTAGACGTTGTATAATATTAAACTTATTATGTAATATAAGGTGAGAAATAATACCTTATTTGTAAATATTTTGTTCAATTTATATATGTCATTTTTTTCAACTGGTGCAAATTGATTACTGAAATCGTGAAATTAATTCAATGAAGTTTGAATTTTTTAAAAGTTCTCAATAATTATAACATGTAGAAAATATCATAACACGTAGAATAATTATAACATGCAGAAAAAAATTATTTAAAAGTTCTCAATATGATGTTAAATTAATTGATGCAAAATTGATTTAATATGTGCATATAGTTATAAGATAATCAAGATAAATGTAATGAAAAGATAATCAAGATAAATGTAATGAAAAGATAATCAAGATAAATGTAATGAAAATATAATCAAGATAGAATATTCTTATCTTAATAGTGCTATGTATAGATATAAGGTAATCTTCAAGGATTTACAGTAATATGCTATAAAGATGAGCTGTCAGGTAAATTATATGATTTATTTAGTTATAAAGATAAATTTGACTATATCTTTCTCCAAACACAACTAACAAAATAACTTATTTACAAAAATGTTATTCAAGTTTTATCTAAGCAATTTTATTTAATTTTTTTGTATAAAAGAAAGTTTATATGAATTTTCGTCTACTAATTCATTATTTAAAACAAATTTAGTGCAAATTTACATTCGTTTTGTATCCCTCTCTAAGTTGTAAGATGAATTTGTGTGATTCTATATCTATTTTGTATAATTATAAAAATAAACATTTGCTTTCCAAGTAATAATGAAGTGTCTTACAAAATAATACTGAAAATAAAAAGAAAAATTGAACGCACAGACGATGAAACAGTCTGTTTTAGTGCAAGGAACGAATTTAAAAAATATATATTTTACATTAATACCTCCTTGTTAACTATAATAGGATTTGTTTCTGTAAAAAAATAATTATCCTGAAACCCTCTTTTGAAGTCAAAACAAATTTTAAACAGATAGTTTATTTAAATTTTTAATTTCAAATGACGTATTTTTTGCATAGAAAAGCATAGAGTTGTCTGGTATGACCGGGTCCGCTTGAACTGCAGCGCCATCTGTTGTATTTCCTGAATAATTCTCCCGATTTTTTTCATTGAACGTGATACTAGGTATTCCAGTCACTATAACCTGGATGTATAATACTCACACGACCCAAAAGGATACATCGCAAAAAAGCAGAATAAACAGCATAAGATTGCAAAAAATTCGCTCAAAACACTATAATTATGAATATAAATAAGTAAAAGCTAAAACATATTTTTTTTTAAGTACACGTTGTATTATTTGTATGTAACTTAAATATATGAAAAATGCATGTATTAAAATGTATGAAAAAAAATCTGATGTGGGCAACACCTGACTTTCCTTATATAATGTAATGAATTTACTACTTTTACAGTAAAAAAAATAGGTTTTTCTTATAATAGATACTAATATTATTTCCAAGATATTGAAATTTCGACAATTAGTCGTCATTTTCATTGATTTAGCGTCATTTTTATCCATTTGGTGAGATTTTCGTTAATTTGGCAACATTTCAAAAAGTCGCCAAGTTGGCGACATTCCGCCAAATTCGTCGCCAAAATCTCGCCAAGCGTTATGGACGAAGAAATAAGTTATTCTTACAGCAGATAAATGACTATTGGCGTTTAAATACAAAAGTATTACTTAAAGTATCTGTTTTCATGAATGGAACGAGCTAGATCCACGAGAATGATGTCACCCAATTTATCGCATGGTATTACATATGAAAAGTGAATATGTTTCTCAATAGGAAATATTTTTTTTATTTTATATGCCTTTTAGATAATTTTTTTGAAAAATGTACAATATCTCGAGAGCGGTTCATGTTACGTTCTAAAATTTATGTCAATCGTTTTCTAATGAAAAATTACATAAGAAATGTCTATTTGCGTAACTTTATTAGCGGTTTTGATTTTTTGACGATTTTTTCAAAATTTCATTCGAAAATTTAGGGGGCTTCTGAGCATTCGATTGCGTATTAAAACAATAGGCTTCCAGTGTTTACGATTGTGATTTTTGTACCAAATTTTGTTCGAATCGGTCCATTCGTTCGTTAGTTATCGTCTCCACACACTCACTGGCACACACACACACACACACCACTTCAAAAATGTTTGATTCGTGATCAGGGATGCTTGAAACGTGCTCTCCCGTCGAAAACTCGAATTCGAATTTTCGACCCCGTCATAATACTTTCCTTATACATTATGTATATAAGGAAAGTAATAACGACATACAAAGTTTGGGCGTTTTAGCTTTTTTGTTCTCAAATTATTCCCGAACAATCAGTACATTACCATGGCGGCCCCAGTGCAGGATGTGCTAATAAGGTTCAAAATTAAATAATTAAAATTCTAGATGTAAAACAGGTTGAGATAAGAATACAACGCTCTAGAAATCGGCTCTACAATGCCCTAAAAATCGGCTTTGCGGCGTTTAGTGTCCATTTAGCGCAAAAGATTGAAGAAAGCGTGAGGTGAGAAATAACAATGCAACAGAGACGAGTGGAAAGAGACGCCGCATGTTCCTTTTTGCCTGGATCCGTGTGTTCTCACGCGACATGATTGATCGCGTGACATGATCACGTGATTGATCATTTCATGTCATGTCATTGATCACGTGACATGATTGTATGTGTATGGTTAAAAGTCGTGAGTACGGATCACATCGCTGCAAGTCTTGGCTTTTATGTGGTAGAATAAAAGGAAAAGCCCTTCAGAGTCAGAAGAAAGTTGCAAAATATTTGTATATATTCCCCGAAAACAATTAGAAATTTTTGTACAACCCACCAAACAATTTGAAATTTTATGCGATCCCTAATTAATTTGAAATATGTATACGATCCCCAAACAATTCGCAGTTTGTATGTGACCACCTTTCAAGTAATTAGTATGTTGCATAAGATCCCGAACTATTCGCAATTTGTTTTCGATCCCCTAAACAATTCACAATTTGTTTACGAGCCTTAAATAATTCTCGATTACGACCCTCCCCCCGAGCAAGTCTCAATTTGTATACGACCCCCAAATAATCCGCAATTTGTTTACGACCCCCCCCCCCCCCCCAAAGAATTCGTAATTTATAATATACGACCACTCCAAGTAATTCGCAATTTGTTTATGACTGTAATTTGGAGGGAGTTGAGGGCGTGAGGCGAAATAAATTTTCACAAACGATCCATATCATCGCAAGGACACCTTTTATGCAGTAGGATACCACGAAAGGCAACGATAAACTAAATTTGGACTTTTTAATTGCTCTGGTTATCGAGTTATTTTCCCCAAACGAGTATATTTCTATAACAAGCCTAACGAGAGCTAGTCCGATAATGTTCCAAATCAAAAAAATTAAAATATACCATAAAAGACAATGCCACATACCAAATTTGGGCTTTTTAGCTGCTCAGGTTTTCGAGTTATTCCCAGAGAACGAGTGCAATCTATGACGGGCCCAGGACGGGCTAGTCCAATAAAGTTCCAAAAATTAACATACCACAAAATACAATACCATATACTAAATGTGTACTTTCTAGCTGCCCAGGTTTTCGAGTTATTCCCCAAAACGAGTACATTCCTATGGCGACCTAGGACAGTTTAGCCCGATAAGGTTCAAAATCCGGATAATTAAAATATGCCGCAAAAACAACGACATGCTAAATTTGGATTTACTAGCGGCTACGATTCTCGACTTATTCCCCCAAAATAAGTATATTCCTATGTCTGGTCCAGAACGGGCTAGCCCGGTAAGGATCAAAATCAAAAGAATTAAAATGTACCACAATAGATAACATACCAAATTTCATGTTACTATAATTAATGGAATCTGATTAGTTAGTGTCTCGAAGGTTTGAATGCTTTACATAATGCAACGAGCTTACTTCTTTGACAGCGAAATAGTGGTATATTAAATTCATAGTACAATGATTTTGACATTGAATAAACACTACGTAAATTGAAATTTGTACATTTGGCAACTTATGAATCCAAACAGAGTAACTTATTTATACTCACGCGCTAATTCTTCATCAAAATGCAATTAACTGTTCATGAATATCTAGTGCAATAAATGACTATTGTCGGATGTTTTTGCGTCCAAATACAAAATTAGTATAAAAAGTTATCTTTTCTTTTGAATGGAATGAACTAGATCCACGAGAATGGTGGAAACAGATACTACATACTACTGTATATGGTTGCATGTTACTGTATGTGGAAATGGAACATACTGGGTAATATTTATTACTTTTTTTAATTTTAAATAATTTTTTTTATAAATTTACTTGTAAAACGTGCAAAGTTTCGAGAGTGGTTCATGCTAGCAGCATTCGTTTTTATTTGAAAAATCACTCCGAAAATGATGACTTATTTATGATTATTGAAAGCCCTAATTTATTTAAGTTTTCTTTTTCTCCAAAAATTCCCTGGAAAATTCTTAAAAAAAAAGGGTTCTTTCAAACATTCGATCATGTTTAAAATCAATAGCGTTACAGTATTCAATTAATGTAATAACTGTTACCAATTATTTTCGAAATGCTTTATTTGTTCACGAGTTATGGCGTCCACAGCCTCATAGACACACACATATATACACACTAACATACATACACACACGCAAACACCACATCAAAAATATTCGATTCGAGTTCAGGGATGCCTAAAACGTGCTCTTCCATCAAAAACTTGATTACGAAATTTTTAACCTGTCACAGTACTTTCCTTTTACATTTTACTATGTGTATAAAAAAATAATATCTAATTAGCTAGTTTTGTAAGGCTTTTAAAAGTAATTTTGCTTTTATTCAATTTATATATATATATATATATATATATATATATATATAATATATATATATATATATATATATAATATATATATATATATATATATATATATATATATATATAATATATATATATATATATATATATATATATATATATAATATATATATATATATATATATCGAAAAATTAAGGGCTTTTTTAAATCAGTTCACCATTGTAAATCCTTTATCGGATTTGTTCAACTTGCTCGATAGATATCGTGCGCACAGGCAGATATGTAGACGGACAGAGGGACTAATAGAAATTATGGTATATTCGTATTCAGTGATGCTCAAAATATGTAGATTTATCAGTATCGGAGAGTCGAATGTTTTACCTCATCACAATACTTTCTCTCCACATACACTATATGTACTCTTTACATATACTAGAGAAAATAATATTCATGTTCAATTTAGTACTTCATAAGCACAATTGAGTCTAAATAGTTATACTCCTTTTGTTAAAGTGCCAAAAATAGGAGATGTTCACTTACTTCAAATTCACGTACGGCATTTTATTGCTACGTGCAGCTGCGGCAGAAAACATTCTCCGTATCTACAAAAGGCTATTAATGCTATAAATTCCCAACGGTTGATAAAACAGACAATGTGAAAGACGACAAACAAGTACAAAATTTTACAAATTTATTTATTATATGTTTTGAAAGCCATTTACATCATTTTCTTTTCGAACTTGAGAATTACGAATTGTGACATTTCGTAGAAACGCATTTACAAAATTTCTTTGAGATAACACAGAGTAAAAACTTCAGCAAACTGTTACTCATTTGGCGAGTACATCGCTTTGCTAGGTACTCCTTTAATATCATTTCCTTGAGTCCTTGAGTCATTTGGCGAGTAAATTGGCGAAGGTTCACTTTCGTGAGCCTTCCTACAAAGCCAACCAACCATACGAAGCAAAAACGAATTGATATGTCTGCACCTCATTCTGACGTGAAGATTACAGAATTCAATTCCACCGTTTTCAATTTTCGTGTTGTATTAGGAAGTATTTTTCAGTTTTTGCGGTAAAGAAACTTAATATTATGATGGATGGAAATATGAAACAAATTGTTTACGGATATCTGTTGATGTCATTTATTGGTAAGTTGCTTTTTTAAAGTAAAAACTGCAAAGACAAAATGGAGAAAATTAGAAGATATTGTCCTTACTGGACTCCAGAGTGCACCGCGTGATGGCCGTATTTTCCTGGACATGTCTCTGGGGGTTTTCTCCATTATTTATAGTATTCTTATAGGTTATTTCAAGTTATTTCTATTTTTATAGATTATTATAGACAGTGCAGTCGACAGAATTTTCCGGGCGTTATGCAGCAAATACGAAAAGCCATCCCCTATTACACCTTATTTTACAATCTATTAAACTTTTTCTTAAAGTTTAATTTAATTAATGTAATTTAAATTTAATTTAAATATTTTTCATTCTGCTTTTTAATGCTTTTATAAATGTGTATCTTGTTTTTGAATGTATTTACACCACTCTTTTATAATTTCTTCAAATTGCCTTGGCAGTGGCGCAGCGATCAATGCAAGCGTTTCCTTGTGATTGCTAGGCTGCCGGATTGTGGGTTCGAGTCCGTGTGGGCATGGATGTTTTGTTGTTGGGCGTAGTGTGTTCCGCCTCCACTGGTACGCCGGGACAACGTCTAGTGACGGCTAAATGGTTCACATTTTATGGGCGAATGATGTATGTGTCACGTGCATAGCCATTAGAAAAAAAAACACTTTTTCTTAAAGTGTGTATGAAAAAATTGCATAGGAGCCCCAAGCGTCGAGGGTCATTATGTAATGCATCTTTTGCCCTCCCCTTGAGTCACCAGCCCAGCCAATTACGTATATTATTCATATAGATTATTCTTTCTATTATATAAATACTATTTCATGGAATTTTCTTAAAAAATTGAAAATATTCAGTATAAAATTTTTAGTTTTAATGCTTCAGATACTATTATGCATTTGAAACTCATTTTAGTTTGAGAAAATTATTTGCGAAATTGATGTTCAATATATATTTGTTGTGTTACGTGCCCAAATTTAGGTTTTATGGAATATTTATGGATCACAGAAAAATAGGGTCGGGACCTTGAGATACCGCAAATTTTAAAATCTAGTTTGAGGTGTTGAAGACCCAGACCGTCCGACTCGTCCGAAGACATGAGCAATCGTTTGGACGGCCGGCTAGTTTGAGGTGTTGTTGTTGAGACCCAGACCGTCCGACCTAACAGAAAGGTGTAAGGTAACTGTTTGGACGGCCGGGAAGTGCCACCCAATTTAGACCGGAACCCAGTGAGGGAGGCATCCACAGGGACCGTACTCTCCTTCCCCTACCACCAACCTCTCAGAAGAACGTACGGATCCATATATTTAACGTGATCGTACTCCGCATGAATGCGGCGGCAGTTTTGGCAGTGGCGGGAATGGAACCTGGCATACTGAGTGCAATTCCCGAGCGCTAACCACTGGGCCACCGCGCCCGGCTAATTAGAGGTGTTGAAAACCCAGACCACACGACTGACCCGAAGGCTTACAGAAGTTTTTTGTGTGGTCGGGGCTAGTTTGAGGTGTGTGATTACTCTCATGTAAATTTTGTAGACAATAACAGTGGGATTCGAATTATATTTCTACTTAAATGAATCAATATGTCAAAGAAACAAGTATATTTATTCTGAAAATAGGTATTAAATGGTCATTGTAGAGTTAATCTTAAAGGTGTGGGAGTCTTCAGGCGGAATTTGGCTTCTTGGAATATTTGGGATACATGATATTGGGGCATCTTGGGAAACCTGATAGAATTGTTTTTGTGTCAGCTGTATGTAATGATTTTAATTTGCTGTTTATATTAAAACCTTTGTTACTCAAGTACAGGGTTTAGAAAACCCGGGTTTTATCGGGTTTTACTAAAATATTATCAGTATTTTCTGAAAACTCCTTAAACTATGATTTTCACATGCATGTTGTACATGCATGATGTAAATTGGATCATTTATTAGTGAAGCCTCACATACCTATGTATACAGAGTTAAGTATACATTAAAATATAAATTTGTAAAAGATTTTAATAACGTGACTACTAGTATGCTTCATATAGGAATAAGATATGTTATGCCAACTGCAATTAGACTTCTACTTCTTTCATGTAATTCTAAAAAAAAAAAACTGATGTGAGCAGCATTCCCTACATAATGCAGTGGTAGAATTTAGAGAAAAATGCTACTGGGTCTGCAGACCAGCGACAACTGAGATTCAGTGGTCCGACTAAGTATATAGTTCTGATCCCAAAAGTTTTTTTGTAGCATATTATGTTATTTCTGAAGTTGCCACCCCAACAATATAATAAAATTCCCCGATTTTTTATGATACGTATTTGAAAAATTTTAATCTTAAACACAAATGAAACTACATTGAAACTTGTATATGACAACAACTTACGGGACCTTGCAAAAATGGTATTTTCTCACGGCTGCTGAATACAGATATAATGCTGCTGCTGTTGTTGTTGAGACCCAGACCGTCCGACCTACCAGAATGGTGCAAGGTAACTGTTTGGACGGCCGGGAAGTGCCACCCAATTTAGACCGGAACCCAGTGGGGGGGGGGGGGGGAGGAGGCATCCACAGGGACCGTACCCTCCTTCCCCTACCACCAACCTCTCGGAAGGAGTTACGGACCCACATGTTTAATGTGATCGTACTCCGCGTGAACACGGCGGCAGTTTTGGCAGCGGAGGGAATCGAACCCGAGCCAACCGAGTGCAATTCCCGCGTGCTAGCCACTGGGCCACCCCGCCCCAGATATAAAGCTGTGTGAAACAATCTGTTTAATATTGTTACATCTAATTAAACATTAATAACTCATTTAAATTGAAAAAGGATGCCTATATTAACTTATTTAACAATTTTCTAACATACTGACACTTGCTAAAGCTGGATATTTTTCTTTTTCCCATTGAGTATCCTTTAGCAAAATGAATAACTGAGCAATTATGTTGATAATATTATTTTTCTTTTAATACGGCTTGCTACTTATTTACACATATATTAGGTTTCACTGTAATACCTACACACAGTTGGAAGGGTTTTCGTCAGGTTTCTAGAGTCATGGGGGAAAATCCCTCCTTAATAAGGCTGTATAGTGGTGGTGGAGGTTTAAACTATGGGGCGAAATTAAAAAGATTTGCAATAAAATACAATACACATAACTTTTTTTTTTCTGAAAATAATAGAAGAATATATTTATAATATATATTTTCTCATTTTTGGTATTTATTAAATTTTTAAAACTTACTTATGGTGCTTTTCTAATTTTAACTTTCTTTGTCAGTTTTTTTCATGCTTTCTTTTTCTCAAATCTCGCTATATTAAAATTAATTAGTAGTTGACGCCACCGCCGTCGTTTGACAAATTTCGCTTCCCTTAAGTTTCTGCGTCACGCACCGCAAAAATTGTAGCATACAAAAATATGAAATTTGGTACATTTGTACAGAAATATTAGAGTATAATTCGTTTTTCGATTTAAAATTTAGTTTGGGAAATATTTAATGTCAGGGTCCAAGGAAGAGTATCTGAACTGCGAATTAGCGTCCTGGGGAGACTATAGTCTCTCCAGGACGAGTCCGCGAGTCTGCGAATTAGAGTTCTGGAGAGACTATAGTCTCTCCAGGAATCTAATTCGCAGTTCAGATACTCTTCCCAGTAAGACATTAAATTTTTATAGGTATGAACCTACGCAGTTGAATTTTTGCAAGATGGCGTTTCTCCCGTTTTTAAAATTTCGATTTAGTTAATGAGTTGTTCAATTTTTTATGCACTTCTGAAGTGAAACTTTTTCTTCTTTACGGGCGAATTTAATTTACGGTAATTTAATTAAGGTGTTTATCTTATGATCGTTTATGAACCCCACATATGTTGGTCAAAGTGGAGCACAACACATCAAATAAAATGTGTTAACTATTGTAAAATATGTATCTATTGTAAAATATATCATTTTTCATATGTAATAGTATGCGAGGAATGTGTTAACATCATTCTCGTGGTTCTAGTTCATTCCATTCATGAGAGAAAATACTCTAGGTAATAGTTTTGTATCTTGGCGTCTTACAATTCGCGAATAGTCATGCATCTACTATACGAATAATCCGTCCATAACACTTGTCGAAATTTTGGCGGAGAATTTGGTGAAATATCGCCAATTTGGCGACTTTTTAAATATTGCTAAATTGAAGAAAATATTGCCAAGTTGATTAAAATGATGCTAAATCAACGAAAATTAAAACTAATTGATGAGAAAATTCAATATCTTGGAAAGAATATGAGTCAACTATAAGAATGATTTATTTTTAACGATTTTATTATTGACTTATTTTTATGTCCTTAACGCTTTGCGAAATTTTGGTGACGAATTGGGCGGAATATAGCCAACTTGGCGACTTTTTAATGTTGTCAAATTGTCGTAAATGTCGCCAAATTAATAAAATTAACGCTAAATCAATGAAAATGACGCATTATCTTAGAAAGGATATTTGAATCTACTATTAGAATAACCAAACCGAACGTCCAATTCCAATAAAAAATTGCCTAGAATTATTGATAAAAAAATCTTTAAAAAAAAATTCTTAATCGGTCATTTTAACTATAATAAAATCAATAAATTATTGATCATTTCTGTAAAAAATAAAATCTGAATAATTCTAGGATGGTTAAATTGTTGTGGCATAAATTTAAATTTGCCTCAAGTATTTAAAATCTTCATATTTAGGGATGTCCTGCAAAATAAATATCGTGATTTTAAACAAAATTAGAATGTAATTAGTCATCATTAATGTTTTAAAATGCTCAAAAAATGAACTGAAAATTAATAAATAAAAAATTTGGGAAGATTTTAAGAAATGAAAAAAAAAAATTGGGTTATATTGCCAATGACTTAAAATTAGAATAAAGGTTAAATGAAAAATATCTCTAAAATAAGTATTAAAAAAATAATGAATTTCAAAAATGAGAAGGTAGTAAAATGCATTAACAATATTACTCTAAAAATATATATGCATTTCTGTGAATCTCTGTTTGGATTATATTCAGTAAATATATGTTTTGCATTTTGTTGTGAATCTTATGAATTTCTTCTGATATTTCTCCCCCACCCCCTACAGCAGCCAAATTATTCTAGGGAATTTTATTTATTGTGAAGAAAGTGTTATATAAAAGTAAAAATGTTGTAAAAAATATGAGAATCATAGTTGATGGTACAACCGCTCAACAATTGCTCGTTCATGTAAACGCGAAATCTGACCACTCCTGTACAGGCAATAAGGCGATTTATTTCATTCATCCCTCTCAGACCATCCCAAAATATCCACTTCCCTACGACAAAATGAGTGGTAAAAAATGTATAATTAATCGACGGATGGGTTTATGAAATTATTTATTTTTCCGGAGTAGTCTGATGATATTTTCGATATGTGGTGAAAAAACTGAAAGATGGATAGCTAGTCGATTTCTGTATATCTTAATATAAATATCTGAAAGATTTAAAATTTGCGAAAATGATATATGTATATATTTAATTTCATTAAAATTTGTCTATTCATCGTATGGACTCCGTTCAAAATTTGTTTAAAAGAAAATTTTTCGATTTTTCCGCCGCCGTCAAGGTGGCAACTCTGTGATAATATTTGAGGTCGCTAAGGTAATCGATTTGTGCGTAAAATCGTAGTCAAACGGGTCGAACCATAAAATAATTAAAATCCTAATTTGAAATTAAAAATAAAATAAATAATGATGAGATGCACCTATTTGGGTGCTGAAGTACTTGTGTACCACGTTTCATGGTCGTATGACACTTAGATTTCCCGCTACATACAGACACACACGCATACATATGTCTTTATTATACACATATTTCTTTATTAAGTAAAATTTATAAAAATCAATATTTGAAAAGTGTCCCAAAGTACCCCACTCTCCCCTGGTCATCAATGCTTACACACATGTACGCTTGAATCATCAGTTGACCAAGTTTCAAAATATTGTATTGCAAGTGCAAAAACGCCGGGAAACGCTCAAATAATTATTACTAGAATTATAATGATGTTGCAATTTGATTATTCTTGCAATATCATGCGTATTCGTGAGCTCATTCTAAATAACTAATATATGTTATGTATATGGAATGTGTGAGCCGAATGCATGACAGTCAATATCTAAAGTGAAAACAGCAGCTGCTTCTGTCACGCTGGAATGATATGGCAGACTTTTCGCAACGGAGCTAGTAGCGGAGCAATATCATGAGTCATCGGAAAGGTTTTGCGTCATCTAAAACGGGAAAAACCTGCATTTTAAGTTTGAAATGCAATTAATTTCATGTACGATAAAATCACTGATGCGGTGAAATCCACTTATTTTATAGTTTTATTAAGCGTAAAATATCTAGTCTAATAAAATTATAATGGCAATCCACATATAACATGTAAATTACTTGTAACTATTTCTATAGCCAATATCATTTGTCAAAAAATTTTTACAATTTAGTTCTCTGTGTAATTACTCATCTTTCGCATCTATGATGAGCAGAGCGCTCATTTGAATTTTGAAGTTTTTTGTCATGTATTTCCAAAACTACTCGACTAAATATTACAAAATATATTGTAGAAGTAGGTTTTCGTATAAATGTGATTGCCTCAGTAATATTTTTTCATAAACGTGAAAAATAGTTAAGATACGAACTGAGTATGGGAAGACTGTTTTGTCTATGCAGCAAATATCCGGCTTAATATTTGCGTCATAGCCATCGCCAATTTAGGCATAACCACCAGGAAAACCCTCCTACGAAGGTGCATTTTTTTCTGCAGGATCAGGTACATGAAATACAATTATGTTTTATTTTGTTTTTCTACCTTTTCAACGGAAAACTTTTTTTTCTTTAAGATTGTTGAGAGGTTATATTTTTTTGCAGTATGATGTGTATGTTAAACAACATTATGTACTTTCTTTTTTATTACTTTCTCTGCAATACATGGTAATGTATAGGGAAAGTATTGGAATCATACCGAAAATCGCAACTCGAGTTTTCGACGGATCTACACGTTTCGAGACCTCTAGAATACGAAAAAACTATTTTTAGCGTGACGTTTGTGTGTGTCTCTGTCTGTGCAGATTTTGTATCCACTCTAACTAAAAAACTAATTGACCGAATGTCACAAAATTTGGTAGGTAAGTTACTTGTGAGCGAGTCTGGTGCTGATTAGTTTTGGGTACGATTCGGGATAACAGACCCCGCCTTTTTTTTTGCAAAATGGCCCGCAAAAGCTTGTATCCACTCTAACTGAAAAACTAATGGACCGAATTTCACAAAATTCGGTAGATGAGTCATTTGTGTGTTACCCTGGTGCTGATTAGATTTTGGTACGATTCGGAAAAAAATGGCCTGCCTTTTTTTGCAAAATGGCCCGCAAAAATCGTCCAAATCTAAACTAAAGAACTGGGTATACTCAAATATATCCATTAAATGCTGATTTAATACGTACTTTTTAACGAAGAAAAGAATAAGACCAACCCTATTACACTAGGACTAGCCGTTCTCGAGATATTTTAGTTTTTTCGTATTTTCTCTACGCCACCTTTGAAAAGAAGTCCAGTTATTAAATGAGAAAGAAAATTGAATTAAAAGTGAATTAAATGTAATTAAAATAAAGAGAACGTAAATATAAGTCTGTAGGGAAAGTCATGTGCTGCGCCCACATCAGATTTTTACTTTCCCTGCAATACATGGTAATGTATAGGGAAAGTATTGGAATCATGCCGAAAATCGCAACTCGATTTTTCGACGGATCTACACGTTTCGAGACCTTTAGAATACGAAAAAACAATTTTTAGCGTGCCGTCTGTGTGTGTGCCTGTGTGTCTGTCTGTGCAGATTTTGTATCCACTCTAACTAAAACACTAATTGCCCGAATTTCATAAAATTTGGTAGGTAAGTCACTTGTGGGCGAATCTGGTGCTGATTAGTTTTGGGTACAATTCGGGATAAAAATAACCCGCCTTTTTTTTGCGAAATGGCCGCAAAAGCTTGTATCCACTCTAGCTTAAAAACTAATGGACCGAATTTCACAAAATTCGGTAGATAAGTTGCTTGTGGATTATCCTGGTGCTGATTAGAATTTGGTACGATGCGGGAGAAAAAAAAAACATATAACCTGCTTTTTTTTTTTCCAAATTGGCCTGCAAAAATCGTCAAAATCTAAAATAAAAAAAATAAGTATGCTCAAATATAGCCATTGAATGCTTGTTTTATACGTAATTTTTAACGAAGAAAATAATAAGATCAACCCCATTAAACTAGGACTAGCCCCAGCCACACAATTAGCTACCATAAGCCTTCGAGATGGTCGTGTGGTCTGGGTCGTCAACACTAGGACTAGCCGTTCTCGAGATATTTAAGTTTTTTCATATATTCTCTACGCCACCTTTGAAAATAACTCCAGTTATCAAATGAGAACGAAAATTGAATTAAAAGTGAATTAAATTTATTTAAAATAAAGAGAACGTGGATATAAATAAGTCTGCAGGGAAAGTCATGTGCTGCCCACATCAGATTTTTTGTACTTTCTTCGCGCTGTTGGAGGAAAGTATGGATAGTGATCGTGCCTTGCACAGTGCGCGAAAAAAATTTAAAGACAACATATAATTGAATGAAAATATACTATATTTTCACTTTATCAAAATGAATTTCTGATATTTTTGACCTCTAATGTATAATTATTCAATAATATTTACAACACTTAAAACAATAAATATGAACCTTACAAAAGTTGACCTTATAAAGATTATTACTAAAGAAAATATAGAAAAATGTATAAGGACATGTTCTAAATTACTTAACATTTCTCTTAATAATCAAGAAAACAACTTTTTTTTTTTCAATTACTTGAATAAGCCAAGAGGTGGTCATCAATGTTGAAACTTCTTTTAAAAAGTCTATGGAAATGTTATTCACAGCTTGTTTGATGGCGAACACAAGATCCTGTTTACACTGATATTGTGTTGTTGTTGTTGTTGAGACCCAGACCGTCCGACCTACCAGAAAGGTGTAAGGTAACTGTATGGACGGCCGGGAAGTGCCACCCAATTTAGACCGGAATCCAGTGGGGGAGGCATCCACAGGGACCGTACCCTCCTTCCCCTACCACCAACCTCTCGTAAGGACTTACGGACCCACATGTTTAACGTCATCGTACTCCGCATGAACACGGCGGCATTTGTGGTAGCGTGCAAATCTAGCGCGCAAACCACGGGGATACCGCACCCGAGATGGCCAACAGCACGCGGTGTTCCGAGGTGGTCACCCACCAAGTACTAACCGCGCCCGATGCTGCTTGACTTCGGTGATCTAACGAGAACCGGTGTTTTCAGCACGGTACGGCCGTTGGCCCCACACTGATATTGTGTCGAAGGCCCAGACCACTCGGATTTTTATAAACTTTTCGGAATAGAAGGCTCCATAAATTTTTAATTGGATTGAGATCGAGACTCCTCGCCGGCCAATCAAGTAAATTTACTGAATTAGCTTCAAACCAGAGTTTTGCACTTTTAGAAACGTGTATGGAAGCGTTATCCTGTTGGAAGACATAGTCTCCTGAAGTAATTAGCGGGGCCTCAGGTAACAAATGTTCACCTAACATATCAACATATTTATTTGTCAGAGTTCATTTTGTAGTTGATAAAGACTATAGGCGTGGTTCCTTTTGCTGCAAAAGCGCCCCAAATCATTACTGTCTCCCCACCGTATTAACGTTAAGAAAAAACTTCTTTGGTTTTACGCAGATTATACCAAAAATAGCGAAAACCATCTGTCCCATCGAGATTGAACTTCTTTTGGTCCGAAAAGATTACATCAATACATTTTGGACCTAGAAAAATATATTTTTTTTTATTCCTATCTTCGTTCCTTGTGTTCCTTTGTAAGAGGCGGACGTGACATTAACTTTCCATACCAAATATTCGGATGTTTATTCAAAACATTTTGAACTGTTCGTGTGGAATATGGTAAGTCCAAATTTCTTCTAACTTCATTTGCAGTTTCTTTTTTCTCGCAAGCTCTTCTTAAAACCATTCTTTTCTGTCGATACGTTAGAATTTCTGGTTTTTCAGCTCGTTTTTTCATTCCATACATTCCAGGCTGTTTTAGAAAATTATAAACTACAGTTTTAGATCTTTTACTTTTTTTCGAAATTTCATGCCCACTCAATCCCCATTCTTTAAAAGCAAGAATTTTCCCTCTTTCAAGGTCAGACAGATGAGTTCCTTTTGGCATCGTATAGAAGAAATTGGTGAAGAAATGAGGCAAGTCTGACTTTTGTTTGGAAACCCAGTCTTTATATTTGAAATGGTAATTTTCTGCTTTCAAATATGCAAATTTTACTATAATTTTAGATGAAGAAACAGTTGTCCTTATATTTTTTTCCAAGATCATATGGGTTTAAAATTTATAAAGGAAATTTATACTTATTTATTTTTGGAAATTTAACTAATTTACATGAAAAAGAAAATTTTATCAATATTTTTACTTAAGAAATTTGCATACATTTCCGTCTAAAAGATTTCTAGATTTGGCGAGTTTTCGCTTGTTCTTATATTTATTTCGCACACTGTATCCGTTTTCTTGAGACGCATGCTTTTAGCAGTAGATTAAGCAACCATTTGGTTTTAACTGATGTAGTTTAAAAAGTGCTTTGTGACCGAGATTTAATCACAAGTCGAGTTTTCACCGTAAATACATCGGTGGGCCCCTAGATACCGGAAATGACTTTGTCGGTCCAGGTGTATGTATCAAATAGATGGCTCATACGAACGAAAGGAGCGGTTTGAATAACATTAGGTACAAATATTACAATCAGTCGATACTGGAACCCTATTGAGTTTGGGCGCAATTGAATGTTTGGAAGATTCCCCAATTTTCCAATTTCATTTAAAAGAAAAAATCAATAAAAATCAGCCTTCAATTATGTTACGTAAATAATCATTTCTAATGTAATTTTTCATTTAAAAACGAATGACACAAACTTTACAGATGGCTAGCATGAGTCGTTCTCAAGATATTGCGCATTTTCAAATAAATTTATAAAAAAAATCGCATAAATTTAAAAATGTATTAACTATTGTAAAATATGTTCACTTTTCATATGTAATATTACGCGATAAATTTGTTAACATCATTCTCGTGGATCTAGTTCGTTCCATTCCCAAGAAAAGATACTTCAGTTAATAGTTTTGTATTTTGAATGCCTAACAACTCGCAAATATCATTAATATTGTTACGAACATGTAAAATGCCTCACTGGAGTTCCTTTTGAAAAGAGGAAAAAAGTACCTTCACAGGCAGCAAGCTATTCCTAGTACGTCAATGTAGTGTTCCCATACTTGAATACTCGGAGCCGGTTTGCCAGATATACCGATTCATCGCTAACTTGGGCGACGTTTCGAATGTACAAGAACTTTCTCCACATAATGAATATTGTGGAAGATGCGAGCCCTTTCTGAAAGTTTCTACTTAGAGTGGGTAACACATGACTTTCCCAATAGACTCAAAATTCATTATCATTTAAAAAACATTATCATTTTTATTCCGGCCTTTTTCTTCAGTGTCGAATGTATAGCTGTTATATAGCCTAATATTATATTGTTATATACTATATATTGAATATATTAAAGCTTATTATAACGTAGTCTCAAAACACACCCTTTCTTGGTAAAGAACTCCCTGCCAATGACAAGAACCAAAATCTTGACACCGAAGCTGTTCTTTTAAGTCTATGTACCCAGTTGAAGGATCCTAACCCTGGCGTCGCTCCGGTCGGATAGTTGAGCCAGCATTAGCCAATTGAATTCCCAGAAATGATCCATTTTGTGACGTTTCAATTGCCAGACCGCCTCTGTCGTCAATTCTGAATGCTGCCCCTGATTTGAAAAATGGTCATGATCCTTCCCCATACATGAAAGTGCAGCTTCGGTTCTGTGAGGACTTGGCGCAAAACAATTTGAGATTTCATACCATTTTTAGGAAGAGGTTTTTCTTTCTTGTTCTTGGCGGTTAGTTAGTTATTTACATTAAAGTGGTGTTTTTTTTTTTGTGAGATTTCAATACTTTTGCAGACCCATTTATCAACATGATTATGTAACAATGATAGAGAAGGCATTATAAAATTGTACTTTACTGCGAAGCAACATTTATTAAAGATTTTTGTCACTGTTTGAAATTGTATAGCACATATATCTTTATAAGACAAATACGTACCTCCCACCAAAACACAGCAAAATAAGCCATCATTGATATATATCGGATATGTAGTTTAGGCCGTAGAATTCGTCAACCCTGAAGAAAACAACAATGATAAATTTTTAAAATTCTAAAACAAATATATCTTCAATTTTAAAAACAAAAGTATATACTTTCCACCGCAACACACACAATGAGCCATCAATCATTAAAATCGCTTTAGTAGTTTGGGCTGGAGGTTGGTTAAGAATGCTGGTACTAAAATCATAAAAAGTGTCATTTTCGAATTATTTTTTTTTTCGTGTGCTACGGCGCCAATTGTAATTTCCCTCTTCAGGTTTGAGATGACTCTACAGAGAAAATGAATAAAGTCTTTAGCTTTCTTGGGGCCTGAGATACATACGTCCTGAAATCAGAGTTTGGTATGTCAAGTATAATATACACTAGCTAGCTTCAGTGTTCTTAAAATGCTGGATGAGAAAACAAATAAAAACCATCTCCAGTTCTATAGGTAAAACTTGTTTTCGCAATAGATTTTTTTTTTATTATTTTTTCGACTTGGCGACATTTTAAAAATGCTTCAAGTCGCCAAATGGATAAGAAATGTTTTAATAAGCCGCCATGCAATTAAAAAATACATTCATGTTTTATGTAATTCTGTGCCACAACACTGAAACTAATGTGTATAAAGATAGTGAGAAAAATGAGTTTTGAGTCTGTAGCGAAAGTCACGTGCTTCCCACATCAGACTTTTGCTTTATGCTGTAAGTTTTTATCCACAGATGTTTTCACAATGCTAATATTTTCCAATGCATTTCATTCGCTACATGTATTAAGCTCTGACTCATGATATTTGAACAAGCCACCTTTTACATACAATGCTATATCATCGTAACTCATGGCAACTGTTAAGGTGAAAGTAGGAATCTCCAAATTTTATGAGTTCCTGCACGCTTTACACAAAGAAACTGGGCGATAATTTTACAACATTTTCACACAGATTTCAAAATATATTTTTTAAGTTACCATGTTCTTTATTAAAACAATTTGTTCTTCTCTGAAGCGTGACCAGAGGTGAGAAAACTATACCCTTAGATCTCTATTCCAGGCTCAATTTGACTTGTAAATATTCAATCTTCTTTTGTAGAGGTTTGTTTGGCAATCCGCAAAAAATGATAAATTATTTCACAAATTTCCATGTGTTTCAGAAATACTGGCACGTTTTGATGAAAATTTCCAGCTTGTTGGTCTAAGTTATTGTTTAAAATATTATTGTTCAAAGCAGGAGATTTTTGTGTATGAATAAATGCATGAAAAGAGAGACTTCAAGTAGGCAGAGTCCATTGTAAACAATACTATAAGATCTCTAAAGGTTTAGAACATTATTTTTAACACTTTCCAACACAGTTCAAAAGTGTTTATGACTTTGGTCATTCTGTCTGTCTATCCGTTTGCACGACGATCACTGCTGTAAAAATGACCTTATCAAAATGAAATTTTAGTATGTTGTTCAGACGGTCTGTGGAATATATAGGAATGAAAATGAATAATGTCACCCAATTAGTTTCGGACTGAACCCGGGTTGAAAAAATGGAATGCACTGAATCCTATGAAACTTAATTTTTCAAATATATTTTAAGCGAAGTTAAAATTCATTAATTGCTTTGAAAATTTTGAGAAATATTCAAATTATTACATAAAATGTGTAAAAAAATGTCAGCAAAATATGTAGTTCTTTAAAATAAAAATTGAAACAAGAAAGATCAATCATGCTTAAAGCATTGATTATGAAACACTTTCCAACTTCAATGCAATTTTATTTAAACAAGTCTAAAATGCAATACATTCCTCGGTAATATTTTGAAACTTATCACAATACTGCATTAATTTATTATATTTGAAAACTTAAACCTTCATCGAAAAAAATGAACTTCATTCAAATGATGGCATTGAAATATAAATTGCCTGGTTTAAACATCTCTAAAATGTTATACATTCCTCGGTAATAGTTTTAGAATTATCATATTACTACGATAATTTATTATATTTGAAAACTTCATCGAAAACAACTGAAATTAATTCAAATGACGTCATAGAAAAAATAACACGCATGGATCTCTCTATAAAATCAGGATTTCATTCATAACTTTCTCCCATTCATTTCATTCATCACAATACTATAATAATTTATTTTATTTAAACATTTTGTTTAAGACCATGGAGCTACAAAAAATTAAACTCTATGCTTGAAACTTCATCGAAAAAAATCGTCCTTCTCTTTATGAAATCAATTAATATTTCATTCATATCCGCCATGCAGACTCCATGGACTAAATTATTTTGTGTTAAAAAATACAGGAATTCTAATACAACTCATTCTATATATTTTGCTGTTTACATTTTACATAGGTGAAAAATAGGCTTAGTTGTAGAAATAATCAAATTTAGATGAGCATTTAAACTCAAATATATTGTCATTGCGTTGTTTCAGTATGTAGATGCACAGAATTTAAGCAAAAATAAAGTAGTTTTAGGACGGATACAACACTCAATATGAATTAAAAAGAACTTAAAAAAATCACGAATTTGAAACAAGATGGATGCCATATATCATTTTGAAGTGGGTCATGTGATCGTTTCATATCATGGTCACGTGATCGTTTCATATAAGAGGTGTAATTATTATTTTAATTTTTATTTAAAAAACTACTAAATATATTTAGTTGAATTTTTTTTATATATTTTATGGAACAATTTGAATATTACCTAAAATTTTCGAAGCAATTTGTGAATTTTAAATCCGCTTAAAAAATGTTTGAAAAATTAGGTCCCATAGGGCTCAATGTATTCCTTTTTTTCGAACCGGGTTCAATCCAAAACTAATTGGGTGATATTATTCATTTATATTCCCATAGGTTCTACAGACCGTCTGAACAACATACTAAAATTTCATTTTGATTAAGTCATTTTTACGGCAGTTATCGTGCTAACGGACAGACAGACAGACAGACAGAATGAACAAAGTCATAAACACTTTTCAACTTTGTTGTAAAGTGTTAATAATAGTTACACCCATGATAAATGAAGAGATCGCGTGACTCATTGCAGAATAAATTATGGCTTCCATTTTCACCGCTGTAACCGTAGCTGTTTAAAGACCGTTTACATTTATATTTAGCGTTGCATGTGTCATAAAACCGCTTCATTTTTCGTATTATATGTGTATCTAGATTCTGTGCCATAGCAATTGCAATATTTTTTTTTATTTTAAATGATCACCAAACTTTGAATATTTCTACAACAATGTCAAATTTTAGCGTATGCAGAATGTAAAATTATCAAGTGATTTATAAAGTGAATTGTATAATAATTGCTGATTTTTTTTTCCACGTAAATTTATTTAGCTGTGGAGTTTGGATATGAATGAAATATTCATTGATTTTGCATAGAAAGACAGATGATTTATATTTCAATGACATCATTTGAATAAAGTTCATTTTGTGTAACTACCATTGTCCTTTATGAAGTTTTAAGATTTCAAGTATAATAAATTACTGTAGTACTTACTGTGATAATTTAAACAAGAAAGATCAATCATGCATAAAGCATTGATTATGAAACACTTTCCAACTTCAATGCAATTTTAATTAAACGTCTCTAAAATGCGATAATATTTCAACATCCTTCGGTAATATTTTAACAAGAAAGATCAATCATGTTTAAAGCATTGATTATGAAACACTTTCCAACTTCAATGCAGTTTTATTTAAAAAAGTCTAAAATGCAATACATTCCTCGGTAATATTTTAAAACTTATCACAATACTACATTAATTTATTATATTTGAAAACTTAAACCTTCATTGAAAAAAATGAACTTCATTCAAATGACGGCATTGAAATATAAATTGCCTGGTTTAAATATCTCTAAAATGCGATACATTCCACGGTAATATTTTTAAAACTATCATAATACTACTATAATTTATTATATTTGAAAACTTCATCGAAAACAACTGAAATTAATTCAAATGACGTCATAGAAAAAATAACACGCCTGGATTTCTCTATAAAAACAGCATTTCATTCGTAACTTTCTCCCATTCATTTCTTTCATCACAATACTATAATAATTTATTTTATTTAAAAATTAAGACCATGGAGCTACAAGTAATTAAACTCTATGCTTAAAACTTCATCGAAAAAAAATCGTCCTTCTCTTTATAAAATCAATTAATATTTCATTCATATCAGCCATGTAGACTCCATGGGCTAAATTATTTTGTGTTAAAGAAATACAGCACTTCTAATACAACTCATTCTACATATTTTGCTGTTTACATTTTACATAAGTGAAAAATAGGCTTCGTTGTAGAAATAATCAATTTGGATAATCATTTAAACTCAAATATATTGTATTTGCGTTGTTTCAGTATGTAGATGCACAGAATTTAAGCAAAAATAAAGTAGTTTTAGGACGGATACAACACTCAATATGAATAAAAAAGAACTTAAAAAATCACGATTTTGAAACAAGCTGGATGCCATATATCATTTTGAAGTGGGTCATGTGATCTTTTTATTTCATGGTCACGTGATCGTTTCATATAAGAGGTGTAATTATTATTTTAATTTTTATTTAAAAAACTACTGAATATATTTCGCTGAATTTTTTTTATATATTTTATGGAGTAATTTGAATATTACCTAAAATTTTCGAAGCAATTTGTGAATTTTAAATCCGCTTAAAAAATGCTTGAAAAATTAGGTCCCATAGGGCTCAATGTATTTCATTTTTTCAACCCGGGTTCAATCCAAAACTAATTGGGTGATATTATTCATTTATAGTCCCATAGGTCCTACAGATCTTCTGAACAGCATACTAAAATTTCATTTTGATTAAGTCATTTTTACGACAGTTTCGTGCTAACGGACAGACAGACAGACAGAATGAACAAAGTCATAAACACTTTTCAACTTTGTTGTAAAGTGTTAAACATATCACCGCTAAATGTATCCCATTTTAGAGATGTTTTAAAAAAATTGCATTTCAATTGGAAATTATTTCATAATCTGTGATTTATGCATGATTGATCTTTCTTGTTCTTACGAATAAATATTTACATTATCCACACGCGCATTTAGAGCGCAGACGATGCAATCAGCAAACCCAAAAGATTTCTTTTAATTTTCATTCGGCGCTCTGTCACTCAGCACCAAAAGCAAACCGTCAGGTTTGAAGCGGCAGGGGGCGTTTACCGCGTAGCATGCATATAATTTGTTAAAATTGCACGTAATTAACAAATCGCATATAACTTTCGGTGAAGCTTTTTTGACGTGCATAATTTAAAACATTTGCTGCGGATGTATATATAAACTATGGCCTGAAAGATCTTGTTTCTGGTTCTCAAAATTTTTTCCTGTTTCCTAGACTCATGTCACGAATTCTCCAAACGTTCGTACTTGTCAAGGTTAATAGAATATTAACAGGTTGTTTCGTTCGCTATTCCCTCCATGGTAACATTTCCGGTTGAACAGTGACGTCACTACTAGACTTAGAGCTTCTCTACTACAGGCTGACTTATCAAGCATATTGAAGCCCATTAGGTTCCATACTACAGTTGCAGAAATTGTAAAATGAGTGTTTAAAATAAATACTTTATATAAAAGAAGAAGTTTCAATTAGAATATTATAGAATTTAGTTCGCACAAGTATGTTCCAGTATCGGGTATCCAATTATTTATTAGCCATTGTTTTCTTCTTTCTTCGTTTCTAGGAAAGCGAAATAGCCTAAAACCATTTCTAGAATGATTACAGCAATTCGGCGCAGAACAACTACCCATAATTATTTTAATTATACTTCTTAAAGTGAAAATAAGAATAGAGTTAATGCTAATGGATTGCGCTTCCAGCTACGGTGGGCTTCAATATGTTTGATGAGTCAGCTAGTATATATAGAGGAGCCTTAACTAGACTAAGTCTCCTCTATATACGAGCAGAC
Organism: Amaurobius ferox; assembly: GCA_951213105.1. Classification (NCBI taxonomy): domain Eukaryota; kingdom Metazoa; phylum Arthropoda; class Arachnida; order Araneae; family Amaurobiidae; genus Amaurobius; species Amaurobius ferox. The sequence continues at coordinate 127,343,547 of OX578140.1, forward strand.
TCATCAAGCATATTGAAGCCCATTGTAGCTGGAAGCGCAGTCCATTAGCATTAGCCCTATTCGTATTTTCACTTTAAGAAGTATAATGGAAATAATTATGGGTGGTTATTCTGCACCGAACTGCTCTAATCATTCTAGAACGGGTTTTAGGCTATTTTGCTTTCCTAGAAACGAAGAAGGAAGAAAACAGTGGCTAATAAATAATTGGATATCCGGTACTGGAGCATACTTGTGCGAGTTAAGTTCTACAATATTCTAATTGAAATTTCTTTTTTTATATAAATTATTTATTTTAAACACTTATTTTATAATTTCTGTAACTGTAGTATGGAACCCTATGGGCTTCAATATGCTTGAGAAGTCAGCCTGTAGTAGAGGAGCTCTAACTAGACTAGCCCTTCCGATCTAAAACTCCTAAATATGCAGGCTGGCCCAACCGCCATTTTGACTCCAATCAGTTGAGTGAGTTGCCTGCTTGTGCTATTTCAACGGTGCGCGCATGTCACATGACTTATATTTGATACGCAGTCATAGGCTGCGCCAGATTTTCACAATTGGGGGTGCTATGCATTGGGGTCTCAAAATTGGGGGGGTGCTCATGCAAAGCATGTATAGTTTAAAAATAACAAATACTTTCCTTGTGGAACTTTAATTCATTATACCACCGATTTTTACTTTCCTTATATACATAATGTATAAGGAAAGTATTGTGACGGGGTCGAAAATTCGAATTCGAGTTTTCGACGGGAGAGCACGTTTCAAGCATCCCTGATCACGAATCAAACATTTTTGAAGTTATGTCTGTGTGTGTGTGTGTCAGTGAGTCTGTGGAGACGATAACTGACGAACGAATGGACCGATTCGAACGAAATTTGGTACAAAAATCACAATCCGTAAACACTGAAAGCCTATTGTTTTTATACGCAATCGAATGTTCAGAACCCCCCCCTAAATTTTTGTCAAAATCACAAAAATTTTTAAAATCACAACTATGATGTCACATTGTGACCCAGGTGTCTCGTGACTACAACGTCACTGTTACACATGTGACGATCTTTGCTGTGAGGCATATAACCTTATATATAAGATATTCTACGGACCTTGCGTACCTGTAGCTTTTAAAAGTAATTTGACGTATGGTTGAGCAAGATATGAACTATGAACATCATGGACTTGCACTTTTATTATCGGATGTCATACGCTCGTAAAGCTCCAGAGTTCATGAAATGTTTATCCGTGATTGAAACACGTTTGGCAACATTTTGTAGCGGCGTTACCCAGAGATGGATAGATAGATAGACAGATACATCGAGGTGTTTATATTATTAACTAGAAACTTCAGGTATGGAGGAAGTATAACTTTATTTTAATCTTAGATCCGGTTCGACTTCCAATCGGTTTCTATATTTATTTTTTTAGGAAAACCAGTGTTGAAAAGACTGCTCTGCTTCACATTTATAGGTCGTGACAAAAGCATTAAAATTTTTATCGCCTTTTACGCTAAAACCGGGTACTCCTGACTACAAGACAGCCGTCAAAAATCCATCAGTGGTGTTCTATCAAGAATGTGCTAAACGACGCTAACGGAGCGCGTCGTTCGTCTCGATTAATTGAATTATATATTCAATAGTCCCTATTCACTGTTATTTACTCTTATTTTATAGTTTGGTGAAAAAACGAAAACCCAAAAACAAAACTCCTAGGTTTTAGAGAGTTTTTTTTTTTAGGCGACCCGGCATTTTGGTTTCGTGACCGGGTGCGGACCCGCCATCTGGGAAACGCTGATCTAGGGCATGTAACCCACAACAATACCGCAATTTAATATTCACAGTTGAAGACAATCATGTTTAAAAACTACGGTATGCCAGCGAAAAATCTGACTAATGGCTAAGAATCCAAGTGCTAAAATGAGTCCTTCAAAGAATGATCCACACGAAGAATTTTTTTTTTTTTTTTTCGCGAGGTAGTGTAATGCACAAATTTTTATGAATGCTTTATGCTTTTATAATGTGATTTATTTTCACGGTTTCTTTAATTTACCATGAATAAATTATTTTATTTTATTCAATGAATTAGAAAATTTAAAAGCAAATTAAGAAAACAGACACAATGTTTATTTTATATCTTTTGACATTTCATTAGTAACACTGTTTTCCGTCTTTTTCAATTTTAGGTATACTACCTCCCTCCTTTGCTTCCGCAAACAATAAACAAACTGTAATGCCAGAAAGCGTCAATTGGGGGCCAGGTGGGCTATACATTTAATTTCTTTTTAATCATTATTTTTTAAGGGCGCATGTGAAAATATTTAAATGGAACATCTGTTTCGTTGTTTGAAAAAACTAAAATCAAATTAAACACGACTAGAAACGCAGACTTAATAAAACGAAAAAAAACTAACAATTTTATACAGTGGAGTTGCTTAGAGGATATTTTACATCCAGGCGATTGTTTAAATTTTGCTATGCTACAGTAAAAAAAAATCCCTTAAACCAGGGATTCTCAACCTAATGCGTACCACCAAAATAAAAAACTGAAAATTTTAGCACCACCAACAAAAATGTTTTGTATACAAATATGAAGTAAAAGGTTGAATAAGTTATTGCCAAATATTTTTATTTTGTTTCTAATTATAGAAATTGAACTAAAATAATAAATATTCGCAAATACGATTGACAATATGATTGAAACACAAGAAAGATCAATCATGCTTAAAACATTGATTATGAAACACTTTCCAACTTCAATGTAATTTTATTTAAATATCTCTAAAATGCCATACATTCAGCGGTAATACTTTTAAAATTGTCACACTAAATTACTTTTAAAATTATCACACTATTTAAAATTATCACAGTAATACTTTTAAAATACTATAATAATTTATTATATTTGAAAACTTAAAACTTCATCGAAAAAAATTAACTTTGTTCAAATGACGTCATCGAAATATAAATCGCCTGGTTTAAACATCTCTAAAATGCGATACATTCCTCGGTAATATTTTTAAAATTATCATAATACTCTCTATGAAAAAGCATTAAATATTTCATTCATACATTTTTATTTGATTCATCACAATACTACAATAATTTATTTTACTTAAAAACTTAAAACCATGGAGGTAAAAATAATTTAACTCTATGTTGTTGTTTAACTCTATGTGTAAAACTTTGTCGCAAAAGTCTGGTATAAAATTGTCTGTAAAGTCAAAGAATGTTTCATTCATATTAGTTATATTGCAGACTTCAGAGCTAAATAATTTTGCGTTAAGAAATTCAGCAAGTCTTATACAACTCATCCTACATCTTAATGTGTTTATATTCTCCATACGTGAGGACGCGCGATGTGCTGGTGAAATGGCTAGTTAGGGATACTACTTTTTATCGAATTTTTATAAAATAACAAAGCTTACCCTTCCTCATTATCTATGCTTGAAAATAACATAACAACAGGCAAAATAACCAAAATTGAAAGAGCTTAGTTATATACGGGATTACAAGTACAATAAAAATTTAATGGCAGTAACACTTGATTTTCTCATATATAAACGGATTGGTTAGTTTAAACCCCATATTGATTTAAATCGAGGCTTAACCCTTGATTAAAAAAAAAAAGCACCCTGATTTAAACTAAACAAGAAATATTAATCATGCATAAAGCATTAATTATGAAACACTTTCCAACTGAAATGCAATTTTATTTAAATATTTCTAAAATGCGATACATTCAGCTGTGATATTTTAAAAATTATCATAGTGCAATAATTGGAAACTTAAAACTTAATCAAAAACGGCATTGCTATAAAATCGCATGCTTCTCTAAGTAAAATCAATAAATGTACCATTCATATCACTTATGTTCCAGACTCCAGAGCTAAATAATTTTACCTTAAAAAATTCAGCAATTATTATGCAACTCATCTTAGAAACGCTTGTTTTGTTTACATTTTGCATTCGTTAAAATTAGGCTTCGTTGTAGAAATAATCAAAGTTTAGTGATCATTTAAAATAAAAAAATATTGTAATTACGTAAGCACAGAATTTAAAAACACAGATAATATGCAAAAATAAAGCAGTTTTAGGACAGATGCAACACTAAATATAAATACAAGAAAGATCAATCATGCATAAAGCATTGATTATAAAACACTATCCAACTGTAATTTTATTTAAACATCTCTAAAATACGATACATTCAACCGCGATATTATTTTAATTATCACAGAACTACAATAATTTATTTTATTTGGAAAATTAAAACCATGGAGGTAAAAGTGCGTTCTAACTCCATGCTTAAAACTCCTTTCAAACTTTATTCTAATGACGTCATCGAAATATATTTATATTTCGATGGCTCTCTATGTAAAAGCAGTGAGTATTTCATGCATGCACTTTTATTCCAGATTCCAGAGTTAAATAATTTTGTGTGAAAAAAATTCAGCAATTATACAACTCATCTTACAATTCACCCTACAGCTCATACAACTCATCTTCCAACTTGTTTACATTTTATATTCATTAAAGCTAGGTTTCGTTGTAGAAATAATCAAAGTTTGATGATAATTTAAGCTCAAAAATGTTATAACTGTTTTAGCGCAGAATATAGATGCACAGAAATAAAGGAGTTTTAGGACGGATGCAACGCTAAATATAAATAAAAAAGAACTTTAAAAATCACGATTTTGACACAAGATGGACGCCCTTACACCTTTCTGGTAGGTCGGACGGTCTGGGTCTCAATAACAACAAGATGAACGCCATATTTCATTTTGAAGAGGATCACGTGACCTCTTCATATTATATGGGTGTCATTATTATATTAATTTTTATTTAAAAAACTACCGAACATATGTTGCTGAATTTTTTTTTTTATACTTTATGGGATAATTTGAATATTTCCTAAAATTTTCGAAGCAATTTGTGAATTTTAAATTCGCTTAAAAAATGTTTGAAAAATTAGGTCCCATAAGATTCAGTGTATTTCATTTCTTCAACCCGGATTCAATCCAAAACTAATGGGGTGATATTATTCATTTACATTCCCGTATGTATCACAGACCGTCTCAACAACATATTGAAGGCAAACAACCAATAACCAGGTTTTCGTTTTAAATACCCCCCCCCCCCCCAAAAAAAAAAAAAAAAAAAAAAAAAAAAAAAAAAAAAAAAAAAACCTGATTTTAAAAACTAGTTTAAACAAACAACAACAAAAAATACTGAGTTAAACTAAAAGGCAGGTTTAAACAGAAAAATCATGTTTTTTTGGTTTAAACCAGGATTTTTTTAATTCAAACTAAGGTTTAAACTGTGATTAAACCAATGTGGTTTAAACCATCCAACCCAGAAATACAACAGTACTTTTCTTTATATTCTTAGCAGTCAAATAATCATTTGCCATATCCAATGTGTGCAGAATGTGTGATGCGTTGAATGCGTATGGTATCCTTATTTGGGGTAGTGGTTAATTTTCTAATCTGCATCCTTTGATTAAAGTCCAGTCAACGCTTCATCACTTGATTTTACGTTATAATAATGATGACGCTGTTACTGAGTTAAGGAAACTGTTTAACATGTTAACCATCCGTCAATTTTATATTTTCGAATGTGTTTTCTTTATATTTAGGAGCACCAGCTGCTTTGAAATCGACTGCCACTTTGAAATTCCTAAAAATAATCATGAAAATTTGCATAAGAACTTTTTTTGGTTATCCCCTAAACATTTTAATGTCTTACCTAATGAACTGAAGTTTGTAAAGTCGCCAACAGTTTTAAGTATAATCTAAAAGTTTATACAGTGTGTCCCAATGACATTGACCTCGGCTTTTATTCCTTAAATATTGATATCTTAGACATATATAATAAATTAAAAAGTTGCGTAAAAAAGGATACAGAATTTTATGAAATCGATAAAAATTTTCAGGGTATTAAATTTGAAGAAATACAAAATTTAAATTTTTATACGGCCCCCGTACAAAAACATTTCCAGTGAGTAAAATGTGCTACATATACTAGCAAGGTGATGTACAAAATTTCAGCATTTTGTCATAAAAAGTCCCAGAGATATGTTTAAACAAAGGTGGTGAGGAATTAATCACACATTAAGATGTAAATGTTTACAGCAAGAGTACAAACGACGCAACGCAGAAATGCATCATAGAGAAATAATATCTGCCTCTTACCTTTAATGGATATGTCGCATGGATGGAAAACATTTTGAACAAGCTTTGTAATCTTGGTGTAAAGTTATCATTTCTACACAGTGTAGATACTTTTGTACCAATAAATAACAAAATTATTATTTATTTATGTAATCATTGTTTCCTTTCGTAATTTTTGTATGACCCCTGAAACGCGATTTGCCGACATGATTTTTCCCGTTTGAGAACCCATATCGATGCATCGAAAAGTGGTTTAAATCAGCATTTTTGTCTTTTCATATCGCTGGGACTTTTTATGATAAAATGCTGAAATTTTGTACATCACCTTATTAGTGTATGGGGCACATTTTACTCATTGGAAATGTTTTTTGTACGGAGACCGTATAAAAATCTAAATTTTGTATTTCTTAAAATTTAATTCCCTTGAATATTGTAATTTCATAAAATTCTGTACCTTTTTTTACGCAACTTTGTAATTTATTATATATGTCTAAGATCAATATTTAAGGAATAAAAGCCGAGGTCAATGTTTTTGGGACACCCTTTATAGCATATTCTTATACGGATACGGAAGTATTTTGCATTTTTCTAAGTAGTCATTTTAAGTATAGTTTTTGTTAATAATTGTATTTCATCTGTTCACAATCTCTCATAGTTTATCTTAGTGACCTAAATGGACTTGCTAGTCCCTAAGCCGTATTGTAACAAAATTTCGAGTTCTGTGCTTATGTTGCGTTTTACTATTGTGCTCACCTGTATTATTTGTTGTATTAATAAATTGGAATTTGAATAACTGTAAATTGGAATTTGACGCTCAAGTCAAGCAAAATTATTAGAACGTGTTTGAAACAACTTATATTTCGAGCACATCTAATACGACAACAGATAACTAGATTTTCTTCTAAACTATTTAGTCTATGCATTAAACGCCTATAATATTTAACAAAAAATCTGATCGTGGGCAGCACATGACTTTCACTACAGAATGAAATTCACTTTCTCTTTATTTCTTTCATAATTCATTAAATTAAGTTTAATTTGCAGTTTTAATTAAATTTTCACTCCCCTACAATGCATAATAATGTATAGGGAAGTATTGGAATCGTGTCGAAAATCACAGCTCGAGTTTTCAATACGTTTGGGGACCTCCAGAACACGAAAAGACTATTTTCAGCTTAACGTCTCCCTCTTTGTGTGTGTGGTATGTCTGTGCAGTGTATGTTTGCATCGACTCTGGATCAAAAACTATTCGACGAAATCTCACAAAATGTGGTAGGTAAGTTACTCTCTAGTGCTGATTAGATTTTGGTACGATTAAAGAAAAGAAAAAACTTTTCTGCGAAATAGCCCGCAAAATTCGCATGGTTCCACACTAGCTGTTAAACTGACCAAATTTCCCAACATTTGGTAGATAAATTAATTGTTGGTTACCCTGGTGCTGATAAGATTTTGGTACGATTCGGAGGAAAAAATTGTCTTTCGTTTTGCGAAATGGCCAGAAAAAATCGCCAAGATCTAAAATAAAAAAATTGCATATGCTCAAATGTATCAAATAAACGCTTGTTTTATACCTAATTTTTGACGACCATTCGCATATTTCCAACGAAGTTATAAAGTGTTTATGACTTTGTTCATTCTGTCTGTCTGTCCGTTAGCACGATAACTGCCGTAAAAATGACTTTATCAAAATGGATTTAGTATGTTGTTGAGACTGTTTGTGGAACATATGGGAATATAAATGAATGATATCACCCAATTATTTTTGAATTGAACCCGGGTAGAAAAAATGAAATACATGAAACCCTATGGGACCTGATTTTTTAAGCATTTTTTTAAGGAGTTAAAATTCGCAAATTACTTCGAAAATTTTAAGAAATATTCAAGTTATCACGTAAAGTGTGTAAAAAAATTTCCGGAAATATGCCAAGTAGTTTTCTAAATAAAAAGCGAAATAATAATTACCCCCATATTATATGAAGAGATCACGTGACTCATTGCAAAATAAAATATGGTATCCATTTTTATTTTCGCTATGTGAAATTCGTGATTTTTAAGGTAAGCTTGTATTTATATTTAGTGTTATATCCATCCTAAAACCGCTTTATTTTTTGCATATTATCTGTGTATATATATTCTGTGCCTACGCAGTTACAATATTTTTTATTTTAAATGATCACTAAACTTTGATTATTTCTACAACGAAGCCTAATTTGTACATATGCAGAATGTCAACAAATCGAGCAATTATGAGTTGTATAAGAATTGCTGAATTTTTTTTTTCACGCAAAATTATTTAGCTCCGGAGTCTGGAATAAACATGATATGAATGCAATATTCATTGATTTTACACAGAGAAGCAGACGATTTTATAGCATTGACTTTTTTGATGAAGTTTTAAGTTTCCAAGTTTAATACATTATTGTAGCACTGTGATAATTTAAAACCAGTGCTGAATGTATCGTATTTTAGAGATGTTTGAATAAAATTGCATTTCAGTTGGAATGCGTTTCATAATCAATGCTTTATGCATGGCTAATCTTTCGTGTTTATTAATTTCATGATTCTGAAAATTAATAATATTGTCGAGAAGGATTTTTTGCCCGTGTTCCAAAATTAGTTCCATCCGTGTTCTGATGAAGAATTATGTATATGTCTATAATACTATCTATATATCTTTCAGAAAATTTAAAACTTTTATAATTATATAATTATAAAATTATAATGATATAATTATATATATAATGTATATTATAATTATAATTATATAATTCTAATTATAATTATAATTATCGAATTAAAATATATATATATATATATATATATAATTATATAATTAGATTATTCACATTTATTATTTTTTGGGCGCGGTAGGCCAGTGGTTAGCGCGCGGGAATTGCAGTCGGTAGGCCCGGGTTCCATTCCCGCCACTGCCAAATCTGCCGCCGTGTTCACGCGGAGTACGATCACGTTAAACATGTGGGTCCATAAGACCTTCCGAGAGGTTGGCGGTAGGGGAAGGAGCGTACTGTCCCTGTGGATGCCTCCCCCACTGGGTTCCGGTCTAAATTGGGTGGCACTTCCCGGGCGTCCTTAACCTTTCTGGTAGGTCGGACGGTCTGGGTCTCAACAACATTTATTGACTTTCTGTGAATAAAAATTTTCTCATGATTTTTCACGGGTATGTATGATACATAACTTTTAACCACTCCTTTAAAAATTCGATCTTTTCATATTTTATGGGAACGGCGATTTTTAATATCGATGACATAGACGATTTATGCGAAATAAAAGTTATATTCAACATTTCTACTATCAAGCCACAAGCTGTCACTGGACACAATTAATTCTGACACCTCCCTCTCTCCTTGTCGTGAGTCTTGTCTAAACTGTCTACTAAAGTTAATCTAATAAGACTAATTCTTTTGACCACCATGGTCAAATTCTCTTTGGAAATGATTCATGACAACTTTCCCAGCTTTGGTGTTCTTAAACGTAAATTCCCTTTCCAAATGCCAGCCTGTCATTATCCGATATTAGACCAAGAAGCAGCAACATTTTCACCTGCCCCATCGAGTAGAAAAGGTTTGGGTATTGCATGTGTCAATGAGTCTGGCAATCCCCTTAGGTGGCCTTCGCCCTGGGCGTATTACTTTCCCTGCAATACATGGTAATGTATAGGGAAAGTATCGGAATCATACCAAAAATCACAACTCGCGTTTTCAACAGATCTACAAGTTTCGAGACCTCTGGAATACGAAAAAAAATTTTTTAGAGTGGCGTCTATGTGTGTGTCTGTGCACAATGTATGTATCCACTCTAACTCAAAAACTAATGGATCGAATTTCATAAAATTTGGTAGGTTAGTCACTTGGATCTGACCCTGGTGCTGATTAGTTTTTGGTACGATTCGTAAAAACGGAACCCGCCTTTTTTTGCGAAATGGCCCTTAAAAATTTCATTTATCCGCTTTCGCTAAAATACTAATTAACCAAATTTCACAAAATTTGATAGATAAGTTACTTGTTGGATACTCTGGTGCTGATTAGAATTTGGTACGATTTGGAAAAGAAAAGAACCCGCCTCTTTTTACGAAATGCTGCACAAAAATTTCATGTATTCACTCTAGCTAAAATACTAATTAACCAAATTTCACAAAATTTGGTAGATTAGTTTCTTGTGGGATATCCTGGTGATGATTAGATTTTGGTACGATTCGGAAAAGAACAATCTGCCTTTTGTTTCGAAATGGCCCGCCAAAATCTAAAAAAAAAGACTAAGTAGTGTGTGCTCAAATGTATCGATTAAATTCTTGTTTTATACGCAATTTTTGAAGAGGAAAATAATATAACACACTCCATTATACTTTAGGACGAACCGTTCTGAAGATATTTGAGATTTCTTGCATTTTTGTTACGCCAATTTCGGAAGAATGTCTAATTACCAGATAAAAACAAAAATTGAATTAAAAATGCAAATTTAGTGTTATTTGGTTCAATTAAACTCAATCTAATGGATTATTAAAGAAATAAAGAAAATATGAATTTGAGTCTGCAGGGAAAGTCATGTGCTGCACACATCAGATTTTTTTTTTAAATATGCTGAAATTGACATCTACTTACCTCGTCGTATTATGCACATCGTATTGGTATTTTTAATGAGGCAGCTCAGATCGTTATGTGATGGGGATGAACCTATCGACAAATACCATGTGCTCCGCTGTGGCATCGTCCATGGTGCTACTGAGGCTCCCAGAAATTGGGAGGCGAAAGGATTATTGGAGCGATAACCTTTGATTATCTTTCATCAAACTGTTGTTTTTTCTCATTGTTTGTTACTTTTGTATTACTTTCCTTATATACATAATGTATAAGGAAAGTATTGTGACGGGGTCGAAAATTCGAATTCGAGTTTGCGACGGGAGAGCACGTTTCAAGCATCCCTGATCACGAATCAAACATTTTTGAAGTGATGTCTGTGTGTGTGTATGTGTGTGTGTGTGTGTGTGTGTGTGTGTGAAAGTATGTGTGTGTGTCAGTGAGTCTGTGGAGACGATAACTGACGAACGAATGAACTGATTCGAACCAAATTTGGTACAAAAATCACAATCCGTAAACACTGGAAGCCTATTGCTTTTATATGCAATCGAATGTTAAGAAGTCCCCTAAATTTTCGAATGAAATTTTGAAAAAATCGTCAAAAAGTCAAAACCACTAATAAAGTTACGCAAATAGACATTTCTTATGTAATTTTTCATTAGAAAACGATTGACATAAATTTTAGAACGCTAACATGAACCGTTCTCGAGATATTGTTCATTTTTAAAAAAAAAATTGTCAAAAAGTCATATAAAAAAAAATTCCTATTGAGAAACATGTTCACTTTTCATATGTAATACCATGCGATAAATTGGGTTACATCATTCTCGTGGAACTAGCTCCTTCCATTCATGAAAAAATATACTTTTAGTAATACTTTTGTGTTTGAACGCCAATAGTCATTTATCTGCTGTAAGAATAACTTATTTCTTAGTGCATAACGCTTGGCGAGATTTTGGCGACGAATTTGGCGGAATGCCGCCAACATGGCGACTTTTTGAAATGTTGCTAAATTAACGAAAATCTCGCCAAATGTATAAAAATGACAACTAATTGTCGAAAATTTAATATCTTGGAAAGAATATTAGTATCTACTATAAGAAAAACCTACTTTTTTACTGTAAAAGTAGTAAATTAATTACATTATATAAGGAATGTCATGTGTTGCCCACATCAGATTTTTTTGTTCATGTGCCCTAGCCATTGGATATACCTCATAATACTAACCCCATTGAGTACATGGATGAAATTCGGGTCATATGATAGGTTTATCGTCCCATTAACGAATTTATGGGTCTGACAGTCGTCACAGGTGGCAGGCTTCATGTCAGGTGCCTCAAAAGTACGCTAGATGTCTCGAAATTCTGAAACTTTAAACATCTATACTTCAAACACTTACGTGTAGAATTCAACAAAATTTTATATTTGGAGGTTTTAAAACATGTGTATTAAGATTATGTGAATCAGTAGTATGTTATAATTTACTGTATAGTATGTTATATTCGCTCTATTATGTTCCTGTTTACGCTTATTAGTGCTTTTAAATAAAAGTGTTAGTTATCTAGAAATTGACTCATTCTTGTATACTAAGAGTACACTCACAATTCCATTGAATACGTTGTAACGGTATGCATGCTATAGCTGTGTATATAGCTATGTATCGCGCAGTGGAAGAGTGTTGAAACTTGTATATGGCAACAACTTACGGGACCTTGCAAAAATGGTATTTTTCTCACGGCTGCTAAATACAGATATAATACTGCTGTTGTTGGTGTTGTTGTTGTTGAGGCCGAGACCGTCCGACCTACCAGAGAGGTGTAAGGTAACTGGTTGGACGGCCGGGAAGAGCCACCCAATTTAGACCGGAACCCAGTGTGGGAGGCATCCACAGGGACCGTACCCTCCTTCCCCTACCACCAACCTCTCGGAAGGACTTACGGACCCACATGTTTAACTTGATCGTACTCCGCGTGAACACGGCGGCAGTTTTGGCAGCAGAGGGAATAGAACCCGGCCCTACAGAGTGCAATTCCCGCGCGCTAACCACTGGGCTACCGCGCCTGTAGTGGAAGAATGTGCATATGTTCGTGTTACATGTTATATTTTTTCTTGACTTTTTATAAATATTTTTTAAATATTAATAAAAATAAATGGAGGTAATTTGATTAAATTCAAATGTTATTTTTATGAATAAGGATTTAATTATTTAAACTGCAAAGTTCAGTGTCAATTCACGTATGCATTCAAAAGTTAGAGCCTGTATAAACGAACCAAACGACTAAAAACTGAAGAGAGTCATATTGTGATTTGAATGCTCGCAAAAACTTATTTATTGGGCTCATTTTTTTTCAGGTCCTGTTATTCTGGTATCGCCATTGAAAGGCGATGATGCCAAGGACTGTGGAAAAATTTCTTCAGACGAATGCTTAAAGAAATTGCAAACATTTCTGCGGCTAACATCTCTACCTTTCACATCAGATAAATCAGAATTGGATAATTTGTGCAGGTAACAGTTTTGTGTATCTAATTTACGTTCTATACAAAAGTATCTGGACTGTGGGTCTCTATTTGACATTCTCATACATTCACATTCCATAGTATTTATTTCTGCCTATATCGCAATCACTATAGGACTCCATTTTGGCTCCATTCCATTGAACCAAAATAGTTTTGCGTGAGTAATGTCTTGGAAATCAAAATAATTCCAAAATTTTAAAATATGTCTTATAACCACTATATTTCAAAAGTTAAGAACTCGATCTAATTGTATATCCACTTATATATCCTTTTAGGGATTTCTAAAGGGCTACAAATTACTTCTTTAGCATCTTGAGTTTGCGAATTATAAGCATTACAAACATAAAATACTAAAATTATTCGATCTTTTTCAACTTGACAAGATGATTGCTCAAAACGTATGAGATCTTTATACACCCAATTATATACTGGTTTCCAAAAGTTAAGCACGAATGGTAAAATCAACAAAAATGGAAAAGTAAAGCTTTGATTAACTCAAAATTGTACATGAAGGTAACAAATGTGTTTATGAATTAAACAAAACAAGAATTATGTACAAAGAAAAAAAAGATTTACTTTTCGTAAGTTATATGATGACGTCACATTTGGGTCATTAACAAAATGATGTTTAAAAGCAAACAAACCACACAAAACTTACATTAATATTGTATGTGACCACCCCGGACCTTCACACAAGCTTTACAACGATTTTTCATGCTATCAATAAGGTGATCAACCATCGCAGATGCGAGCAATGGTCATTCCTCCAATAGAGCAGTTTCCAACTTTCTAAGACTGGTTGGAGGAGGCAAACGTGCAGAGACAGCACGCCCAAGGGCATCCCAAAGGGTTTCAATGGGATGAAGGTCAAGGGAATACGCCGGCCACTCCATACGAGAAATGTCCTCACTTTCCAGATATTCGTCAACGATGGTAGATTGATGGGGACGGGCATTATCGCCCATAAGGAGGAAATCAGGACCAACTGCTGCAGCGTAGAGTCTTGCAATGGGGTCTAGGACTTCATCCCGATACTGCGCAGCCGTCACAAAACTGCCTTTAAAAATGTGCAGCTCTGTGCGTTATCCCATTGAAATTCCAGCCCTCACCATGACGCTGCCACCCCTGAATGCGTGATGTTCGATATGTTCTTGGCCTGATTGCGTGTGCGTCATTCTCTCCAGACCCTTGCTGTCATCATCTGATTCCAGGGAAAATCTGGACTCGTCCGTGAACAGGATGCTGCACCAATCTGAGACAGTTCAATTGACATGTTGACGACAAAACTTTAATCTTACCCCTCTAGCTTGGACGGTTAGTGGAACACAAAAACGTGGTACTCGGGCGTACAGTCCCTTCACATGGAGCCTTCGGCGCACAGTACTGGCAGATATTGTCTTTCCAAGTGCCGCTGCAACCATGTATGTAACAGTTGTGGAGGTCGTTCGTCGATTCCGCTTAGCTACTATAGCAATATACCGATCATCAGAGGAAGTGGTAGCCTTGGATGACCGGGCACAGGGCTCCGGACAACTGTTTGACTTGTTTGGAATTGTGTCCATAATCCGAGAAATTACCGAATGATCAACACCAAAGAAAATAGCGACATCTTTGATTGACTGTCCTGCTTCAATGCGTCTGATAGCACGCCAGCGCTCACTGTCTGTCATTCGTCTTCTTTCAGCCATAGAAACACGAATATCATCAGAAATAATCCTACAAAAGTTATAAACACTTCGTATCCGTATTTAAATGCACCTCCTCAAACCTTTCAGAATGCTGGCGTCTTCAGCGACTGCCTAATTAGCATATATCCGGACAGTCAGTCGTGATTGGCTGTAACATACGATATTTGCATACTGCCATCTACATCTGCAGAGATTTTCAGCCACTCAAATTCAAATACGCTTTCGAAAAATGAAAAGTTGCATTACGTGCTTAACTTTTGGAAGTCAGTGTATATTATATACCCAATTATATACCCAATTATATATACTTTTAGGGATTTTAAAGGGCAACAAATTACTTCTTTAGCACTTTTGGTTTTTAAAAGGTCAAGTTTGTTCGGATGTGTTCTTTTCTCTGTTTTTTATTCACGCTAGAGTTCAGATTCTTTTTTGTAGAGTTTGAGGTTACAAAGTCTACAGAATTGCGTAAGTTCAGGGGTTTATCGCTTGCGAATGGTTTTCGAATTGGTTTTGGAGGGAGACAGGCTTTCAGTGTTCTACGGGATGCTTGACTAGGGTTCAGATATTGGGAAGCAGGGTTGATTTTGTGAAAGTGTGCGTGTGTTTGAGTATGATTCGGTGCATAATAATTGCATTTAGTAGTGGAATTCCAAGGTAAAGCCGACCTCTTCAAGTTGTAGTAAAAATCTCTAGTTTCAAGTTGTAGTAAAAATCTCAATTTCAACTAACCTGCTCCACTGTTCTGAGAATTCGATGTATGATGTTTCGGTTTGAATAGTCGAAACCACTGGGGATGGGCAGTACACGAGGGCTTCCTGAACATATCGGTTCTTGTAAAACATTGTGAATTCTTAGATCTCTTCTAAATCTTCGTATGTTGAGTGGAATTGTTGCATTGTAAATTCCCCGGTTGTTTTCACTGCTACTCTAAACCTTTGTTGTGAGTCTAGCGGCTTGAGTTGCGTAATTGTTGCATTGTTTCTGGAATAATTTAGTACTTTAGCGGGGCGCTGTTGAGCATAGCCAGAGATTCCGACAGGTACCTAAAAGTACATGAAAGTCCCTGTTTTTAGGACATGTCCCTAAATGTCTCTTTTTTATGATTCTGTCCCTAAAAATCCCTAATTTTGGCAAATCACATATTCTTAGGTTTGCAACAGATGTCAATTTTAAGAAATAAAAATAATTAATATCTGAAATGTCATGGTGCTAGAAAATTCAAGATAAATGATTTAACTGTACTCATATTATTAGTTTCATGCATTAAAATGATCCTCATGAAAATTATATGAGAGGCTGCAACCAACTTTAATCCTAACACTGTCCTGGAATTTTTTTAGCTTTAGGTTCCTGTACAAAATTTTATTCTAGATTAGAACGAATTTACCCTGCGTTGCCTGAGATTTAAAGCAGGAATTGATTTACCTAAGACAAGCTTGGTTTCCTTTTATGAAGAAATAATTTAACTGAATTTCTTCTTTTAATTCTGAGCCGCGCTGAAAAATTTTGTAGTCTGAAATAATAAACGTACACCCAAATAAATAATATCTCTCTGTTAGATGCAAACATAAACAAGAAAGATCAATCGTGCATAAAGCATTGATTATGAAACACTTTCCAACTTCAATGCAATTTTATTTAAACATCTCTAAAATGCGATACATTTCTCGATAATATTTTTAAAATTATCATAATACTACAAAATTTTATTATATTTGAAAACTTCATCGAAAACAAATGAAATTTATTCAAATGACGTCATCGAAATATAACACGCCTGGCTCATTCTATAAAAGCAGTATTTCATTCATAAAAATTTTCCATTCATTCCTTTCATCACAATACTATAATAATTTATTTTATTAAAAAATTTAAAACCATGGATGTACAAGTAGTTTATGCTTAAAACTTCATCGAAAAATCGTTTACTTCTGTGCGTAAATTAAATGAATGTTTCATTCATATCAGCTATATTGCAGACTCTCTCTCTCTCTCTCTTCTCTCTCTCTCTTCTCTCTCTTCTATCTCTCTCTCTCTCTCTCTCTCTCTATGAGTTAAATAATTTTGTATTAAAGAAATGAAGCAATTCTGAAAGAACTCATTCTACATCTTTTGATATTTACATTTTCCATAAGTGAAAAGCAGGCTTCGTAGTAGATATAATCAAAGTTGGATGATCTTTTAAACTCAACTATATTGTAATTGCGTTGTTTCAATATGTAGATGCACAGAATTTAAGCAAAAATAAAGCGGTTTTAGGACGGATGCAACACTAAATTTGAATTAAAAAGAACTTTAAAAATCACGATTTTGACACAAGATGGATGCCATATTTTATTTTGAAATGGGTTACGTGATCTCTTCATATAACGGTCACGTGATCTCTCCATATAAAGGGTGTAATTATTATTTTAATTTTTATTTAAAAAACTACTAAATATATTTTGCTGAATTTTTTTCTATAAATTTTATGGTATAATTTGAATATTTCCTATAACTTTCGAAGCAATTTGTGATTTTTAAATCTGCTTAAAAAATGTTTGAACGATTAGGTCCCATGGGGTTCAACGTATTTCATTTGTTCAACCCGCGTTCAATCCAAAACTAATTGGGTGATATTCTTCATTTATATTCCCATAGGTCCCACAGACCGTCTGAACAACATACTAAAATTTCAGTTTGATAAAGTCATTTTTACGGCAGTTATCGTGCTAACGGACAGACAGACAGAATGAACAAAGTCATAAACACTTTTCAACTTTGTTGTAAAGTGTTAAAAATGAAAATAGATTGCAATTTGCAATCACAAAAGGAAAAAAATATTTAAGCTTCATGTCAAAACTAAAGTTCAAATTTACATAAACTGTTTCATCAAAACCAGCAATCACAAAAAACAGATATATGTATATTTTCTCAATTCAAATGCAAATTGCAAGATTGGAACTGAACTGTTAAGTGTAATTTTTAAGGGTAGTGATATATATAATATATATATATATATATATACACACACATATATATATATATATATATATATATATAATCTGCTCAATTAAAATGCAAATTTTTGTCATAAAAATACGCTATAATATATTTCCAAAATTACATTTTAAAATAAATCAACTTCGCTGTTAGATGTAAACCTCTAACGTTGTTAATAGTAATCTGTTCTTACTTCTGTCACTTAGACATTTATCTTATTACTTTTTCATGTAATAGAATTTTGGGTTTAACTTTCTGATTTCATACTAAAAGAAATATATTTTTAACACTTTACAACAAAGATGAAAAGTGTTTAAGACTTTGTTCATTCTGTCTGTCTGTCTGTCCATTAGCACGATAACTGCTGTAAAAATGGCTTAATCAAAAATGAAATTTCAGTATGTTGTTCAGACGGTCTGTAGGATCTATGGGAATATAAATGAATAATATCACCCAATTAGTTTTGGATTGAACCCGGGTTGAAAAAATGAAATACATTGAACCCTATGGGGCCTAATTTTTCAAACAATTTTGAAGCGGATTTAAAATTCACAAATTGCTTCGAAAATTTTAGGTAATATTCAAATTATTCCATAAAATATATAAAAAAAATTTCAGCAAAATATATTGAGTAGTTTTTTAAGTAAAAATTAAAATAATAATTACACCTCTTATATGAAGCGATCACGTGACCATGATATGAAATGATCACGTGACCCACTTCAAAATATAATACGGCATCCATCTTGTCTCAAAATCGTGATTTTTAGAGTTATTTTTAATTCATATTGAGTGTTGTATTCGTCCTAAAACCTTATTAGTTTTGCTTAAATTCTGTGCATCTACATACTGAAACAACGGAATGACAATATATTTGAGTTTAAATGATCATCTAAATTTGATTATTTCTACAACGAAGCCTATTTTTCACTTATGTAAAATGTAAACAGCAAAATATGTAGGATGAGTTGTAGAAGAATTGCTTTGTTTTTTTAACGCAAAAATATTTAGATCAATGGAGTCTGCATAGCTGATATGAATGAAATATTCATTGATTTTACACCGAGAAAGACGATTTTTTTCGATGAAGTTTTAAGCATAGAGTTTATTTAATTACTTGTAGCTCCATGGTCTTAGGTTTTTAAATAACATAAATTATTTTAGTACTGTGAAGAATGAAATAATTGGGAAAATGTTATGAATGAAATGCTGCTTTTATAAAGAGAGCCAGGCGTGTTATTTTTTCTAGGACGTCATTTGAATGAATGTCAGTTGTTTTCATTGAAGTTTTCAAATATAATAATTTTTTGTAGTATTATGATGATTTTAAAAATATTACCGAGGAATGTATCGCATTTTAGAGATGTTTAAACCAGGCAATTTGTATTTCAATGCCGTCATTTGAATGAAGTTCATTTTCTTCGATGAAGGGTTAAGTTTTCAAATATAATAAATTAATGTAGTATTGTGATAAGTTTTAAAATATTACTTAGGAATGTATTGCATTTTAGAGATGTTTAAATAAAATTGCATTGGGGTTGGAAAGTGTTTCATAATCAATGCTTTAAGCATGATTGATCTTTCTTGTTCTAATTAGTATGATTGATTTTGGACAAAAATCTGATTGTCACTAAAAATTTTTTTTTAGCTGTTTGGTCCCTTAATATGTCCCTATTTTTGACTCTTCCAAGTCCCTAAGTCAATATTTTTAGGTCGAATTCTGTTGAGATTACTGTCTAGCGATTTTTTCAGAAACATTTGACCTGATCTTCCAGTAACCTAAAATAAAATAAAAATAAATAAATATATACAAAAGTTATAAGCAAAACAAATGTGTTTATAAATTGGTACATTTTCGGGTACCCTCTACACCATCTCCTAGTATCTATTTCGCATTTAAGATTTAATAGTGTATTTTTCGATTATTTCCAGCAATGCTATTGGTGGCTACAACTGCTCGGCCCATAAGATTTCAACACCTAATTGCCTGAAACCTGAGGACAAAGATTTATTTCCTGTTTTCGTGAGTATGGCGGAGTATACCTTCTTTATGTTCTGCTCATCAGGACCTGATAACCAGGCTTATCTCCGAGATGGTAAGTGCAATAAAAATAAATTCTAGTGCAATAGATTGAAGACTAAGTTCAATACTAGATTTGATTAATACTATTACATTGATTTCATTATACAGGGTTCTTATTTAACATTTAATTTTATCAGTGGTAAACCGTAAATAAATTATAGTCCATGTGTTTTGTAAACATTGGATTCGGGTACTTTTTTGTGGTTGATCGTATATAAATTGACTTTCTTACACAGAGTGCATCATAAACATTGAATTCCAGATTTATTTTCTCAGTGGTTGATATGACATTAATTGAATCCCTTATAGAATGTGCTTCATAAACATTGGATCCTAGATATACTTCTTCAGTGGTTGATCATACACAAATTAAATCACTTATGCAGGGTTCTTGATAAACATTGGATCCTAGATTTATTTCTTTAGTGGTTGATCGTACACAAATTGAATCACTTTTGTAGGGTACTTCATAAGCATTGGATCCTAGATTTATTTCTTCAGTGGTTGATCGTACACATATTGAATCACTTATGCAGGGTGCTTCATAAACATTGGATGCTAGATTTATTTCTTCAGTGGTTGATCGTACACATATTGAATCACTTATACAGGGTGCTTCATAAACATTGGATCCTAGATTTATTTCTTCAGTGGTTGATCGTACACATATTGAATCACTTATGCAGGGTGCTTCATAAACATTGGATGCTAGATTTATTTCTTCAGTGGTTGATCTTACACATATTGAATCACTTATGCAGGGTGCTTCATAAACATTGAATTCTAGATTTATTTCTTCAGTGGTTGATCGTACACATATTGAATCACTTATGCAGGGTGCTTCATAAACATTGGATGCTAGATTTATTTCTTCAGTGGTTGATCGTACACATATTGAATCACTTATGCAGGGTGCTTCATAAACATTGGATCCTAGATTTATTTCTTCAGTGGTTGATCATACACAAATTGAATCACTTTTGTAGGGTGCTTCATAAGCATTTGATCCTAGATTTATTTCTTCAGTGGTTGATCGTACAAATTGAATCAACTGTTCACGGTGCTTCATACACATTGAATCCGAGATTAATTCTTCAGTGATTGAATAAAAATCAAGTGCATTATGCTGCCATTTGAGTGTCATCGCCGGTGATATATTTAAAATGGGAAATCCAATTTCTTTTGGCTCCTCTAGCGAAAAATGTCTTTGAGAAACTTGCGCCTTTTGTTAACAAATCGAAAGAGATCCGGTTATTCCAGATTCATAGTTCGTTGAAATATGGCGATGTGAACAACTAATTTCGCGAGGAAAGCTTACTTGAATACAGGTGCTAATTTTCTTTCGCAAAAAAGTTGTGGTAAGCGGGCTTTTCGGCGAAAAATGAATCGAAATTAAAATGTCATAAGATTTTGCAGCTAGGTAGGTCTACTTTAACGGTTCGCTAACTACTGCTGCTTTAACGGCTGCTTTAACGGTTCGACTAATTAGCGAGAGTGTCAAGTTATTCTAATTTGACTTTTGGCTGAATGAGTTGCATCAAAATTATTCCTAGTTTATATTACAATAAATATAATGGCTGGAATGTTTTTGCTCTTCCACTATTGATTGGGATATAGAAGTTTTTCTAATTAAACATTTTAGCTTCAGAAGGCGTATAAGAGTTTAGATTTCTATTATTCTAATATAAAATATTACATTAAGAGTATCATTTTTACTTGCTTATGCAACTTTATAGACAAAGTATTGTTTTTCTGAAAATTTTCTAATTCGATTTTTTTTTTACCAATAAGTACATTTTAAGAACTCCTGAACTTATTTAGAACATTTTTGAAAATTTTCCCGTTTGCGTGTGTGTAAAGTTTGGACACGGTAATTTAAGTAAGTATGGATTGCTATCAAATTCTAGATGTGAATACATTATATGAAAAACTAGAAATAGATAATATTTTTAATAATTCCTTTGACTAGAATTGTTTAAATTCTAGGATTTTTATTTCTTTCTTTTAGGGAAATAATGGTATTTCCCTGAATAATGTTGGTGCCACATATGCCGGGGTTGATAATATGAACTAATAATGGTCAATGGAATAAAATTTGAATGCAGATCAGCCAAATGCATCTATCAGCGTCATCATGCTTTAGCCAACGTGAAAAAATAGCCGAAGCAGCGACGCCGACTTCATGGGTTCCATACACAGTTTGAACCCCAATAAGTTTATTGTGGATTCCTCGAACCCCTAATAGTTTTTGTGTATTTAGTGGGGATTATAATTAGTATTTAGTACGTATATAGGTATTTTTACTTTCCTTATATACATAATGTATAAGGAAAGTATTGTGAGGGGTCGAAAATTCGAATTCGAGTTTTCGACGGGAGAGCACGTTTCAAGCATCCCTGATCACGAATCAAACATTTTTGAGGTGATGTGTGTGTGTGTGAAGGTATGTGTGTGTGTGAAAGTATGTGTGTGTGTGTGTGTTGTTGTTGTTGTTGAAATCCAGACCGTCCGACCTACCAGAAAGGTGTAAGGTAACAGTTTGGACGGTCGGGAAGTGCCACCCAATTTAGACCGGAACCCAGTGAGGGAGGCATCCACAGCGACCGTACCCTCCTTCCCCTACCACCATCCTCTCGGAAGGACTTTCGGACCCACATGTTTAACGTGATCGTACTCCGCATGAACACGGCGGAAGTTTTGGCAGTGGCTGGAATCGAACCCGGGCCTACCGAGTGCAACTCCAGCGCGCTAACCAATGGGCTACCGCGCCCCGTGTGTGTGTGTGTGAAGGTGTGTGTGTGAAGGTATGTGTGTGTGTGTGAAGGTATGTGGGTGTGTGTGAAAGTATGTGTGTGTGTGTGAAAGTGTGTGTGTGTGTGTGGAGACGATTTCTTACGAACGAATGGAGCGATTCGAATGAAATTCAAGCGATTCGAATGTAATATCATGTGATCATCATTCTCGTGACATCATTCTGGTGACATCATTCTCGTGAATCTAGCTCGTTCCATTCATGAGAAAAAATACTTTGAGTAATACTTTTGTATTTGAACGCCAATAGTCATTTTTCTGCTATAAGAATAACTTATTTCTCCATCCATAAAGCTTGGCGAGATTTTGGCGACGGATTTGGGGGAATGTCGCCAATTTGGCGACTTTTTTTAATATTGCCAAATTAATGAAAATCTTGCCAAATGGATAATGACGCTAAATCAATGAAAATGACGACTAATTGAAGAAAATTCAATATCTTGGAAATAAAATAAGTATGTACTATAAGAATAACATTTTTTAACTGTAAAAGTAGTAACTTCATTATTGCATTATATAAGGAAAGTCATGTGCTGCCCACATCAGATTTTTCTTTTGTTATCAACTCTAAAATTTTACCTTGTTCATTCCCTGTTTACTATACCGGGTGTCCCTAAAACATTGACTTCGGCTTTTATTCCTTAAATATTGATCTTAGACATATATAATAAATTACAAAGCTGCGTAAAAAAAGGTAAAGAATTTTATGAAATCGATAAAAATTTTCAGGGGATTAAATTTAAAGAAATACAAAATTTAAATTTTCGTGCGGTCCCCATACAAAAACATTTCCAATGAGTAAAATGTGCCCCATACACTGACAAGGTGATGTACACAATTTCAGAATTTTATCATAAAAAGTCCCAGAGATATGTTTAAACGAAGTTGGTGAGGGATTAATCGCAAATTAAAATGTAAATGTTTACAGCAAGAGTGCAAATGACACAGCGTAGAAATGCATCATAGGCAAATAATATCTGCCTATTATCTTTAGATTTATTTACAATTTTTTCGAAAATATGCTTCCTGAAAAATAACTTAACATTTTAGATGATTAATTACAGAATAAAACTTGGAAATGGCACAATCAAAATGAACATTAAAACAGCTTAGAAATGTATGCATATGCAAATATCTGCCTCTGATCGGTGCATCACACAATCGCAACAGACGCATTATCACATGAGAAAGTTGTTTTCGCTCTGCCATTGATCTATCGCCTCGCTTACGCCAGCGCAGCCCGGCAGTCTGAGCGACACTTAAGTATTTCACATTTCTGCTACATTTTAAGAGTGTAGTTAGCCTGTACCGACAGTATGTCGCAATACAGCAAGGAAGAACTTTTTGAAATGCTTATGTTGTACAGTTTATGCAATCGCAATGCTAACGGAACTGCACGGGAATATCAACGTACTTTTCCCAATTCTCGACATCCTTCTGGGAGATTTATTTCCCGATTGGTGCAACGAGTGCGTGAAAGAGGAATCGTACATCGTGCAAGTGGACTAGGTAGGCCCAGACTTCTCAACTGATGTAGAAATTGATATTTTGGCTTACTTTTGCAGACATCCACATAATAGTGTTCGTACCGCTGCTTCAGAAATGAACGTACCACGTGCAACAGTGCGGAGAATACTGAGACTGAATAAATGTCACCCGTTTAACATTCATGGTGTCCAACAGATTATCAACGTCGTCTAGATTTTTGTAATTGGGCTCTAAATCAGGAAAATGCAAATCCCTCTTTCCTGAAAAACATAATTTAGACTAACGAATGCTGTTTTAAACAAGATGGATGCATAAATCCTCAAAATGAGCACTTCTGGTCTGACACAAATCCATTCGTGGTACGTGATATTCATCATCAGAAGCAATTTTCTGTGAATGTATAGTGTAGTATTTTCAGAAACCGTTTGCATGGACCCATACTGTATGATGGTACGTTTACGGCTGACAGATATGTTAATGAGATTCTGATTGCGGTTATTCTTGATTTTATGGATGAACTGCCCCTAACAGTACTTCCACATGTATGGTTTCAACAGGACGGATCTCCAGCTCACCGTACTACAGTTGTGAAACACTGGTTAAATAACGAGTTTCCAGACAAGTGGATTGGCTTGCATGGGCCAGTCAAATTTCTCCCTAGATCGCCTGATTTAACGCCTATGGATTTTTATTTGTGGGGTCGTTTACGCACAACTGTTTATCTGTCACCTCCCTTAAATAAAGCAGCGTTGCAACAATGTATTCAAGATGGTTATCGTGACATCACCGAACAAGAACTTGATCGAGTGCATAGAGGTGTTATCGTGCGAATGCAGCTCTGTATTGGCATGGATAAACAAAACATTTTGAACAAGCTTAGTAATCTGTGTGTAAAGTTATTATTTCTGCACAGTGTAGATACTTTTGTACCAATAAATGGGAAAATTATTATTTATTTATGTAATCATTGTTTTCTTTCCTAATTTGTGTATAACCCCTGAAACGCGATCTGCCGACATGATTTTTCCCCTCTGAGAAACCATGTCGATGCATCGAAAAGTGGTTTAAGTCAGCATTTTTGTCTTTTCATATCTCAGGGACTTTTTATGATAAAATGCTGAAATTGTGTACATCACCTTGTCAGTGTATGGGGTATATTTTACTCATTGGAAATGTTTTTGTGCGGAGGCCGTATAAACATTTAAATTTTTATATTTTTTAAAATTTAATTCCCTTGACAATTTTAACCGATTTCATAAAATTGTGTACCCTTTTTTACGCAACTTTGTAATTTATTATACATGTCTTAAGATCAACATTTAAGGCATCAAATCCGAGGTCAATGTTTTTGGGACACCTGTATATAAAGTCGCGTGTATATTTGCGTAATGTATCGCGTGTATATTTGCGTAATGTATCGCTTGTATATTTGCGTAATGTATCGCTTGTATCTTTGCGTAATGTATCGCGTGTATTTTTGCGTAATGTATCGCGTGTATATTTGCGTAATGTATCGCTTGTATATTTGCGTAATGTATCGCGTGTATATTTGCGTAATGTATCGCTTGTATATTTGCGTAATGTATCGCGTGTATATTTGCGTAATGTATCGCTTGTATTTTTGCTTAATGTATCGCGTGTATTTTTGCGTAATGTATCGCGTGTATTTTTGCGTAATGTATCGCGTGTATATTATACGTACATTTTGAAATCAGACCCACCTTATTACTCTAAATTTACCGCTCAGCCTGTTTTTGTATTCTAAATACAAGTGTTTAACTCAATGATTTAAAGAGACATTTGCGGGCATTTTTAATATTAGTAAAAATACCTAAAAATAAATTTTACATTTTTTGTTATTTTTATAAAGATAATTGTGTTGGAAATTCACATAGTATCTGCATATTGTATTATATTACTTTCCCTGGAATGCATGATGATGCATAGGGGAAGTAATGAAATTATACCGAAAATCGCAACTCGAGTTTTCGACGGATCTATACGTTTCGAGACCTGTAGAACACGAAAAAACTATTCTTAGATAGACGCCTGTGTGTGTGTATCCACTTTAACTGAAAACTAATTGTCCAAATTTCATAAAATTCGGTAGGTAAGAAATTTGGCAGATAAGTCGCTTATGGGATACTGTGGTGCTGGTTAGATATTGTAACAATTCGGAAAAAGAATCTGCCTTTTATTGCGAAATGGCTCTCAAATCCAAAATATCCGATTTAAAATAAAAAACTAACCATGCTCAAATATTTAAATATTTTTATTTTGGGCGAAATGAAGACTATTTTCACTGTAGTTAAGAAGCTATTTAATAAAATTTCTTAAAACTTAGTAGTTAAGTCTCTTGATATTTAGCCTGATCCTAATTTGCTTTTGATATAACTCGGAAGAGTATAACCGACGCTTTTTGCGAAATGGCCAGCAAAGATAGTGAACATATCTGAAATAAATGATTAAAATTGTTGAAATATATTAATTAAGTACTGTTCTGATCTTTAGGTATATTTTGACAACTAAACGAATAAGACTGACCCCATGACTGTAGGATAAACCGTTCTCGAGATACTGCAGTTTTTTTGGAATTTTGAGAACCTTAAGAATTTAAAGTGAATTAAGTTGCCAAATGCAATAAAAATTCAAATTGGATATAATATCAGAAAAGTATCCATGTTATTTTCTGCAATTAAACTAAATTTAATGCATAATGAAATAAAAAATTACAAAATAATTTGAATCTGTTGGGAACGTGAACGTCATGTGCTGCTTACATCAGATTTTTAATGTTGCACCTACAAAAGCAAAATAAATGAAATAAATAATTATCTAGAGAAAAAAAAATATTTTTCTGTACTTAACTATAATTTCCTTCATTTTAGCATTCCAAACGTCTCATTGTGCCAGATAATCTGGCTGAATAAAATTTAAATTAGACTTAAATCCTTTTAAAAACGCATGGGTGATTCGATTTAAAATTTCAGGAATCCCCAATAATTTTTCAAGTACGCGCCTATGAACAGAAGTGTGGCTGTGCTCGACCTTCTCATATTAGAATCCATTTCTGAGTAGCGTACGACTTTTTTTTTCTGTAGGGAATTTTTGAAAATCTGTATTTTTGTTCCAAATGATCACAAGTATAGCATGTTACTCTTCATTTGAAAGAGATTTAAAGGACCTTACGATTGATACCAAGTTTGGCAATGTATACTCTCCCCCCCCCCCCCCTCCGGCGTAGCTAATTATGTCACGAACACAAAAATTACATCCCTACTGTTTTTCACTGCAATGATTGAAACTATTTTTAAATTTCAAAGTCATTGAGCCACACATAACCCCTTTTAAGCATGATTATGTCAAATGTTGTCCTATGCTGCCCTGTTAAGAAGAAAATATAAAATTTCGAATAAATTTCAAAGATTTGTCTCGAATTTTAAAAAAATTTTATCTAGATCTAGCCGAACCACAAATAAAGCTGATAACGCCAACAAAAAGAGCCGAACGTAAAATCCATTGATATTTGTGGCAGCTATTGTGTGCACAAGATACCAGCCCCACACAGTTACAGACGCGTATCATTCTAAAAAGTCGAAACCTGTTCAGGAGTTCCTAAAACATATATTGACATCAAAATCTCGAAATTGAAAATTTTCGTGAAAACAATAGTTTTTCTATACTTTGTATGAGAACGTAATAATTTTAGAAAGAATTTACGTGAAGGTAAAAGGAAAGAGTTAAAACTTGATGTTAGGAAAACGTCAAAATCGCTTGAGACAATAATTCAGGTGGTGCTGGATTAAGATAAGTACCACTGCACTGTATATATTTCTGTGTCTAAAGTCTCGTATTGGATTTAATAATATTTACTAAAAAACTGTATTTTAACTGTTATCTTTGCAAACAACAACAACAAAAAAAAAAGATTTGTGCAGTTCAAGTTATAACACAAACAATAATATTTCTACGCATTCCATTACATGTTACTTTAAAATTTCTAACTCAAACAGTAATGTTTTATAACTCAAACAATAATGTTCCTACGCATTCGAGTTTATTTTACTTTTCAATTTATAACTCAAACAATAATGTTCTTACGCATTCCAGTATATTTTACTTTTCAATATACTTTTCTTTTCGTATTCTCCGTACGCACCCCGTTCTATAGCTAGAAAACAATACTTATTACTTCACCCATAGTTAGGAAATCTGATGTGGGCAGGATATGACTTTTCCTGCAGACTGATATTAACTTTCTCTATATTTCTTTAATAATTCATTAAATTGAATCTAATTGCACAAAATAGCACTGAATTTGCACTTTTAATTTAATTTTTTTTAATTTGGGAATTGAACATTTTTTTAAAGACGGCGTACAAACACACGAAAAAACTGAAATATTTCAAGTTAGTACTAGAGTAGTGGACTTGGTCTTATTCTTTCCCTCCTCAAAAATTAAGTATAAAACAAACATTTCATGGATACATTTGAGCATACATTGTCTTTTAATTTAGATTTAACGATTTTTGTAGGTCATTTTTTTAAAAAGGCAGGTTCTTCGTTTCCGAATCGTACCAAAATCTAATCAGCACCAGGGTCACACACAAGTGACTTACCTACAAAATCCTATAAAATTTTATGAAATTAGGTCCCTTAGTTTTTAAGTTAGAGTGGATACATACATTGCATAGACAGACACACACACACACAGACGTCATGCTAAAAATAGTTTTTTCGTGTTCTAGAGATCCCCCAAACGTGTAGATCCGTCGAAAACCCGAGTTGCGATTTTCGACACGATTCCAATACTTTCCCTATACATTACCATGTATTGCAGGGAAAGTAATATGCAAAAAATCATTCACTACGACTTTCTGTTATGCAAATGTAAACAGATGAGACTTCAGTAACGTTAGTGACACCAAGATATAATTTTCAAAGCATTATGGTATTTTTAAGATTTTCATCCGTAGGAGTTTTATCTCGGTCTCTCTAATTCCATAAGGATTTATACGAAATAATTTAATAAAAATTACTTGGGTACTGAATCCGCAAAAAATTCTTATATTTTTACGTTCCATGCAATACATGGTAATGTAAAGGGAAAAGGATTGGAATCATGTCGAAAATCGCAGCTCGAGTTTTCGACTTATCTACACGTTTTGGGGCCTCTAGAATACGAAAAAGCTATTTCTAGCGTGATGTCTGTGCGTGCGTGTGTGTGGCTGTGCAGAGTTTGTATCCACTCTCGCTCAAAAACTAATTTACCAAATTCCATAGAATTTTACAGGAATTCCATAGAATTTTACACTTGTGAGTTACTCTAGTGATGATAAGGTTTTGGTACAATTCGGTAAAAGGAACCTGGCTTTTTTGCTAAATGGCTCGCAAAAATCATCAAAATCTAAAGTAATAGACTCCGTATGCTCAAATGTATCAATTAAATGTTTGTTTTACGAGTTTTTGATGATGAAAAGAATATTGATGATGAAAAGTTATTTGAGTTTATTCGCATGTTTGCTACACCGATTTTGAAAATACGTCCATTCACCATATGAAAACGAAAATTGCATTGAAAGTACAAATTCGGTGTAATTTTAAATAATTAAGTGTGTGATTTTGTGCAAAACTCAATTTAATGCATTATTTAAGAAATAAAGAGAATATGAATCTGTAGGGAAGGTCATGTGCTGCCCACATCAGATTTTTTCATTTTGATAACGATTGAAATACAAGTAAAACTAAACACTACGGAATATAAGTGTATGAGGAAGTTAACTGGAGAATCACACTCCATATATTTTAATATAAAAACAATCTCCCCAGAGATAAAACTACAGCTCCTCCCTTTCGCGACGGCGGCATTCCGGAACTGCCGCGGCCCAAAGGACGGAGCGCTTCGCTTCCGAACTGTTCCTATGGGACGGCAATTTTTTGCGCTAAGCCTAACTCTCGAAAAAAATTCACTAAAAATCACCTATTCAACACAGAAATCTACTTTTTTCAGAAATAAAAGAAATATTTATTTTCTATTTGATGTATATTTTTCATATAAATCTGAATACAATATACTCGTTAGTTGACCCATTCTTTTATCCGAAATAAACGAATAATTTCACTGCCTCTAAAACCCAAACAAAAAAAAATACTCTCTTATATTCCTATGATTCACCAACGAAATCATAAAGCTCAAATCAAAACAAGACCCGAAATTCAATTATAAAATTGTTGATACTGCGAGAAGTGCTCTATTTGTTTATATTACAAAACCATGTTTCACCGCTCCAAATGGAGAAATAATTCATTGGATCCTCCTTATGCCAAGGTCAACTATCTGCAAAATACATTGAAGTTGTTTCCACGGGCATTTAGCGCCATCTAGTAGACAAATTAAAACGTTCCATGTGAAAACACGCATACGTGCCTCTCGCCGTTTAGGGTAAAGTTTTCTCCGTCACGAATGCGTGCCATCCGTCATTGAATGCAAGTTCGCAGACGACACGCGGGCATGCCAACCGTCGCGAAAGGGTTAAATGATGTAACTGCCATGCCAAAATTGTACGCCTGATTTTACTTTTCCTGCAATGTATGGTAATGTATAGGGAAAGTATTGGAATCGTGTTGAAAATTGCAACTCGAGTTTTCGACGGATCTTCACGTTTTGGGACCTTTAGAACACGAAAAACTATTTGTAGCGTGACGGCTGTGTGTGTGTGCCTGTGTGTCTGTCTGTCTGTGCAATGTATGTATCCACTGTAACTCAAAAATAATGAACCAAATTTAATAAAATTTTATAGGCGAGTCACGTGTGTGTGAACCTGGTGTTGTTTAAATTTTGGTACGATTCGAACAGTAAGAACCTGCCTATTTTTATGAAATGGCCCGTTAAAGTGGCTAAAATCTAAAATTAGCGACTACTTATGATCAAATGTATTAATTAAATGCTTTTATTATACGTAATATTTGACAAGAAAAAGAATAAGATCAAGCCCATAACTTTAGAACTAACCGTTCTCGAGATATTTTAGTTTTTTTTTCTCATTTTTGTTACGCCGCCTTTGAAAACATGCCCAGTTACCAAATAACACCAAAAATTGAATTAAAAGTGCAAATTTAGTGTTATTTTGTGCAATTAAACCCAATTTAATGAATTATTAAAGAAATAAAGAGAAAATAAATTTGAGTCTGTAGGGAAAGTCGTGTTGCCCCCATCAGATTTTTCCAACTATTTTAAATTGGTATATGTGTGCGATATACTGATAAAGATATAATTGTTGGAAACAGGGTTTATGAAACCCCGATGTTAATGTTTATGTAAAATCTACAGATATATGTGAGGATTCAAACTGCATTATCTCTTGAGTCTCTTAATGTCATTTCCTGAATATAAATATGTACTCTAGGTGTTTATTTATTAGCATCACTACATTTCCCAATCTTACTAAATCTTCCAAACAGCCTTGCTGCAGAATTCGGAGTGCATTTTGAAGCAGAAGAAAGATCTAGATTGCTGTGCTGAACAGTCCAAGCTGCCAGATTTACCCATAATGAACATTCTAGACCAATCTGGCAAAAGCGTTGTGGAGCGACAAATCGCAACTTGTTGGTATGTTTTATCCCTTGTCAATCTTATAATGTTGATATATTAATGAAGCGTATTATAGCAACACAATCACGCTTCATTTGTGGTGGAGGTCTACACGGTCCCGGGTCTGGTCCGTGGGTTTAGGACTCACCTAACCACGAGCCGGGCTGCATTTTTAATACGTTTGAGACGGAGCCGGTTTTAATATTGTGACAGGGCTGTTCCTGCGTCACTCACTTCTACGAAAAACGTCCCCGATTATTATATCGGACCCGAAGAATTCTTTTGGGCTTAACGGTATAGCGTTGGACTAGAAATCTAAAGGCTCCAAGTTCGAATCTATCCCCACCAAAGGGATAGGCACCCCCTTCCCCCCACACACAATGTGCTTTCCGTTCAGCCGGCGTGGAGCACTTAATACATGTTTGACCGTACAGTATAGACAGAAGATAACGCACTCAACGCAGTAGATATTCTATTGCGTACCAAGATACATACACTGAAGAAGTGTAAGTGTATTTTTTATGTTATATAAATTAAGTTTATATATCAAATTCGATACAGTCGGTCTACAGAATCCAACGCCGGCCAAACGGAAAGTTCGGTGTCGAACCCCAAGGACCGATACAGTCTCGAACTTGTTAAGGAAAATATTTCGTGTCGGGCTGTGTTCGGGCCACGTTTTATTGCATTCGGATCGGGCCCGGCCAATCAGGGTCAAAATACATAAAACATAGCCAAATACAGATCAAAATCGAAAATGAAAAATTTGAAAGTATATATAAAACAAAATTATCAAAAAGCGGTCGAAAGTCTGTCTCCCTGCCCCATATCAAGCAATAAAAGTTTGCTCAGTACAGATAACGCAAATGGGTAAATTAGAACTGGATACAGTAAAAAGGAAATTGAAGATTTATTTATATCGAAGATGTTCCGAAGTCAAAATAAAACATTGCTCTTTGAAAATTTCATCTGCTGATATAAATCGTTTTACTTTCCGGACCTAGTACCGGAAGAATCAAGTTTGAAACAGTAACACAAGACATATGTTCTGGCCTGGATGCTGCGAAATAAATATTCGACGCCGATGTGCCAGATGTCATGTTTTGTAACATCAAGTGATCTATATGAATTAATTAGGGAATAACTGGATTCCAAATTTAATTTTAATCTTTGGTCAAGTGCGATTTATAAATAGTTATATTTTTTAACTGGTCATTAAAATGTTTAGTCGCTTCTGTACTGCGATTGCTTAACTGGTGATGAAAATACGAAATCCGACAGGTACTGTTTATTTTAAAATTTAACCATTATTTAACTAGAATTTAAGCTGCTCACACTTTGAGCAATCATTGTACAGTATAATTTTGAGTTATTTTACTAGAGTAAGTAATGCTACACAAAATTTATTAAGATATTTTTTTTTAAGTTTCCTTTAATATAAAATATCAAACTTAAAGATCTTTTATATTTATCAACTTTCGGTGAATAAAAATTTTATCTCGATTTTTCACGGGTATCCACTAGTCAAATAAATATTATCCAGAAATAATTCAGCCGTTACGGAATTTTTAATCCTGATTTCTTTCTAATTCCTGATTTCTTTAATGTTTTGTTGAAAATTCATTTTCGTGATTATGAAAATGTAATAAAAATATGATATTTTGCAACTTTTTTTTAATTTTAATTGGTAAAGGACGTAGTTAAAACTATTCGTACAAAAAGTCTGCCAAAATGCTTTACCATCATTCTACTAAAATAGAACTATACAGGGTGTCCAAAAAGCGTGAAACGCGCTTTAATTCTTTACTTGTTGGAGATAAGTGTAAATTGCAAAAATGTTGAAAGTAAGGTAGAAAATAAGACTACGTTAATGAAATAGTTCTCCCATTCATTTTCAAAAAGTTACACTTTTTAAATTTTTATACGACACCCTTAGACAAATTTGGTCAATCAGAAAATTTTTATTTTTAATACAACAAGATCATTAAAAAAACTCGCATATCTGTATCTTTAAAATTGAGCGAGTAATATTTAATTGAAAATTGAACATTGTGAATGGGGACCCTATATCAAACTAGAAATGTAAATTCATGACATATCACAAAAAAAGATAAAACTGGATGATAATACATAGGACACCCAACCGCGTAATGAGTACCACTGCTTTATATGATCTCTGTCTGTGTAATGCTGTATTTAAATGCATTTGTGATAAAAAATTTTGACACATATTAACGTATTTTTGATCTAAACAAGTTCCATCGTCAATTTGTTTAGGATCCCTATTTTCACTGATGAAACAACCTTTTACATGGTACGGAAAAGTGGCATAAGCCAGATTTTTTCCTTTATCATAATTCAGTTGATTTTAAAGATACAGATGTGCAGGTTTTTTTAATGATCTTGTTGCATTAAAAATAAAAATTTTCTGGTTGACTAAATTTGTCTAAGGGGGTCATATAAAAATTGAAAAACTGTAACTTTTTGAAAATGAATGAGAGAACTATTTCATTAACGTAGTCTTATTTCCTACCTTACTTTCAACATTTTTGCAATTTACATTGCCAACTTATCTCCAACAAGAATTAAAGCGCGTTTCAATCTTTTTGGGACACCCTGTATAGTGGGTAGCTATAACAGTTCTTATCATCACGTACTGCTTGAAGATTTATTTAACAGAGATTTATCGTAACATTACATGCAGCATTTCGTTCGAACAATACCAGTATCTCTATTAAAAAATATGACGAGAAAAGGTTACAGAAATTGCCATAACTATTTATCTTCATACGAAAAACAGTTATCGTTTCTTAATCGGTCTTTTCCTCTTCGGGACCAATCATAACCGATATTTCAAAGAAAGATGATGGCTAAGGTATCAAAGTAAAGATGATGGCTAAGGTAGCAAAGTGAAGATGATGACTAAGGTAGCAAAGTAAAGATGATGGCTAAGGTAGCTAAGGTAAAGATGATGGCTAAGGTAGCTAAGGTAAAGATGATGGCTACGGTTTAAGAGTTAACAAGGCTGATACTGGCGCATCAGCCTTGTTAATTCCAATGTCATGTGACGTACCGTCTTCGTTTGTTATTTCAATGACGAGTGTTTGATTCGTAGATCAATTTGGGGAAATTATGATATTATGAATAGAATGTTTCTGTACGCATAAGCCGTTCTATTTATGTCCGAAAAATATCTGTAACGCTTAATTTCTTACAAGGTCTTAAGACAAAAAGTTTGTAGTAATAAGTGGTACAAGACTCCATGTTCCTTTCGCAAAGTGCAGCGATCATCTTGGAGTGCAAACGATAATGCCGGCTGATACGTCAGTTTCTATAATAGGAACCTTAGTATAAAGTAGTCAACAAAAGTTTTGTTATATTAACTACTTAAAAGCCATGCATAGCTTACTGAAATTCGATAGTTCATTCAAAATTCAATTTGCGAGCCAAGATGAGCGACTTTCATTGTAATGAACGATGTGATACTCTATGCCAACACCTTCAGAAATGAAAATAGGTGACATTTAATTCATTAATGAATGATATTGCAGTTATACCTGGTGATAAGTGTTTAAAAGTGTAGACTTTGACTCAATTTAAGAGCAATATTACACGTGTATATTTTCTATATGCAAAACATGCTGTTTCTTAATGATCCAAAGGTCATATTACTCTTAAGTGGAGAAAATGCTTACTTAAATATCTCATTATTTTTATTTTACTTCTGAAGTCAAAATAATTTTCATTGAGATTAAATAAGATTCTATATTTCGTTTGAATATAATTTCTAATATCTATAATATCAAAAGCTTATCGCTTGTGTATGTATGTGCACACAATTATGAAGCCCCCACTCGGTTTAGAAGCTCGCATTTTTTTAAACGTAGGTTTCGAACCATAAAAGGTTTCGAAACTTTCGAAAAATTTAATAGATTTTTAAATATTTGTAAAAATACCTCATTTTTTATGGGTGGGTGTGTGTAAAAAGAGGGATGTGCCATAGCTGTATATCTTCTAATTCAAAAATGAAGTTAGAACCTCTGTTTGTTTTAACGATAGACAGAAAATTTTTCGAAGAGTGGGAATGCACTGATTTATACAAGTTAATAGGATTTCTGCCTTGTGGCTTGGAGTTGAAAACCTTAAAATAAAAGCTTTACATTAATTTCTAAATCCTTCAATAGTCATTAGCCTCTTCTAGACTAAATCCAGCATAATCCCATGCTTGTGAGATTAAACCGTTGTTGTTGTTGAGACCCAGACCGACCGACCTACCAGAAAGGTTTAGATTAAACCGTGTATGTTTGAAATGAAACTAGATGCCAGCAAATATATTGGTTCCGGCAAGACCAGCATTATCCAATTTCCAGCTTAAGGATAATTTCACAAAGGATGCTATTGACCATCCATGATATGGAAGTCACTTTTCTGATCAATGGGATGTGTCTAAAACTTGCGAATTAGTCTTTCCTCCTCCAAACATAGCAGATAGTAATGACCACTTCTTCATTCCTCGTAACACTGACTCAAAATGAGTCAAA
This sequence comes from Amaurobius ferox, assembly GCA_951213105.1. Classification (NCBI taxonomy): domain Eukaryota; kingdom Metazoa; phylum Arthropoda; class Arachnida; order Araneae; family Amaurobiidae; genus Amaurobius; species Amaurobius ferox. Next base: position 127,380,003 of record OX578140.1, read on the forward strand.
TCATTAGAAAAGCTAGATACGTCCCAAACAGTCTGGAGCAAAATATATTGTTTCTGCCGTTTTTACCTGGAGACGATTTGTCGTTGATAGTCACGTCTCTTGCAGTGCGCGCCAAACTTTTTTGTTTATTCCCACTCCGTTTGAAAAATGGAATGGGCATAAAAATTTCCCCGATAACTGTATATTTGTACATATAGATTAAGTACTTTACAATTGCAATGAGATTATTTTGTATCCCTTTACAGCCCTGTAGCAAATTACATCAAGTGTGCTCAGAAGATTGTGAGTGACAAATGTGGGGTGGTTGCCGGAAATTTGACTTTTGAGTACATCCGACGTTCTTCCGGACAGCAGATGGAATCGGTTTGTCAGAAGATGCCAAACTATCCTGAACCCGATCCAGAAGTGTGCAAAGCTCCTGCTCCAGTTTGTGCCGGATCCAGAATTGGAACATTCACAGAAATGATTGTTCTGATGAGCCTGCTATTTGTAACGTGGCTTAACTACATTTGATTCCGAATAATTAAATAGTCAGTGATCAGTTCAGAAAGACTCAAGAGCATGTCAAAAATATTTTTTTTTGTATATTTCAGATGGATGTTCATTCTATATGATGACTTTTTATCAGACGGCTGTAAAAATATGTTATTCTTCTAAGTGCTGCACGTGATATCGCAAAGACATGGATTAGTAATTATCTATGATTACCGTTTCATTTTCTCAGTAATATATGTGTTTCAATTTAACTACGTTTATATTTAATATGGTTATATTCAGGACTAGAAAATCGCACTCATGCACTCGCAAGTAGCGAGCTAATTTTAATTAAGTGACAATGATAACTTCTCGGCGAGAACATAGTTAAGCGATAAGAAAATACTTGCTGGTCAGAAGCCCTTCAAAAGTATTTTGAATATTAATTTCAGTGTAAAGTACAAACGTACATTTATTGTTTTTTTTACAAATTCTTAAAATTACACCCGTCTGACACAACCTTTGCTATGATGTATTTATTATAAAAAAAATTTCTTGCATTTAAATTATTTTCATAAATACAGAAATGATATTTGTACAATTAAAATTTGAATTGTAATAATCTGTGAAAGCGTTAATAATAAATACATTTGTGAAATCCGAATCAAACATCAGATTTAACATGTTACCTATATGTTACCTGTTCCGCATATTACCTGAAAATTTACTGACTAGAAATAGAGAACATACCACATATACTAAAAAACTTAATTAAAAATACTTTTATAATTCCAGCTTCAGCATTAATAACTCTTACGCAACCACTGAACATATAAGTAAAGCGTCTCCGTCAGTTTTGTTCATATGGTTGTTGGAGAGCCAGCCATGTCCGGCCTGCAGCAGAAAATTTTTGGCCTACGACGTGTAGGAAATAATGCATGCCAAAATTATTGGAAAATTAATAGCTCTTTGGAATTTTAAAGAATACATTTTTAAAGTGTAATTTAATCCGTAAAAAACAAATTACATTTTGTGTGCATTTAGGGTATTTTATTTCCAATGAGGGAGTTTTAATATTGAAAGTACTTTTAATACATGATTTTCGGTGTATTGATGAATTAATTTTTTTAATCTGTGATAATATACTTGTAGGTCGAGTGGTAAACGAAATTGTGGGACTGTTCATATTTTAGGACTGTTAACAAAAGTAATAAAATAATCAGTATTTTATCTTTAAATATGAAATAATTTGCATTCTATTTGCCAGTTTCGTATGCTACTGTTAGCGATTCCAGTACAAAGCATTAAATGTATTTTGTTTAGAGAACTGCTTCAGATGCAGGCAGTCTATTAAGTTTTCTTAGATTAGGGGAACTCTGTACTCAAATGTGAAACTGTCGACAAATTCAACAGAAGTTTAAACATTTTTTAAATAAAACCTATTAAAATTACTGAAATGGAATTTTTAGGGTAGAGAAAAAAATTATTTTTCTTTAAAATAAAAAAAAATTAATTAAAAATTTAGAGTAATTATAATTTACTAATTTTTATTGTCCGCAAAATATCTTCAAAAATATGTTTTGATAAACCGCGTGCAAAATATGTTTGATATTACATTGTATAGTTGATGTACTGTATTTTTTTAAATTTCTGGAAATAATTAACATTCAAAAGTAGCAATAGTACCAAAACGTTCAAAAAGGACTAGACTTGCAACTAAAAAACAGTTTTTTTTTCACGATTTTAAAAGTTGAGGGTTCCCTTAAATTTTAGCAAGACCAAACTTTTTAAAGTTAGGAAATTTTTTTATTTACATAAAAATTTGTATCAATATTGTATTAATAATGTATACATATTACATTATTTTTGTACGGCACATTATGCCAACATTAACTGCACTATTTTGATCACGCAAATGAATGTAAATCGTGATTATAATAAGAAAGATTATGATTTTAACATTATGTTCATTCATTGTGAAGTTAATAAAAATGTAATTGCATTTCTTTCCATTCATCTTTCTGTGATTGTTTAATTTCTTACTACACACAATAAACTGCAACAAAAGTAAAATGAACTTAAATATATATATTTGGTTGAGAAAACAAATGTTTTGAGTCACACTGGATCACAGCGATTTCTCCCCATTTTTATTGTTTTAGGATATTACTCGTGTTTCTGAAGTTGTTAAATATTCTGGAAAACTATACCAGATATTGATGAAAGTTGATACTTGTTTGTTTACATCATCAGTATTTGCTGCACTGTTTGCCTAAGAAAAAAATATCGAATATTTAAACGATGTAAAATATCAGACAAGGTAACCAGGCTACTGTTCTCAAAGCCCCCCCCCCCGCCCAACGGTAGATAAGGTGCAATGCTCAATAGACTGAAATTGTTCGATAATCTTTGTCATGTTAACCTTACGCTTACGGATGGGACAGCGTCCATCCCAAACGAAGCACCTCTCAAAAAGACAGGTATTTGGCATACCCTATCCCAAACAGTTCGACCCCCCTTTGCAGACATTGGCGTCTATGAACGCCAATTTCTGCTAGAACGGAAGAAATGAATATCCCCAATTGTCTCAAGCAAAAAATCGAGTCGTTTAACAAAAATATTTTCGAGTGTATTACCAAAAATTGGAATAATCGCAAAAGGGAACTGAAAATCATTCAGATTATGGAAAAACTGGGAAGGTGGGTGAAAAATAAATCTTGAGAGAGTGCTTAATTAGTTACGACACTGCCTATTGATGTAATAATTGTGAAACCCCCCCCCCCTTACCTATTTTCACCATTCTCCAAAGGAAAATCTAAATCGAATTTAAAAATAAGTGCTCCGAGGTGTCTGAACTTGTGGTATATCTCTGCTCCAAACGTTATAGTTATGGGTTGCTTGGCGTGCCAACAGGCTGATATTCAGTCATGCAAACATTTTACTTTTTATTATAGATTGTATCGATAATCGGGTTACGGCACGGTATCCGAATTGATCAGTGTGTGTGCAAATTAACATGGAGATCAGTCAAGCCGTACTTTCCGAACAAATATTCGGAAAAAAATGTTTTGAATTACTACGCTATTGGAGAGGTTAATATGACGAGAACTCTGCTACAATAGTATATAAATTGAATAAATATTGATATTCCTGTTGCGTTTTCAGCAAGATATTGTACTCGCAAACATTTTCCTTTGCGTAGTAATGTGAGTTCGTGTGAGTTGCGTAGTAATGTGAGTTGCGTAGTAATATGAGTTTCGTCAAAGTTATCTTAGTGAAAAAATTTGCAGTTTCCTATGTCTTCAAAACTCACTCCACCCATCAGATGCATTTTTACTTTCCTTGTTTACATATTATAATGTATAAGGAAAGTATTGTGACGAGGTCGAAAATTCGAGTTTTCGACAGGAGAACAAGTTTCAAGCATCCCTGATTACGAATCGAACATTTTGAGGTGATGTCTGACTGTCTATTTGAGGTGATGTCTGACTGTCTCCGCATAACGCTTGGCGAGATATTGGCGGAATGTCGTTAACTTGGCGACTTTTTTAAATGTTGCCAAATTAACGAAAATCTCGCCAAATGGATAACAAGAAAGATCAATCATGCTTAAAGCATTGATTATGAAACACTTTCCAACTTCAATGCAATTTTATTTAAACATATCTAAAATGCAATACATTCCTCGGTAATATTTCAAAACTTATCACAATACTACATTAATTTATTATATTTGAAAACTTAAACCTTCATAGAAAAAAATGAACTTCATTCAAATGACGACATTGAAATATAAATTGCCTGGTTTAAACATATCTAAAATGCGATACATTCCTCGGTAATAATTTTAGAATTACCATAATACTACGATAATTTATTATATTTAAAAACTTCATCGAAAACCACTGAAATTCATTCAAATGACGTCATAGAAAAAATAACACGTCAGGCTCTCTTTATAAAAGTAGCATTTCATTCAGTAACAACTTCTCCTTCATTTCATTCATCACAATACTATAATAATTTATTTTATTTAAAAATTAAGACCATGGAGCTACAAATAATTAAACTCTATGCTTAAAACTTCATCGAAAAAAATCGTCCTTCTCTTTGTAAAATCAATGAATATTTCAAACATATCAGTTATGCAGACTCCATGAGTTAAATAATTTTGTGTTAAAGAAATACAGGAATTCTAATACAACTTATTCTACATATTTTGCTGTTTACATTTTATATAAGTGAAAAATAGGCTTCGTTGTAGAAGTAATCAAATTTGAATGAGCATTTAAACTCAAATATATTGTAATTGCGTTGTTTCAGTATGTAGATGCACAGAATTTAAGCAAAAATAAAGTGGTTTTAGGACGGATACAACACTCAATATGAATTAAAAAGAACTTTAAAATTCATGATTTTGAGACAAGATGGATGTCGTATATCATTTTGAAGTGGGTCACATGATCTTTTCATATCATGATCACGTGATCGCGTCATATAAAAGGTGTAATTATTATTTTAATTTTAATTTAAAAAACTACTGAATATATTTCGTTGAATTTTTTTTTATATATTTTATGGAACAATTTGAATATTACTTAAAATTTTCGAAGCAATTTGTGAATTTTAAATCAGCTTAATTATGTTTGAAAGTTATGTTTGAAAAATTAGGTCCCATAGGGCTCAATATATTTCATTTTTTCAACCCGGGTTCAATCCAAAACTAATTAGGTGATATTATTCATTTATATTTCCATAGGTCCTACCGACCGTCTGAACAACATACTAAAATTTCATTTTAATTAAGTCATTTTTACGGTAGTTATCGTGCTAACGGACAGACAGACAGACAGAATGAACAAAGTCATAAACACTTTTCAACTTTGTTATAAAGTGTTAAAAAGGACGCTAAATCAATGAAAATGAAGACTAATTGACGAAATATCAATATCTTGGAAAGAATATAAGTATCTACTATAAGAATAACTCATTTTATTAACATTTTACAACAAAGTTGAAAAGTGTTTATGACTTTGTTCATTCTGTCTGTCTGTCTGTCCGTTAGCACGATAACTGCCGTAAAAATAACTTTATCAAATTGAAATTTTAGTATGTTGTTCAGACGGTCTGTGGGACCTATGGGAATATAAATGAATGATATCACCCAATTAGTTTTGGATTGAACCCGGGTTGAAAAAATGAAATACATTGAACTAACTCTATGGGACCTACTTTTTCAAACATTTTTTAAGCTGATTTAAAATTCACAAATTGCTTCGAAAGTTTTATGAAATATTCAAATTATCCCATAAAATATATAAAAAAAATTTCAGCAAGATATATATTATAATTTCAGCAAATAGTTTTTTAAATAAAAATTAAAACAGTAATTACACCTTTTATATGGAGAGATCACGTGACCATGATATGAAAAGATCACATTACCCACTTCAAAATTAAATATGGCATCCATCTTGTATCAAAATCGTGATTTTTAAAGTTCTTTTTAATTCATATTTAGTGATGCATCCGTCCTAAAACCACTTTATTTTTGCTTAAATTCTGTGCATCTACATATTAAAACAACGCAATTACAATACAGTTGAGTTTAAATGATCATCCAAATGTGATTATTTCTACAACGAAACCTACTTTTAACTTATGGAAAATGTAAATATCAAAAGATGTAGAATGAGTGGTATAAGAATTGCTGCATTTCTTTAACGCAAAATTATTTAACTCATGGAATCTGCAATATAGCTGATATGAATGAAACATTCATTGAATTTTCGCAGAGAAGCAAACTCTTTTTCGATGAAGTTTGAAGCATAGAGTTAAATTACTTCTACATCCATGGTTTTAAGTTTTTAAATAAAATAAATTATTATAGTATTGCGATGAATGAAATGAATGGAAAATTTTTATGAATGAAATGCTGCTTTTATAGAGAGAGCCAGGCGTGTTATATTTCGATGACGTCATTTGAATAAATTTCATTGGTTTTCGATGAAATTTTCAAATATAAGACAATTTTGTAGTATTATGATAATTTTAAAAATATTACCGAGGATTATATCGCATTTTAGAGATGTTTAAACCAGGCAATTTATATTTTAATGCCGTCGTTTGAATGAAGTTCATTTTTTTCGATGAAGTTTTATGTTTCCAAGTATATAATAAATTAATGGTGTATTGTGATAATTTTAAAAATATTACCGAGGAATGTATCGCATTTTAGAGATGTTTAAATAAAATGGCATTGAAGTCGGAAAGTGTTTCATTATCAATGCTTTATGCGTGATTGATCTTTCTTGTTTTTAACTTCACACTTGATCTTCAAAATGTCCAATGGGTTTACTTTGCATTTTAATTTAATAAAAATTTATATGATATTAAATGTGAGTTAGAATATATGTTTTATAACCGTGGTATTCCCCGATGGCACCTGTGGTATGAATTAATAGAACACACATAGAATAAAATAGCTAATTTGTAAATCATGGTTTACAATTGCTACGATGTAAATAAGAGAAGAGAAACAACATTAAATACAAATATAGAGAAATTAAGATAGGATAACTTTTAAAGTCCGATTCCTTTTTTTGACAGTACTATCTAAGGAACCGGAATAATAAGTGGTGTTCGAATTTTTACTTTCCTTATATACATAATGTATAAGGAAAGTATTGTGACGGGATCGAAAATTCAAATTCGAGTTTTCGACGGGAGAGCACGTTTCAAGCATCCCTGATCACGAATTAAACATTTTTGAAGTGATGTCTGTGTGTGTGTGTGTGTCAGTGAGTCTGTGGAGACGATAACTGACGAACGAATGGACCGATTCGAACAAAATTCGCTACACAAATAACAATCCGTAAACACTGGAAGCCTATTGTTTTTAAACGCAATTGAATGTTCAGAACCCCCCTAAATTTCCGAGTGAAATGTTGAAAAAATCATCAAAAAATCAAAACCGCTAATAAAGTTACGCAAATAGACATTTCTTATGTAATTTTTCATTAGAAAACGATTAACATAAATTTTAGACCGTTAACATAAACCGTTCTCGAGATATGGCACATTTTTCAAAAAAATTATCAAAAAGTCATATAAAATAAAAAAAAATATATTTCCTATTGAGAAACATGTTCACTTTTCATATGTAAAAAAAATATTAAAAACAATACAAAAAATTATCAAAAAGTCATATAAAATAAAAAAAATATATTTCCTATTGAGAAACATGTTCACTTTTCATATGTAATACCATGCGATAAATTAGGTTACATCATTCTCGTGGATCTAGCTCGTTCCTTTCATGAGAAAAGATACTTCGAGTAATACTTTTGTATTTGAACGCCAATAGTCATTTATCTACTATAAGAATAACTTATTTCTCTCCCAGTAAAGCCTGGCGAGATTTTGGCGACGAATTTGGCGGAATGTCGCCAACTTGGTGATTTTTTGAAACGTTGTCAAGTTAACAAAAATCTCGCCAAATGGATTGAAATGACGTTAAATTAATGAAAATGACGACTAATTGTCGAAAATTAAATATCTTGGAAAGTATATAAGTATCTCCTATAAGAATAACCTATTTTTTTTTGCTGTAAAAGTAGTAAATTTATTGCATTATATAAGGAAAGTCATGTGCTGCCCACATCAGATTTTTCTTTATCCAATTGTACCTCAATGATACGATTAGGGGCTAAATTATAGAACGGCATTTAAGGCCTGTGCACAAATACCCTTGTTTCATGGAGTTAAGAAATCTTCGAAATGCATTCATCTTGAATGCATCTTCGAATGCAATTCATAATGCATCTTGCATTATGAGTTTCTCATAGAGGGACAAGAAATATTTTTGTCGGATTCAAAAGAGCTGATGGAAAATGAAACAAGAAAGTTCAGTCATGCCATATGCATTGATTATGAAACACTTTCTAAATGAAATTTAATTTTATTTACATTTTAAGCTGCTTCCATTGATAAAATTGCTCTGAATTTCCATTTATAAAATTGCTCTGAAAATTTCATCGAAAAAGACAATGCTAGCTACACAAAATGAACTTCATTCAAATGACGTCATTGAAGGTATACATTTCGAAACAATTTGTGAATTTTAACTCCGCTTAAAAAGTGTTTGAATACTTAAGTCCCGTAGGGTTCAATGTATTTCATATTTTCAACCCGGTTTAAATCCGAAACTGAATGGGTGATATTCTTTTCCGTTCCCAAACATCCCACATACCGTGCCAACAACGTACTAAATGTCATAGGGATAAAGTCATTTTTACGGAAGTTACCGCGTATAGACAGGATATGACCTAAGTAATAAACAATTTTCAAGTATCAATAAGTAAAATAAACTTTGTGGGAAAGGAAACAGCTGTATGCTGCATTATCATTTTATTTGTGGTTAAAAGTGTTAAAAAGCTAGTTCAAAAAATCTGATGTGGGCAGCACATAAGTTTTCTTATATAATTCAATGAATTTACTACTTTTACAGTAAAAATAAAGTCACCAAGGTGGCGACATCCCACCAAATTCGTCGCCAAAATCTCGCTAAGCGTTATGGACGGAGAAATAAGTTATTCTCATAGCAGATAAATCACTATTGGCGTTCAAATACAAAAGTATTACTTAAAGTACCTTTTCTCATGAACGAAAAGAGTTAGATCCACGATAATGATGTCACTAAATTTATCGCATGGTATTACATATGCAAAGTGAACATGTTTCTCAACAGTTAATATTTTTTTTTAATTTATGGGACTTTGTGATAAATTTATTTGAAAAATGTGCAATATCTCGAGAACGGATCATGCTATCGTTCTAAAGTTTATGTCAATTGTTTTCTAAGGAAAAATTACATAAGATATGTCTATTTGCGTAACTTTATTAAAGGTTTTGATTTTTTGATGATTTTTTCAAAATTTCACTCGAAAATTTAGGGGAGTTCTGAACATTCGATTGTGTTTAAAACAATAGGCTTCCAGTATTCACGAATTATCATTTTTGTACGAAATTTCATTCGAATCGCTTCAGCCGTTCGTGAGATATCGTCTCCACAGACTCACTGACACACACAAACACACATACACACACATACATTCACACACACATATACATTCACACACACATAATTGGGTGGCACTTCCCGGCCGTCCAAACAGTTACCTTACACCTTTCTGGTAGGTCGGACGGTCTGGGTCTCAACAACAACAACAACACACACATATACACACAGATATCACTTCAAAAATGTTCGATTCGTGATCAGGGATGATTGAAACGTGCTCTCCCATCGAAAACTCGAATTCGAATTTTCGACCCCGTCACAATACTTTCCTTATACATTATTGTATATAAGGAAAGTAAAAATTATACGGAATATGCATGGTGTAAGGGGAACAGGCTTCTTATTAATTGCGAACCTCCATTTGCCTACTTTGTCTATGGTGAAAATACAGCTTAAATGAGAATACGATGTTCTATTTTTAACACTTTACAACAAAGCTGAATATTGTTTATGACTTTGTTCATTCTGTCTGTCCGTTAGCACGATAACTACCGTGGAAATGACTTAATCAAAATGAAATTTTAGTATGTTGTTCAGACGGTCTGTAGGACCTATGGGAATATAAATGAATAATATCACACAATTAGTTTTGGATTGAACCCGGGTTGAAAAAATGAAATACATTGAGCCCTATGGGACCTAATTTTTGAAACATTTTTTTAAGCGGATTTAAAATTCACAAATTGCTTCGAAAATTTTAGGTGATATTCAAATTGTTCCATAAAATATATAAAAAAAATTAAGCGAAATATATTCAGTAGTTTTTAAATAAAAATTAAAATAATAATAACATCTCTTACATGAAGCGATCACGTGACCATGATATGAAAAGATCACGTGACCCACTTAAAAATGATATATGGCATCCATCTTGTCTCAAAATCGTGATTTTTAATTTTCTTTTTAATTCATATTGAGTGTTGTATCCGTCCTAAAACCACTTTATTTTTGCTTAAATTCTGTGCATCTACATACTGAAACAAAGCAAATAAAATATATTTGAGTTTAAATGCTCATCCAAATTTGATTATTTCTACAACGAAGCCTATTTTTCACCTATGTAAAATGTAAACAGCAAAATATGTAGAATGAGTTGTATTAGAATTGCTGTATTTCTTTAACACAAAATCATTTAGTTCATGGAGTCTGCATAGATTGATTTTACAAAGAGAAGGGCGATTTTTTTCGATGAAGTTTTACACATAGAGTTTAATTACTTGTAGCTCGATGGTCTTAATTTTTAAATAAAATAAATTATTATAGTATTGTGATGAATGACATGAATAAGAAATTATTTATGAATGAAATTCTGCTTTTATAGAGAGAGCCAGGCGTATTATTTTTTCTATGACGTCATTCATTCAGTTGTTTTTGATGAAGTTTTCGAATATAATAAATTATCGTAGTATTATGATAATTCTAAAATTAATACCGATGAATGTATCACATTTTAGAGGTGTTTAAACCAGGGAATTTATATTTCAATGCCGTCATTTGAATGAAGTTCATTTTTTTCGATGAAGGTTTAAGTTATCAAATATAATAAATTAATGTAGTATTGTGATAAGTTTTAAAATATTACCGAGGAATGTATTGCATTTTGGACATGTTTAAAAAAATTGCATTGAAGTTGGAAAGTGTTTCATAATCAATGCTTTAAGCATGATTGATCTTTCTTGTTATAAATGCGTTGAGCATCTATTGTACGTGGGTGTCTTATGCCCGAGCAGCGTATCTGTCTATCGCGGTAGTTACTAAAATAGTGCCCACTAAAAATACCACTGCTAAAAAGTGAAAGTTAAATAAAAAATAAATCTGATGTGGACAGGGCATGACTTTCCTTATATAATGCAATACATTTACATATTTCGCAGTGAAAAAATGATTTATAAGCTTGTAAAGAATCTTGCCCCAACCGCGAATAGAACCTGGATCAACGAACTGACCAGTAACGCTCTACCGTTGAGCTACCGGGGAAGAAATTCCAAGCTCTTATTGTCGAAATGAATGTATAAGATACGTCATGCATCTTATACATCCATATGGACATTGTATTTAGCGTTGAATTCTACATTTGTGGCTTTTCCGGATGACAAAATGCTAAACTTTTTCGTATCCAATTATCTTATATTTCGCGCAACTCTAAATTAGTAATTATCAATATTATTTTCATCGTCAATAAATAATATAGTCCATATATTAAAATATGTAAATATTAAATGCATCAATTAGGCGTTATTTTCATTAACTTGGCGTGATTTTTACAATTTTGATGATATGTACTTTTGATGATATGTATCCGCGGCTAAATAATAATAAGTTGACGATGTGTCATTAGATTATTCACCAAGTTCGCTAAATGTATCGCCAAGTGTTGCAGACAAATGGGAAAAAAGCGCTCTATAAGGAGTATACTAGAAGGTATGCTCATCATATGACGGAATTAAAAATTTGCAAAACGTTACCGCCTATTTAACGTCATTTTTACCAATTTGACGATATCTTTATCAATTTTGCGGCACTTTCGTTAATATTGCAATATTAAAATGTCGCCAAGTTAGCGACATCCCGCTAAAGATTTTGAATTTTTATCAATTAGTTGTTATGTTAATTGATTCAGCGTCATTTTTATCAATTTGGCGAAATTTTCGTTAACTTGGCAACGTTGAAAAAGTCACCAATTGGCGACATTCCGTCAGATTTGTCGCCAAATATTGCCAAAAGTTATGGACGGATAAATATGTTATTCTCATATTCGATAAATGACTATTAGCTTCCAAATACAAAACTATTACTCAAAGTATTTTTTCTCAAGATCCACGAGAAGAATGTTAACAAATTTATCGCATTATTACCACTTTACAACATAGTTGAAAAGTGTTTATGACTCTGTTCATTCTGTCTGTCTATCCGTTAGCACGATAACTGCCTTAAAAATGACTTTATCAAAATGAAATTTCAGTATGTTGTTCAGACGGTCTGTGGGACCTATGGGAATATAAATGAATAATATCACCCAATTAGTTTTGGATTAGGCCCGGGTTGCAAAAATGAAATACTTTGAACCCTATGGGACTCAATTTTTCTAATATTTTTTAAGGGAATTTAAAATGCACAAATTGTTCCTAAAATTTCAGGAGATATTCAAATTATCCCGTAAAATTTATATATAAAAGAATTCAGCAATATATATTCAGTAGTTTTTAAATAAAAACTAAAACAATAATTACACCCTTCATATGAAGAAATCACATGACCATTATATTAAGAAATCACTTGACCCACTTCAAAATAAAATATGTCATTCATCTTGTGTTAAAATCGTGATTTTTAAAGTCCTTTTTAATTCATATTTAGTGTTTTATCCGTCCTACAACCGCTTTATTTTTGGTTAAATTCTGTGCATCTACATCCTGAAATAACGCACTTACAATATATTTGAGTTTAAATGATCATCAAACTTTGATTATTTCTACAACGAAGCCTCATTTTCACTTATGGACGATATAAACACCAAACAATATAAAATGAGTTGTATAAGAATTTCTGCATTTCTTTAATGCAAAATTATTTAGTTCATAGAGTCTGCAATATAGCTGATATAAATGAAACATTCATTGATTTTACAAAGAGAAGCGGACGACTTTTTCGATGAAGTTTTAAGCATAGGGTTTAATTACTTGTACCTCCATGGTCTTAAGTTTTTAAATAAAATAAATTATTATAGTATTGTGATGAATGAAAGAGATGGAAAAAAGTTTATGAATGAAATGCTGCTTTTATACAGAGAGCCAGGCGATTTATGTTTCAATGACGTCATTTGAATAAAGTTTATTTGTTTTCAATGAACTTTTCAAATATAATAAATCATTGTAGTATTGTGATAATTTAAAAAAATATTACCGAGGAATGTATCGCATTTTATAAATGTTTAAACCAGGCAATTTATATTTCAATGCCTTCATTTGAATAAAGTTTATTTTTTTCGATGAAGTTTTCAAATATAATAAATTAATGTAGTATTGTGATAATTTAAAAAATATTACCGAGGAATGTATCGCATTTTAGAGATCTCTAAATAAAATTGCATTGAAGTTCGAAAGTATTTCATAATCAATGCTTTATGCATGATTAATATTTCTTGTTATAAGATATTTTAAATGAATGTAAGTAAAGTGAAACAAAAACTAGTTCGGGCAAAAACATTTTTTTTCTTTGAAAAAACAAAAACAAAAACCAATTAAAAATATTAAAATTATTTTTGTGTATTCATAAATGGCACCCTTTTTCTTACAAAACGAGTTTACATTTTCCTATATCAGGTTCAGAGATATAAGCGTCCAAGGTGTTTACATTTTTCGTAGCGCTTCAATTTCAGTCGGACACCTTGACTATATATATTCTCGTCAAAACTTTTGTAAATATTTCGACCTAATAATTTAGGATTATTTACATTGGAGTTGAATCCTTATTGAATTATTTCTTTATTACCTTGAATAAATTATTTTTTATTACCTTGAATCCTTATTGAATCGGAATATTATATAAACAAAATTGAAAATCTGTCTGTCTGTCTGTTCGTATGTGTGCGTTTGTCTGTCTCATCATCACGGGATAGCAGTTGTATTGAATTTTATCAAATTTTGTACGTAGCCTTGGAATAGCCTCACTTAAAATGTTTTCAATTTATTACGTCATCTGTTTTATTTTGGCAAAGATTTTTGAAAGTCGTATACTGTAGTACGGGCAGGCAATGGAGTTAAATCTAATGTGTTTATGCAGCACCGATTTTTATTAAATCTTTTCCGATTTAAATAGTAAAGAAATGTATATAAAATAAATTTTATCTAAATTTAATTTTTGACTGGATTATATCAATTACGGCCTTCAGGTTTGAAGAGTACTTGGATTATTGATATTTTCAATTTATTACGTCATCTGTTTTATTTTGGCAATAACGGTTAAAACTCATACAGTTGAACTTCGATATGTCGAATTTGAAGGGAGAAGAAAAAAAATTCGAGATATCAAAAATTTGAAAAAATTGAAGGAATTCATAAAAGATACCAGTCCTATACTTTACATACTAGTCCTGTACTTTACACATTTTTAAAAGAATCACTTACTTTATCTTGCAGACAGAGAATTGGGTATTACCCAAGAAAATGCTGACAACAAATAAAGCGAAGCTTGAAATGATTGCATATGTATTTAATGTAATACTGTGTACGTACATACATTATTAAAATTTAATCTTGCATTTCTTTACTTTGCAAAATAGTCATCAATGACAGTTTGGTTACAGTTACTGAATCCTTCAATATCTATCACATTTTCCAAATGAGCTAGGCGGATCAAAATAAGCTTAATTTTGTGGCGACAGTTTACTTTAAAACTCTGAATAATACCTTGGTCCAAAGGCTATAACTTAGAAGTTGTGTTTGGTGGCATAAAATGAACTTTCACGGATTTTAATTTCGGCACACTATTATGCGTTGTACAGTTGTCCAAGAAGAGAACAATATCGCGATTTTCGCAGGACATTTTTCTGTCTAGTTCCTTCAACCAATTAGTGAAAATTTTGGCAGTCATCCAAGCCTCTTTGTTTGCAAAATAAGTCATTTGAAAAGATTTCATTCCTGAAAAACATCGGGGTTTAGCAGATTTAACTATCATAAGAGGTTTTAGCCTTTCTGAGCCAACCATATCAGTGCAAAATAGCACAGTTATCTTTCTTTGCTCCTTTTCCCGTCATGACATGCTTCACTTTTAATGGCCATAGTTTTATCAGGCATACACTTAAAAAATAGTCCTGTTTCATCTGCTTTAAACACATTTTTTGGATCGTATTTTTCCAAATAAAAAGTTGAAAATGGAAAGAGGAGCCAAATGGTAAGATGAAAAAATTCGAGATATCGAGAGTTTGATTAGAAAAATTTCGAGTTAAAGAGTTTGTTTTACATTAGTTTTATACCGTGCGTGAAGGGAGATGAAAATATTTCGAGATATTGAAAATTTCGAGATATCGAGGTTCACCTGTATATTGTAATACGGGTAATCTTCTATTAGTACACGGGTATATCTTCTAATCTACGAGAATATAAGAAGTAGGGTATATCTTTTCATACAATTTTAGCGCTTTCATTTTGGCATACATTGAAATCAATTACGGTCCTCAAGTTTAAAGATTGAGAGGATAATTGATAGTTTCACCTTATTACGTCATCTGTTTTATTTTGGCAATGAATTTTTAAACTCATATACTATTGTACGAGCAATTTTATACTAATACGCAGGTATATCTTGTAATCTACGAGAATATAAGTAATACGGGTATATCTTTCCATACAATTTTAGCGCTTTCATTTTGGCATATATTGATCCAATTTCATATTTTTTGTAAATTTTTCTTACAAACGGGACCGGGAAGTTTTATTCTTCAGATCTGCCTGTGCAGATAATTTTGTATAGCGAGAGCAGAGATTCTTAAATTTCTTTTTAAGAGCATTAATTGAGATATTTTAATATAATCTTTTGATTAATAATGTCATTTAGAATACTATATGAATTTGCATATGATTGTGAATTTTAAATTTCTTTATAATGTACTAGCAGCGATTACCCGGCGTTGCTCGGGATTTATGATGCAAAACTCTGATAAAAATTACATTGGAACATATGGGTCGTGAGTCTTATACATTGATCTTTCACTGTGAAAGAAGTAAATTCATTGCATTATATAAGAAAAAAAATGGATCTGATTGGCCACTCTATGGCCAATCAGATCTATTGGATCATACATACAAACTTTTCTTCTTTATATATATAGATAGATAGATAGATATTTTATATTCATTTATTTATCATTAAAATTAATAAAATTTGTCGAGTAAGCCTGTGAAAAATAAAATATGGTGAGAGAGTTTCCATTTAAATTCATATTTCAAACCTGCGATTTTCAAAAGTGACTAACAAATACGTTCGATAAACTCCCACAAAACTGAGATTTAATTGACTTTCACGTTTTAAACCAACGATTTCCAACCTCTTTTGTTGTGAATTATGGAGTTAGAGAGTAGAACTCTTGGGGAAAAGTTTGGTTTTCCATTACTATCTCTACAACCCCTGGTCTTAGAAACTCAAAACTTAGACTAAATTCAGGAGGAGCTATTTCAAGGCTACCCACTAAATTTCATTAAATTTGGTTCAGCAGTTCTCCCTTGATGGTGAGACAAACGAAAGATTCGTTTTTCGCTAATATCTCGAAAACCACTGATCATAAAAGCTCGAAACATGGACTACATTTTAAGTTGGGCTATTTCAAAACTACCCACCTAATTTCATCAAATTCGGTTTAGCCGTTCTCCCGTGATGTTGGATCATACATACATACATACTTTTTTTCTTTATATATATAAATGTTCCGTACGAAGAACGGGTATATTGCGTATAAAATACGTTTAAATGCATTTTCATTCAGAGTACTAGAGGAATCTTGGCTAAGTAACAACTTAGGTTAATATATTGAACGATGTCATATAAAATACAAGAAAAGAAACTCGACTATATATTCTCAATCCCAAGATATTTTTTATTTTTTTATTTCATCTTCAGCAGCGAGGATATACTTCTTCCATGATTTCCATCACGGTAGAAAGAAATCAAATGGTGACGCAAAAGGTCATCGCATGTGATGTGTCGAAACAATGCTATTGTCACACCATCTCTCTAACGAAACAGCTACAAAGCCTGTCAAAGGACAGACAGTTCTAACAACGTTCAAAATTCCATGCAGCAGAGGTCAAGTTTCCGTTTACGGCAATTCACGGTTTTTGAATCACTTTTTTTTTTAACTACGGAATTGTCGGCAGTTGATGTTGTAGAGTAACACAGCGTGGTCATAATCATACACGTAATAATTCTACCGAATGTTTCTCGACAGAATACTAATCAGTGGCTGCTCGTGATGTAGCGCAGGATAAGCGCTACTTTACTTAACGATATCAGATGAATGGGTTATTATTATTATAATTATTATTATTTGGCGAATATTTCAGACTCGTTAGGCTATTCTTAGATAATATTTGCCTACACTCGTGCCAGCAGCGTGATGTATTTTGACAATGTCCGTTGTCGAACAGGTGGGGGAAATCTCTCCAACTGAATCTGATTCACACATTCCCGAAGTCACGAACCGTCACTGATACCAACCCAGAAACGCATAATTCTTGTTTCGATTGGACGTCACATTTAAGATACACCTGGGGGTCTCCTGGCCCCTTCTGGTCCCTGACCTTGCACTGCTCCTCTTTTCCTTGGTTCTTTTGGGATGTTGCTGAAAATACCTGTAAACAATTCTATACTTCTGTAAATTTCAATTTACTCATTCTGAAAAATCATTGTAAATCTCTTCGGTAAATTCCAATTTTCATCCAGAATAATCATTGTAAATCTCTTCAAAATGTTAGTACACCTTCTGTTCAATCATTTCCAACCATTTTCATCCACATTCACCTTTCATTTGGTATAATTATCATCATCATATCATACTTCATCATCATATGTAAATTTTTGGAAAAACTGCCATCAAAATATTCTTCATCATCTTAGGTAATTCCAGGGAAAACTTTCATCCTTTTCCCTTTCTGGTTATACCTGAATTTATTACTCCTGTATTTTTGTGTACTCTGTGTTTTAATTGTGTGGTTCTATGTGTTATAAGTATCTGTGTAGTTTTCTGTGTTCCTGTGATGTGATTCATTTTAATACTGTAATCTCTTGAATCAAAAAATAAAGTTCCTGACCACACATCTTGCTACCATAAGCCTTCGGGTTGGTCGTGTGGTCTGGGTTTTCAACACTCAACATTTTCTAGATACACGCACCCACAGTTTCGTTAAATGTTATCGTGCTTCGAAGAGAGATTCTCTATCTCTGATCCTGATTCTCAACCACTCTTAATTCAAATACACTTTCCACAATTTTTTCTTGGATTCCCTTTACAAGCTCTGGGCCCCCCCATCTTCGTTGGACCCTATTTCCAGCTTATCAGTCGTATAGTTCCGTTTTCATCTATAGAGAGTGCTCTTACAGTTGAGCTGCAAATTGTTTGGACAGTATTAAGGTTCCTAAATATGTTGAGATATATTTAGGAGTCTTAGACAATATGCACGTGACGTCACAGTCACGTGATTCAGGTCTAACCATAGCAGTTGCTAATGCTGTCAACAGAGATTCTATATACAGGGTGTCCCAGAAGATTGAAATGCGCTTTAATTCTTTACCTGTTGGAGATAAGTAGGCAATGTTAATCGCAAAAATGTTGAAAGTAAGGTGGGAAATAAGATTACGTTAATGAAATAGTCCTCCAATTAATTTTCAAAAAGTTACACATTTCAAATTTTTATACGATATCCTTAGACAAATTTGGTCAATCAGAAAATTTTTATTTTTAATACAACACGATTATTAAAAAAAACCTCATATCTGTATCTTTAAAATTGAGCGAGTTATATTTAAATGAAAATTGAACATTGTGAACGGGGATCATATATCAAATTAGAAATGTACATTTGTGACATATCACAAAAGAGATAAAACTGGATGATAATACATAGGATATACAACCGCGTAGTGATTACCACTGCTTTATATGATCTTTGTCTGTGTAATGCTTTATTTAGATGCATTTGTGATAAAAAAAATTTGACACATATGTACATATTTTTGATCTAAACAATTTCCATCGTCAATTTATTTATGATCCCTATTTTCAGTGATGAAACTGATTTTCACATGGTACGGAGAAGTAGCATAAGTCAGATTTTTTCCTTTATTCAGTTGATTTTAAAGATACAGATATGCGGGTTTTTTTAATGATCTTGTTGCATTAAAAATAAAAATTTTCCGATTGACCAAATTTGTCTAAAGGGGTGGTATAAAAATTTAAAAAGTGTAGCTTTTTGAAAATGAATGGGAGGACTATTTCATTAACGTAACCTTATTTCCTACCTTACTTTCAACATTTTTGCAATTGACATTGCCCACATATCTCCAACAGGTAAAGAATTAAAGAGCGTTTCAATCTTTTTGGAACACCCTGTATATACATTACATGCTATTGTATTTTCATTCAAAAGTCCATTTATTTTTAAAAAAATCATGGCTACATTTTAATATGTAGCATTTAGAAGTAAGTCATAATACATCGAATACAGAAGGAATAATGGCAATTAATGTCTTCATGAAGCTGTAAACAGATTTGAAAATCCAGAATCTTTAGCGTGTTCTCAATCTATTTAAGTTTGCTTTTGATAAACGAAAGTGATATATTTTTACGTTTCGCTTAAAAATGTCTGATTCCTCGGCATTATCAGAGTAAATACTTCTATTAGATAGCAATTTCGTATAGATATTTTAATTTTCTATAGCATTTAATCAGTGTTATAAAACAGGATAACAATATTGTGTGTAACATGTTATTATTACGATTAGTTATTTAAATAAAATATTATAAAAAACATTTAAGTTATACGGTTTTAGTATAATGCACTAAAATGTAAAAAATAATTTTTGGCTTTCTCAACATTCTTGGTCATATGCGACTAAAAATAAACCGTGGGACGCCCAGAAAGAAATTACAATTGGATATTAACATAATTTTAAATAACAAAAAAAATTACAATATTTGACATATATGTAAGAATGACTACATTCAATTCATTTAAATTTTTTTGACAATTTTGATTTGAAATACTGTCATTCTTATATATGCCATTTCTATGTCATCACTCCTATTGTTCCTTAAAATTATGTTAATATCCAAATGCAATTCCTTTATGGGCGCTAAATGGTTTTATTTTTAGTCCCATGTATGTCCAAGAATGCTGTGATAACTAATCATTATTTTTTACTTTTTAGTGCATTATACTAAAACTGTGCGTAACTTAAAACGTTTTTTATATAATATTTTATTTTACACTTTTTTGTCATTTGCGATTTCGTAATCGATTTTTCATCTCATATCCAATCAATCGTTTTGAAAACTTTTTATTAAATTCTTCGTAACCGACTGTTGTCTGTCTAATATATTTGATGGCATTTTTAACACACTTCCCTACGTCCTAAAGATCTGAAATTTGGTGCACAACTTAGTTCAGTGGAACATTTTAATCTATTAAAATTTGGCAGATCCTCGAAAAATGGAACCGGGATTTTTTTGCAAAATACCCCGCGAAAAATCTCCTTTGCTTTACATAATCCCATTGTTGTACGATAGTTAAAACCCGTTCGATATGCGGACTCACTTCTATATATACTATCTATCTATATATACTAATTGCCACGTGTCCGTCTGTCTGTCACGCTTTTTTATGCACTTCCCGAATAGAGAGAGACTTGCAAGTGCTCCAGAGCAAAACATTTGAAAGGTGAAATGGCGAAACACCATTCCTCGAGATGCGATAGAAACTTCAAATTTGGTGTACGCGGGTAATTAGTTCGAAAGAAAGAAAGTGTGCAATTTCAGATTTGCCATATTTTCTACTTAAGGGGGTGCCACACATCAAAATGTTCGATTTGCCGAATAAATGAGAAAAGGCTCCTTTAAAATTTGATACAAGCTTGGAATTTGGTATATGGGCTAATCATTTGACGAAAACACTCAAAACGTATATAGCTTTTCTAAAATGTTCATTTACGAGGGTGCTCCAGAGGAAAACGTTCGAAAAGTGAATTGGTAAAAAAAACCTGCTTCAGGATGAGATAGAGATAACAAATTTGATGCATGGGTTGGAAGGAAGAAAGTGTATATTTTTCTGTTTACCAATATTTCCTACTTTAGGGGGTGCAGCGCACCAAAATGTTCGGTTTTCGAGGTAAAGGAGAAACGCCTCTTTTTAAACGCGATAGAGGCTTGATATATGGTCTATGGGCGAATCATCTCATAAAAAACAGAAGAAGAATGGAATTTTTCAAAAATGTATATTTAAGGGGATGGGTACTCCACACAAAAACATTCGAAAAGTGAAATGATAGAAAAAGCATGTTTCGCGATGAGATAGACATCAAATTTGATGTACGGATAAATAGTTGGAAAGGAGGAAAGTGTGCTATTTCAGTTTTCCAACATTTGCTATTGTGTGTGTGGGGGGGGGGGGGGGGCCGCTCACTAAAATATTCGATTTGACGAACTAATGAAAAACGCCTTCTTTACAATGTGATAAAAGCTTGAAATGTAGTATATGGACTAATCATTTGATAAAAAACACAAGATGAATACAGTTTTCTAAAAATGTTCATTTAAGGGGCTGCTACACAGAAAAACGTTCGGAAGGTGGAGTGATAGAAAAACATGTTTCGCGATAGAATAGATACTTCATATTTGGGGTACGGGTAGATAGTTTGAAAGGAAGAAAGTGTGTAATTTCAGGTTTCCAATATTTGCTACTTTAGGGGTGCCGCACACCAATATGTTCGATTTTCAGAATAAATGAGACAAGCTTCCTTTTAAATATGAAAAAGGCTTGATATTTGGTATATGGGCTAATCATCTGATAAAAAAAGAACGACGAACAGAGTTTTTCAAAAATGTTCATTTAGGGGTGTGTTCCACAGAAAAACGTTCGAAAGGGGAAATGATAAAATAGTATGCTTCGAGATGAGATAGGGACTTGGTGTAAGTGTAGATAGTTTGAAAGGAAGATGTGCACAATTTAAGTATTCCCATATTTTCTTCTTTAGGGGTTTCTGTACACTAAAATATTCGATTTGCCCAATAAATGTGAAAAGTGAATTATTCAAAATTTTATATTATTCTTTTGCTTTTCAGGGGTTGCTTATTGTTAGACCGTTGATTTTCAACGGGTATTCGGCTAGTATTATGTTATTGTTGTAAGATAATTAAAAGACTTCCAATATGCGGCTTCACTTTTACATAATCCATACCAATAAAATTGAAAATATATCTGCCTGTCTGTCTGTCTGAGCTGAACCTGAACCGAAACAGCTGAACCGAAATTGATGAAATTTTGTGGTTAGCCTGAAAATAGCCCCACTTAAAATTTAGTCCAAGTTTTAAGTTTCTAAACTTTCCCAATCTTTAAAGTTTTGAGTTTCCATCTGTAACGCTTGGCGAAATTCTGGCGACGATTTTGGGCAGCATACCGTCAATTTGGAGAGTATTTGTTAAATGTTACGAAATTTGCGAAAATGTCACCAAATTGATAAAAATAACGATAAATCAAGGGAAATGACAACTAATTGATGAAAATTCAATATCTCAGAAAGAACATAAACGACTGTAAGAGTAACACATTTCTCAGTCCGACCGGAATGTTTGGCCAAAAATTTGTCCGAATGTCGCAAACTTGGCGACTTTTTTAAACATTGCCAGATTGACGAAACTGTTCTAAATTGTTAAAAATGTCTTCAAATTGATAAAAATGACGGTGAATAAGAGGCTATGCTTTGCAAATTTTTAACTTCGTGAAATGGCGGGCATACCTTCCAGTATATAAGAAATGCGCTTCTCTTTGTTTGCTTGTAACACTTAATGATACATATGGCGAACTTGGCGAATACTAATCTAGCGAAATATCGCCAACTTGGCGATATTTATCCGACTTTGACGAAAATATCGTCAAAATTTGCAATAATGACACCAAGTTAATGAAAATGACTCGCGCCTAATTGATTAATTTATTATTAAAATACTTTAATATATGGACTATATTGCTTATTGAGGATAATATTGATAATTGTTAGTTAAGAGTTGCATGAAATAAAAGTTAATTGGATACGAACTAGCTTTCCATGTTCTCATCCGGAAAAGCGCCAAATGTAGAATTCAACGTTGCAAACACTGAGCCGTAGATCTTTTCATCATTTTTCGGTAAACTTCAAATAATATAAATTGCTTCTTCATAAAATATTGAAGTCAGACCACCGATTCTGAACGAGCTGCTAGTAAATGCATGAATGTCGAAAAAAGGAACGAAGAAAATATAAAAAATTCGGAAGTAAATGTATGAGTTTTCAAAACAAATGTCAAATGTTTATTTTCCTTAGAAACATAGCGTATATAATATAAAATGAAAATGTTATGAATTTTATTTTTCCTACATACATAGTGTATAATACACTCTGTTGCGAAAATAATATATGTACCCATAAAAAATTGAGTTACGGCCGCGAAACAAGGAGTGCAAATGTCGTTTTAAGAGTTACGCAAATGATCGAACTGTCAGCGCCAATGATGTTACAAAGCGCATGAGAACCACACATCGTGCAGCATATATAACGACCTGTGTTCGCACTCACAGACAGTGGGAACTGGATTTTCTAATTTGATACTACCAGTGGTTTGCAAAGATACCTTTGAGACGTACTCGACGGCGCTCCATATATTTTTCGGATTTCGAGAGATGTCATATCATACGATTAAGAGAATCTGGTTGGTCCAACAAACGTATCAGTCGCCATCTTGGTCGGAGTGATATGGTAGTAGCTCGATGTTGGCAACAGTGCATCAAAGAAGGGACATGTAACCGTCGCAGAGGACAACCCGATAACTGCTCGAGGGGATCGTGCAGTCAGGACAGGAACCATGTCCACATCAATGGCGACTCTATTAGCCATTCGAAGACATTTTCCATTATCCCTGCATCCTATATCAAGGGATACTATTCGAAGCAGAAGGTGGAGTTATATGGCGACGTCCATTAAGGCGCTTACCACTGACCCATCAGCATAGGCAGATCCATCTGGATTGTTGTTGAGATAGGTCAGCCTGGACAGTGTTCAAATGGAGGCATGTTGTATTTAGCGACGAATCACGTTTCTCTCTCAGTTTTAATGACCGACGCATATGTGTGTAGAGGAGGACTGACTAGCGTTCCAATCCCGAATTTGTTGTCCAGCGGCACACGTGGTGTGACAGTCTGGGGAGCTATCCCGTAGGACAGCCGAACTGCTATAGTTTTACTGCAAGCCAATCTGACGGCTTGCTTGTCAATCAACGATATTCTGTAGCCAATTGTTCTGTCTATGCTGTCAAGCCGCCCAGGTTTCATTTACCAACATGACAACGCTCGATTACATACTGCTCGACTTTCTCAACAATGTCTTTGATGATTTAATACCATGCCATGGGTCCTCAGACTTATCAACAATAGAACACATCTGGGACATACTGGGATGGCAATAGCAACTTTCTCACAATAGTACTGAATTAACTGACAATTTGCAATATTTGTGGCAGAATCTTTCGCAGAAGGACATAAGCAACCTTATTGACTTTCTATGCCGCACCGAATATCGGCTTGTATATCTGATAGGAGAAGATTTACAACTTAATAAAAATTTTATTTTCTTGTTGCCCGCATTTTTTAATAAATCGGATTTTTTTTTTGTTCCTAAATTCTAATCATTTGCACATCCCCGTATCTGCATATTAATAAATTATTTTCTTGTTATAACGAAGCTCTAATGTTCAATTTTATGACAAAAGTTATTCAGCGTGTAAATAAATGAGATTGAAAATGAATATTTTTTAAATACATCAAAATAATTTATTCAGGTGTATATGGAAGGGCACGCGCTGCCCACATAAGATTTTTACTGTTTTATTTTCGTATCAATTTACTCTGTTTTTCTTCATCTTCATTGATTGTTTCGCGAAACCCCATTTAGTATTTTTCAATTTAATTAAATATTTCCCAACTTTATGTTTCAAGCGTCCATTCATTCCCGATGCCCATTTTCCGTAACGTCACAATAGAGTGAATTATAATCTTCGAATAGGTAATAATTTGACGCTTTCCCGACAATTCCAAATATTTCGAAATCCTTGCATTCCATTTTTATTGAAAAGCAATTTCCGTTTGTGTCATGTTTGAAGATTCGGGAAACAACTGCTTGTGACATCTGGATCTATTTTTTCGAAGCTGTTCTCATCTGTCACAGTGCAGAAAAACGTTACGGTGTTTGGACTATTCAAATCCGTGTATTTCTAGCGATATTTGGGATTTTCTGAATTTTCGACTCATTCAAATGGCTGCGAAATATAATTTGTGTGGTTTGAAGACTACTTTATTGCAGTTAGCATGGATATTTCTTTGTTGTAAGTATATGCTTCGTAAATTACTGTCACAATACAGATTTCTTACTACTTTTTAACGCTTTACAATACAGTTGAAAAGTGTTTATGACTTTTATCATTCTGTCTGTCTGTCTGTATGTCTGTCCGTTAGAACGATAACTGACGTAAAAATGACTTTCTCAAAATGAAATTTTAGTTTGTTATTCAGACGGTCTGTGGGACCTATTGGAATTTAAATGAATGATATCACCCAATTAGTTTTGGATTGAACCCGGGTTGAAAAAATGAAATACATTGAACTAACTCTATGGGACCTAATTTTTCAAACATTTTTAAGCGGATTTAAAATTCACAAACTGCTTCGACAGTTTAAGGAAATATTTAAATTATTCCATAAAATATATAAAAAAAAATTATCAAAATATATTCAGCAGTTTTTTAAATAAAAATTAAAATAATAATTACATCCTTTATATGAAGAGATCACGTGATCATTATATGAAGAGATCACGTGACCCACTTTAAAATAAAATATGGCATTCAACTTGTGTCAAAATCGCGATTTTCAAATTTCTTTTTAATTCATATTTAGTGTTGTATCCGCTCTAAAACCGCTTTATTTTTGCTTAAATGCTGTGCATCTACATGTAGATACCAAAGGATGTAGATACCAAAAAATGTAGAATGAGTTGTATAAGAATTGCTGCATTTCTTTAACGCAAAATTATTTAGCCCGTGGAGTCTGCAATATAGCTGATATGAATGAAACAATAACTGATTTTACAGAGAAACAAACGATTTTTTGATGAAGTTTTTAGCATAGAGTTAAATTACTTGTACCTCCATGATTTTAAGTTTTAAATAAAATTAATTATTATAGTATTGTGATGAATGAAATGAATGGAAAAATGTTTATGCATGAAACGCTGCTTTTATTTAAAGAGCCAGCCGATTTATATTTCGATGACGTCATTTGAAAAAGTTCATTTGTTTTCGATGAAGTTTTCAAATATAATAAATTAATGTAGTATTATGATAATTTTAAAAATATTACCGAGAAATGTATCGCATTTTAGAGATGTTTAAACCAGGCAATTTATATTTCAATACCGTCATTTGAATGAAGTTCATTTTTTTCTATGAAGTTTTAAGTTTTCAAATATAATAAATTAATGTAGTATTGTGATAATTTAAAAAATATTACTGAGGAATGTATCGCAATTTAGAGATGTTTAAATAAAATTGCATTGAAGTTGGAAAGTGTTTCATAATCAATGCTTTATGAATGATTGATCTTTCTTGTTATATATTAACAATGAGCGAAAAATATTTTGTCAGTTGGCAAAATCACATTGTTAAGTTCTAATCTATTCGTACCATATGAATTCCAAAGAGACATCCACTGAAATCGGCTTGTCCGTGAGTAT
The DNA here is from genome assembly GCA_951213105.1 of Amaurobius ferox. NCBI lineage: Eukaryota > Metazoa > Arthropoda > Arachnida > Araneae > Amaurobiidae > Amaurobius > Amaurobius ferox. The sequence goes on from OX578140.1 coordinate 127,407,085, forward strand.
TTCTGTCTGTCAGTAAAAATACTGAAAATATCAGGTTCAGCGTAGTGCAGCATTTAATTTACAGCATCTAAAAACCATTTTGTCAAACCAACATGAAATGTATTAAAATAAATTAAAATAGAAAATGTTAGAAGTAATTTTATACGTTTACTTGCTTTTTACTTTTATACTTCCTTTTTACTTCATATTTGACGATGAAAGTAAAAGGTTTAACCACATTACCCTAGGACTAACCGTTTTTGAAATATCTCAGATTTTTCCCATTTTAGCAACATCGCCGCTGAAAATACGTGCACTCATGTACTACCTCCATAAGATTTTATTTTCTTTATTTTACTTCCATTGTAAAATATAGGGAAAGTATTGGAATTGCGTAGAAAATTCCATCTCGTGTTTTTGAAGGATATACACGTTTACTAGAACCTGAGAAAACTATTTTCAGCGTAATGTTTGTGCGTGTGCCTGTGTATCTGTCTGTCTGTTCAATGTATGTAACCACTCTATTTCAAAGACTTATTAACTGCGTTTCACAAAATTCAGTCCCACGAAAGTCATCAAAATCTAAATATCAAAACGACTACATCTAATCATCAAAACGACTACTACATATGGTCAAAGATCAACCCCATATCATTAGGATTAGTCGTTCTCGAAATATTTTAGTTTTGCCGCACTTTTGCAATGTCGCCTTTAAAAATATGTCCAGCTATCAAAAAAAAAAAAAAAATTGAATTAGAACTGCAATTTCAGCTTAATTTCAAATAATTAATTGTCCGAATTATTTTGAGCAATTAAACTCAGTGCATTACGAAAGAAAGGAAAGAGAAAATAAATTTGAGTTTGTAGGGAAAGTCATGTGCTGCCCACATCAGATTTTTTTTTTCTTATAGAAGCAACGGGTATCTTGAATCAAATGAAATAAATTTTAATGAACTTCGAAAGTCGTTTTTAATGAATCTTCGAGTCCTACCTGTGGACATGGATATTATGTTGTTGGGCTTAGTGTGTTCCACCGCGACTGGTGCGCCAAGTCAACGTCATGTGACCGTTAAATGGTTCAAGATTCTGTCCGTTGTATAGGTGAATGATTGATGTATCAAATACCTGGCCAGTATTAAAAAATCAAAAAGTATGTACAGGGTGTCCCAAAAAGATTGAAATGCGCTTTAACTTTAAATTCTTTACCTGTTGGAGATAAGTGGGCAGTGTAAATTGCAAAAATGTTGAAAGTAAGGTAGGAAATAAGACTACGTTAATGAAATAGTCCTCCCATTCATTTTCAAAAAGTTACACTTCTTAAATTTTTATACGACCCCCTTAGACAAATTTGGTCAATCAGAAAATTTTTATTTTTAATGCAAGAAGATCATTAAAAAAAACCGCGTATCTGTATCTCTAAAATCAACTGAATTATGATAAAGGAAAAAATCTGACTTATTCCACTTTTCTGTACCATGTGAAATGCTGTTTCATCAGTGAGAATAGGGATCATAAACAAATTGGCGAAGGAAATTGTTTAGATCAAAAATACGTTAATATGTGTCAAATTTTTTTATCACAAATGCATCTAAATAAAGCATTACACAGACAGCGATCATATAAAGCAGTAGAACTCACTACGCGGTTGAGGCACATAATTAAAATACGCATACATTAATATTTTTTGTGGTATGTCACATATTTACATTTCTTATTTGATATATGGTCCCCATTCACAATGTTCTATTTTAATTAAATATAACTCGCTCAATTTTAAAGATACAGATATGCGGGTTTTTTAACGATCGTGTTGAATTAAAAATAAAAAAAATTCTGATTGACCAAATTTGTCCAAGGGCACTTAGTATAAAAATTTAAAAAGTGTAACTTTTTGAAAATTAATGGGAGCACTATTTCATTAACGTAGTTATTTCCCACCTTATTTTTAACATATTTGCAATTTAGATTGTCCACTTATCTCCAACATGTTGTTGTTGAGACCCAGACCGTCCGACCTACCAGAAAGGTGTAAGGTAACCATTTGGACGGCCGGTAAGTGCCACCCAATTTAGACCGGAACCCAGTGGGGGAGGCATCCACAGGGACCGTACCCTCCTTCCCCTACCACCAACCTCTCGGAAGGACTTATGTACCCACATATTTAACGTGATCGTACTACGCATGAACACTGCGGTAGTTATGGCAGAGTGCAAATCCAGCGCGCAAACCACTGGGCTACCGCGTCCGAAATGTGCCAACAGCACGCGGTGTTTCCAGGTGGTCACCCACCCAAGTACTAACTGCGCCCGATGCTGCTTTACTTCGGTGATCTAACGAGAACCGGTGTTTTCAGCACGGTAGAGCCGTTGGCTTATCTCCAACATGTAAAATATTAAAGCGCGTTTCAATCTTTCTGGGACACCCTTTATATATTATTTTTTTCATACAACATATATGTACCGGTAATTTTTTAATAGTGCGTTTTATATGTATAAAAATTCAATTTCCTTACTGAGGTTTTCTGTAAATTCCAGTTCTGTGGTTTCCACAAATGTGCACCATAACTTGGACTGCACTTAGTAAGGCCACAGCTAATTAAAATTGTTACGACAGTCGTCTCAGACAGTATTATGTCCTTATTGGTATTTATGTACTTGTAGGCCCAAGTGAGTAATATATTTTCAACTTGCGTATGTCATGTGATTTGTTATATATTTATTTAAAAATCATTTTAATTAACTGCAAACTATATTTCAGGAAACCACTAAATGGTTTCGAAAAATATTGGGAGTCCAGGCACCCTCTGTAGCCCGGACCCTCACTAGAGTGGTGACTCCAATAGAGGCCCTGCATATACAGACAGAATTCAAACAAGTTCTAATTTTCTACAAAATAAATTCATACAAAAGATGTCAGTTCTGATGCATAGTTCTGTTACTATTCGCTTTTTATTATCGTATCTACGCCCCACTGCTTAAATTTTGAATACTTTGCGTTCAAATCATTCCATTTGCAAAATAGTTCTCATATGTTCATGTTTTTCACGTATTTACATAAACTTTTTTTATAAGTGTATTTTTTCTTAAGCTATCATGGTCGCACCTCCGAGTCATACACACATTTACACAGATGGATATCTTTCTGAATGTGTTTGAATTATTGAACGGCATATCGATACACGACCATGCGATACATTCATATTTCGTATCGATACACAACTATACGATACTATGTATCGATACAATAGTGTTCGATACATGAAGCAATAGTTATCTGAAACTAGTAATTATAATAATCAAATTGGCATCACGTTTGTTTCAACTAAATGAATTAAGGACACAACACATCCTTAGACAAGGTCATTTAATAAAAACATCCTAAAGACGTACAAAGTTTTAAAAACAAGTCCAGAGCTCTTTCGGGAGTTAGTACACCCTTCATCAGTGGGGCCAACGGCCGTACCGTGCTGAAAACACCGGTTCTCGTTAGATCACCGAAGTCAAGCAGCATCGGGCGCGGTTAGTACTTTGTGGGTGACCACCTCGGAACACCGCGTGCTGTTGGCCATCTCGGGTGCGGTATCCCCGTGGTTTGCGCGCTAGATTTGTACGCTACCACAAATGCCGCCGTGTTCATGCGGAGTACGATCACGTTAAACATGTGGGTCCGTAAGTCCTTCCGAGAGGTTGGTGGTAGGGGAAGGAGGGTACGGTCCCTGTGGATGCCTCCCCCACTGGGTTCCGGTCTAAATTGGGTGGCACTTCCCGGCCGTCCATTCAGTTACCTTACACCTTTCTGGTAGGTCGGACGGTCTGGGTCTCAACAACAACAACAACCCTTCATCAGTGGCTGCATGGAAAGCACAACAAGGATCATTCATATATAGACGATAAACGCAGCAAATTTGCATAAATGAATATAAAATATAATCTAAAATTAGTAAGCTGCATAGGCTATTAATTAATACAAATAAACCTAAAAATATAGGTACAAAATTCTTTAAAAAACATATGTTAAGAACATTACCAGAAAAGTACAAATTCGAAAAAACAGTCAAGCAAACATTTTACAAGGATGGCGTCATAGATAACTATGAAGAGACTTGAATTGCATAGAGTCGAGAACGAGTTGCTAAGCATAACTTAGAATTTGAACGGGATCAGAATTACAAATTGACGAACGGTAAATATAAATAAAAAGGGATTCATAAAAGAGAATATTACGAGGTATTACAACAAATTATGAGAAAAGTTTTTTCAATGATGGGGAGGAAATTATCACTAGCCAAATCATTTAAATCATTTAAATCACGATCCCAAATGATGACTTTTTTGACCATTAAACCTATTCTTTAGTGCCGTTACGTGGATGATGTTTTTATTATTTGGGATCGTGATTAAAATGATCTCCTTCATCTTTTGAATAAAGTTAATGGTTTCTACCCTTCGATTAATTTTACCGTTGAGAATGAATCCAATTGTTCTTTACATTTTCTTGATGTTCTGGTTACCCGCTCCTCCTTTGATTTTCAAACTTCGGTTTTCCGTAAACCCACTTTTACCAACTCTTGTATCCCTGCTAATTCTTTTCATCCAATATCCTCTTAAAAAAGCCACTCTCAATGCTTATTTTAATCGCGCATTTAATGTTTGCTCTTCTATCCCTGCTTTAACTGATGAAATTAATTTTATTTGCAATCTTGGTCATGATGCTGCTTATTCCTTTGAGCTTATTTATAAGATTTTCGCCCATGTTCGCCGTAAATTTACTCAACTTGATACTAAATTTGTTGCTATTAATGATCGTTTAGCTTATAAATCCAGTTTTCCTTACCATCGTAAGATTTTCTGTCCCTTCATTCAATTCTGTCATGATTTTGGTTTCAAACCTGCCCACTCTAATGTTATTACTTTATTCAATCATATTCGTTCCTATACATTTGAGGATATTGATGACTTTAAGAGCTATGCTGGGGTGTATGTGGTTCCCCTGTTGACTCCTGAAGGTGACTATACATTTTACATCGGCAGCACTAAACGTAATGTCCGTTTAGCGGAACACGCTCGTGATGTCAGGAATGGTAAATTTTCTACTGATCTTGCTCAATGTGTGGCTAGTGATAATTTCCTGCCCATCTTTGAAGAAACTTTTTTCTTAATTTGTTGTAATAACCCTCGTAATATTCTCCCTTATGAATCCCTTTTTATTTATATTTACTGTTCGCCGATTTGTAATTCTGATCCCGTTCAAATTCTAAGTTATGCTTGGTGACTCGTTCTTGACTCTATGCAATTCAAGTCTCTTCATACTAGTTATCTATGACGTCATCCTTGTAAAATGTATGCTTGACTGTGTTTTCGAATTTGTACTTTTCTGGTAATGTTCTTAACATATGTTTTTTAAAGAATTTTGTACCTATTTTTAGGTTTATTTTTATTAATTAGTAGCCTATGCAACTTACTAATTTTAGATTATATTTTATATTCATTTATGCAAATTTGCTACGTATATGGTCTATATATGAATGATCCATGTTGTGCTTTTCATGTAGTCACTGATGAAGGGTGTACTAACGCCCTAAAGCTCTCTGACCATGTTTTTTAAATCTCTGTGTCTTTAGGATGTTTTTATTAAATGACCTTGTCTAACGATGTTGTGTCATTAATTTATTTAGTAATTATATTTTCTTTTCAGCGGTTTTTTATTTTATGAAAATTGTAAGTGCTGCAACTCAAAATATATTTTGGAAAAAAGAAATCGTCTAAAGACGCAAAATATGGTGAAAGTTCTGAAAATTAACGGCATCTTATAAAAATGTTTAAAGTAGCTCCAATATAATACAGGCCAGAGCAATTTTTTTTTATCTTGTGCCTTGGAATGTATTTTTCGTACTTGGAATTTGTAAGCAATGAACATTGAGTTAATACCGGCAAAAATCATCCTGCCACTGTTACATACTAAACTGGGCCGATAAAACAATTTGTTGTTGTTGATGTTGAAACCCAGACCGTCCGACCTACCAGAAAGGTGTAAGGTAACTGTTTGGACGGTCGGGAAGTGCCACCCAATTCAGACCGGAACCCAGTGGGGGAGGCATCCACAGGGACCGTACCCTCCTTCCCCTACCACCAATCTCTCGGAAGGACGATAAAACAATTTGTGAAGGTTTTCAGCAATAAGGTTTGTGCTTTAGCTACTTATAAAGTAAATTATCTGAACTGTACCCGGAAAAATTGAAATCAGGGATTTTTTATGGTCCCCAGATAAGCAGAATAAAAAAAATTACATTTCAGAGGTTCAATGGACAAAATTCCGTCTTGTGTCTGATTTTTTCGTTTCTTTTAGTTGTCGAAAATCTTATCAGTAAACATAAGATAGAAAAAGACTCTGAATTTATTTTGGACATGCTCCCCAATTTTAATCATATTGGCTGTAACATTAACATCAAGGTTTATTACCTGCACAGTCACCAGATCGCTTTTTAGTAAACTTTGGTAATTTATGCAAAGCGCAGGGGGAAAGATTTCACCAGGATACAAAAACCATGTAAAAGAAATATTAGGAAGGGTGGAATACCCACATGATGACAGATTACTGGTGGATTCTTTAGCGAAACTGTTCTGGTAAAAAGTCTAGAAAGTCCTATGAAAAGAGCTCCTGTTGAATGACTGGTTATTTTATATGCACTGAATTATGGTATGTAATTAATTGATTCAGTAATATATGATTGTTTCAATAGTATGTAATATTAATATCATCAATATTTTTCACAATTGTATCAAACATAGCAAGTAGATCAGGGGGATCAGGACGCTAAATTTTGGCGAACGACCGGTTAAAATAGCATATGTTTCATTTCCAAAATCTATAGCTGATAGAGGAAAACAGAATATTGATGTTTTTTTTTTTGCAATAACAGCGTCCCATATATATCCAGAATAGGTCACCAAAATGTATGTTGGCCAGTGAGTAAAGTTACATACTTTTACATAAAATGTTCATATAGTCCAGTCAAATTAGTTAAAACGTGGGCAAATTTGCAACAGAAGCTTTGTAAGTGTGTTTCTACTCAGGAATAAGCACTGTTTCACATTTCCAAAATTCGACAAAATCGGGTCACAGGAAGGTCCCAAAAATCACATTACAAAATGGTGGCATGTAAATATAGAATGACGCATAGTAGGATATTTTATCAAGAGAGTTAATCTCAGGGCTGTCCTGAAGAAAATTGAGAGTATCCGGTGTTGTCTCATTTAAAAAGTATTGAAATTGCTGGGTGCCAAGGGGCGGAGTCCCTATTGGGGGTATGGAAGGGAACGCTGTCCCCCTTGAAAATTTTTTAATCATTTAGGCCATATAATTGTCAATTTTAAGCCCATAAATCACTTTTTTCACAATATTAATATTACAATATTAATATATATATATATATACAATATTAATACACACACACACACACACACACATATATATATGTATATATATATATATATATATATATATATATATTAAAAAATACCGTAGCAAGCTTTAAAAATTATGAAAACTTTGCAATTATGCAACTGTAAAAATTGCGTAAATAGGAATGACAAAACAAAATTCATTTAATTTATTGCGCAAATGCAGCTATTAATTTTATTTCATAAGCATGTTAGATAGTTGAATTTTCGAGTTACAGCTTCTCTCTTTTCTTTCATTCTACTTCAAACCTTTTGTTTCTTATATATATATATATATTTATATATACAATATTAATACACACACACACACACACACACACACACACATATATATATATTTGAAATATGTAATAATAAGAATTATGTAAAAATAAAAAAATAAAAAAATAAAAAAACAATTCAAGTAATATTAACATCACCATAGAAGCAAATTCACGGCCACAATGCCGATAAGAGAAAAGAACAGCACCGTCCCAAATTCGATGATTAATCAGAACTAAATTCATCTTCAGGTCTGTGTATTTAATTCTAATTAACCCAAACAAATGCCTGTTTCAGATTAAGCAATAGCACATCACTATAAATGCTTAAACTCAGACTACAGGCAACAAAAATTGAAAAAATGAAAATAGGATACATTAAGATAATTTGTATTACCATGCGGCATGAACCCTTCTTCTTCTATCACGTGTATACACGATCAACCTCAACAGCTTAATCTAGAAGCACCGGAATGAACAAGTCGAAATTCTACCAGGGAGGCAGTACGAAAGTTCACTGTAATATATACATATATATATATATATATATATATATATATATATATATATATATATATATATATATATTAACAGATATGGATCATTTTGTAACTTGGAACGCTTTCTATTTTTTTATACCGCGCCGAGCTGACTGACATTTGACTTGTCGTCTATCGTCTATCCCCACCCAAGGTGACAGTTGCCACTTTCATCAGTTTTTCATTCCTCTCCTGGTCGTACGCAGGATATTATTTTGAGGCTTGGGGGATTCAGGCGGTTTTCCTCATTTCCTCATTTGTTTCCATTCAAGTTTGTAAATGACTAGCAAAAAAAAAAAAGAAAAACAGGCTGAGCTTTGTTGAAAATTGCCCCAAAACCAGCAAATACAAAAAATTTCTTCATACCTTGAGAGTACGAGGTGCGTACGCTGTATTTTTCAAAATTTTCTTGAGAGTACGCTGCACATACAGCGCGTACCCTTTCGGGACAGCGCTCGAGTTAATGAAACAAATGTGACTTTTAAATATACTGGTATACTTATATAGTAGATACACCGTTGCATATTAACTTATTCCTTTACGTTATCTTTTCATTCTTATGGCTTCCCTTGAACAACAGTGTTCTATTCGTCAAGTGAGACTGAATGGTGAACAGAAGATTGAAATTAATAAGTAAAATAGACTTTGGGCGAAAGGATAAGGAAAACTTGAGTAATAAAATAATAATTCAGCATACAGCTGTTTCGGGTATAGTTTGGATTCCCTTCGTCAGTGCAAGAGAACCAACAAACTCCAAAAAGGGAATGGGTGTGGTAGACTCATTCCTCTGGTCTACCACACCCATTCCCTTGGACATCGGGATTGTTGGTTTTCTTTATAATTCATATCATTTTTATTTCTGATTATACACGTTGCTCAAGTTTTATTTATAGAAGATTGTAATGTTGGCTGAAAAAGAGGTGAGGGCACTAACACTATCTGTCGAAATCGTGGAAATTATGTCGTCGTAAGTTTCGGAGGAGTTAATGTTTCATATCGGAAGAAGTTTACTGAATAGAGATATTTACTGAAGTAAAGATTCGAGAGTTAAGTACAGCGTGTATTGCAAAGAGAAGTGCTCGATTAGCTATTGGGGTATTTTCCAGTGTGACTGACTGTTTGTTTTACGGGACTCATGTGAACCTTTGTTCAAGCACAAACCGAGAAGAGAACACGTATCTGTTACGGACATATTAATCCTCTAAAAATAAAATTAGATGCTGTGAAAGTCGGGATAATGAATGGTCGTTAGAAGTATGAAGCCGTATCGAATATTTTCTGTGGGATCGTCTTGTCGCAGATTAGGTTTACCATCAATCTTGCAATGTAAACTTTTGAAGCAAAAGAAACATTTCCAAATAATTTTCAATTACTGAACAACAACCGAAGAAGTTGAAAGTAGGGCGTCCAAGTAATGAAGAGCAAGCAACATGAGGCTTTCCTGAAGACGTGGTGACTAGACTCGAATGATGATGAAGAACAAATGCTCATTGCAGGTTTAATATACAAAATGAAAGAATATCTGCAAAGATGTAACATACAAGCACACGATCGTAAGCACATGAAAACGAAGCTTATGTAATATTATGGAGATGGTATAATTATATCAGAAGAAAGCGGCTAACTGTTATAACTATTTAGTCCACCTAACTGTTATAACTATTTAATCCACAGTTATTTGGTTAATTTTAGATTTTACTTCGCGTCTTTGCTTATTATGCTTTAATAAACTTTTACATGAATAATCAGTTAGTTTAGAGTGCCGAAGAAATACCTTTCACATGGCACTTTATATTTTCTTTCCATTCCATGAAATACAGATGTATTACTCGTATTACATCAGTTCACATGTTTTGACCAAGTTTTTTCTTTTATGAAATCAATACTATAATATACGAATACCATTTAAAATGGCTTGTGGTGACTCAACTACTTTGTTCACTACTTTTAACTTTCACACGTTTTTGAACTTTATTTGAACTTTCAAGCTTTATTATAATATTCATAATAATTTGTTTTCAGATTTGCATAATGCATGAGTCGTGCCTGTTGTTATTGGCAAAGCACTTGCTTGGTGATATCAACTATCAAGCATTTGAAGATATTTAACCGCCTAGTTCTGCTTTTTTTTTTGTGAATGTACACACGCATTCAACTGATTGGCGAATACGACACGCCGTGCGTTGTACTTAGCCAGAGGCTTATGCTCTTATGATTTACGTTTATGTTTAATTTTTAAGTATCCTATGTTTGTATATAAAAGTGAAATTTTAAATGTCTTATTTTGTGAAAGTAAGTCTTTGTGGTAGTAGAGTTTAAGCAAGCAACCTTAAAAGACAGATACAATTGTTTAATGCAGAAATTGTAGCAAAGTTACTAATAAAACTCCAAATTATGCTCACCACAAGTTACAAAATTCACCGACACCCAGCATTCTCAAAGCTGGATAACGCGCTTCCAGGGCAGAAACCGTAGTATTGAACGTTATGAGTTAGTATCTAATAATATAAAGCAGAATTAAATGATGTTTTTTTCGTCTGGGCTGGATAAGCAGAATCTTTTTAGGGCTCCTGTTCTCGTGATGGATTTCTTGAGGGTTTATGACTTAGTGGACTTGGTCTAGTATATCCTAGGCCAGGAAGAATAAGTAACAACAACAATTGAATGGTAAGATTAAGTAACAACAACAATTGAATAACAACAACTATTGAATAGTAGAATTTTTTCGATTTTACAGGGTCCGAAGTGTCAGCTACCGTTGCGCCATGTGTGGAAAACCGTACCGAGACATGTATACAGAATCTTGGAACTTTCATCACTCTCGACAAGCCTAGATTTGCCACTGAGACTGAACTGGATAGACTATGCAGGTAAAACAAACATTTTTTTGTATCAATTATCTCCTGTAGGATATTTTCAATAATATTGAAATTAAATAAGTATATAAAGTAATTATCTCTGCTTATAATAATTATATTACACTTAATCAAAATAAACTCAGAATTGATGAATTTCCAAAGTAACTGCACTTTATAATTTAATAACTAGCAGGAAATACCCCTGCGCTTGCTCAGAATTTAAAATGCAAAATGTTGATTAAAATTAAACCAGAACATACAGAATTTTTTTGGAAAAAGCAAATAACAACATTTTTGTCTTTAAATAATAGTATAGGTGGCGCCACCACCAAAGCGGGATAGCTGGACATATCCCTGCGGGCCGGGAGAAGCGATTAAATTTAGAACGTGTGGCTCAAACTAAGCACTTGACGGGATTGGGGAGGGGGGGCGGGGGCAACTTTACCTTTTTAATCTTGTGCTTTTGAAGTTTTTCCGATAAAACCTGTTTCATATTACACTGAAAAATTGAAAATAATTATATTTTCACTAATTTATCATTTATATGAACTTTAAAAGAATTGTTAAAATTCCTTCTATGTTTAAAGAAAAGAAAAGTGAAATTTCAAACTTTGATAGCGCTTTTACTAAGTAAAGATATTCAAAGTAAAAAAAAATAGTAACGAATATCGAAATAATAACTATTTATGATGTGATACTGCTTGATGTTTGGTTTAAGTCCCTAACATAAATACTCAATTTTTAGTGATTTTTTGAAAAGTATTTGTTTTCCTCGAAAAATAGTTTTCGAAACAAACTTTCATGTTTATAAATGGATCTCTAATTAACTCTTTATGTTACAAATGTTTTCTTTGATATGATAATAGATGCATATATTGGGATACTCTCACCGTCAATCCTGTGGATTTAGGCCTATTTGTTGAATTTTTAATGAATTTAGAATGATATCATATTTGTTTCTATTCTACGCACGCTGGGGATAATCTCCTCTATTGACCAGAACCCTATTGTCACCGACTCTCTTCTTTCCCTGGGCATTATTGCTATGCACTCTGTGAAAAGGCATTCCCTAGTGTCGGTAGTAAACGGCTGATTTAAACACTTCAAAAAAGTTTTAAATTGTAATTAAAAAACATCTAATTAAACATTTGGAAAAACCCTTCGAGGTGCATTACTCGAGGTATAAATGCTGTCTTGAGAAAAACCTCAAACCTCTAAGCGCCGTAAATATCGAGCAGTATGACGAACAAAGTGACATATTCTTCCCATTATTATAGATTATTTATTTTGAGGCAGAAATATGTATTTCGAAAATTAAGAGTCCCATAAGGAAGTTGCAGTAGCAGCTTATTAGCTAAATTATACTTATTTCATTTTGAACATATGCATATAAAATCTTTTTAATGTACTGATACATGTAGATGATTTAATATGTACTGTTTTTGTAACTTTATACTGTTATATAAAATTAATCTGACAATGAGGTTTTATTGCTCTGAAACCTATTAGACAATTTTAATTCAGGCTATACAACAGCCAAAACAAGCTGAACAAAAAAATCAGACAAATGGCGCCAGGGTTGACAGTTTTGTTTACAGAGGTTTACGACCCATAAATTCACGAATTTCCATCATCAGTTGGAAAGATCGCAATGGTGATATTGGGCGTAAACTATGCTTCCGCGCAAGATTAGCACAAGTTCCATCCAAAAGGGGGATCCAGTAAGGACGCACCCCCAAATTGCATAAAAAGCAAGGATAATGAGAGTCGGGGAAGGTTGTTGAGACCCAGACCGTCCGACCTACAAGAAAGGTGTAAAGTAACTGTTTGGACGGCCGGGAAGTGCCACCCAATTTAGACCGGAACCCAGTGGGGGAGGCATTCACAGAGACCGTACCCTCCTTCCCCTACCACCAACCTCTCGGAAGGACTTACGGATCCACATGTTTAACGTGATCGTTCTCCGCATGAACACGGCGGCAGTTGTGGCAGCGTGCAAATTCAGCGCGCAAGCCACCGGGCTACCGCGTCCGAAATGTGCCAACAGCATGCGGTGTTCCCAGGTGGTCATCCATCCAAGTACTAACCGCTCCCGATGCTACTTGACTTCGGTGATCTAATGAGAACCGGTGTTTTCAGCACGGTAGGGCCGTTGGCGATGAGTCGGGAAGGTGTGGTTCCCCGAAACAAGATTAAATGAAATTAATATTGAGAAAGAGAGACGGTGACTAAGAGTTGTGAGTGAAGTGGTCACACAAAAACCAAGATAGCAGTGATAATTGTTGGTGGTGACACGAAAATAAAATACTCCTAAATAAGTGAAAATAATAAGATATTTGCTGACATATCAACTTGACGTTTGTGCCTTATCCCTAAGCCAAGCCATGGTCATTAATGCAGTGCAACTGCAATAAAAGAGGTATGTACCAGCAAAATATAATATTGCAAAAGACCGAGCATAAATCATTTCAATGTTTAGATATAATCACTGTCTCATATAACCTCCTACGGCATTTCTAAAAGAAATTGAATCATTGAGTATCGCAAATTAATTAATTATTAATGGTTATTGTGAAAATGAATAGTAATAATTGAGTGTTCACAAATAAATATAATTTAAAAGATGCACTTTATGATTAATGACCATATTTCAGCTACGGTAAGTGGGTTTGCACTTGTGAGGATAATTTGATATATCTGTATCTTTAAAATCAACTGAATTATGATAAAGGGAAAAATCTGACCTATGCCACTTTTCCGTCCAATGTGAAAGGCTGTTTCATCAGTGAAAATAGGGATCATAAAGAAATTGACAATAGAAATTGTTTAGATCAAAAATACGTTAATATGTGTCAAAATGTTTTATCACAAATGCATCTAAATAAAGCATTACACAGACGGAGATCATATAAAGCAGTACTCACTACGCGGTTGGATATCCTATGTATTATCATCCAGTTTTATCTTTTTTGTGATATGTCACAAATTTACATTTCTAATTTGATATAGGATCCCCATTCACAATGTTCAATTTTCAATTAAATAATTAAATATATCTCGCTCAATTTTAAAGATACAGATATGCGTTTTTTTTTTAATGATCTTGTTGCATTAAAAATGAAAATTTTCTGATTGACCAAATTTGTCTAAGGGGGTCGTATAAAAATATAAAAAGTGTAACTTTTTGAAAATGAATGGGAGAACTATTTCATTAACGTAGTCTTATTTCCTACCTTACGTTCAACATTTTTGCAATTAACATTGCCCACTTATCTCCAACAGGTAAAGAATTAAAGCGCGTTTCAATTTTTTTGGGACACCCTGTATAGTGGAAACGTGTAATATATAGTGGTAACGTGTAGTATAGTGTAATATATAGTAGTAATTATAATGGTAAAAGTGTAATATATAGTGGTGACGTGTAGTATAGTGTAATATATAGTAGTAATTATAATGGTAAAAGTGTAATATATAGTAAAACGTGTAATATATAGTGGTAACGTGTAGTATAGTGTAATATATAGTAGTAATTATAATGGTAAAAGTGTAATATATAGTAGAACGTGTAATATATAGTGGTGACGTGTAGTATAGTGTAATATATAGTAGTAATTATAATGGTAAAAGTGTAATGTATAGTATAACGTGTAATATATAGTGGTAACGTGTAGTACAGTGTAATATATAGTAGTAATTATAATGGTAAGACTGTAATATATAGTATAACGTGTAATATATAGTGGTGATGTGTAGTATAGTATAATATATAGTAGTAATTATAATGGTAAAAGTGTAATATATAGTATAACGTGTAATATGTAGTGGTAACTTGTAGTAAGTGTAATATATAGTAGTAATTATAATAGTAAAAGTGTAATATATAGTATAACGTGTAATATATAGTGGAAACGTGTAGTATAGTGTAATACATAGTAGTAATTATAATGGTAAAAGTGTAATATATAGTATAACGTGTAATATATAGTGGTGACGTGTAGTATAGTGTAATATATAGTAGTGATTATAATGGTAAAAGTGTAATATATAACGTGTAATATATAGTGGTAACGTATAGTACAGTGTAATATATAGTAGTAATTATAATGGTAAAAGTGTAATATATAGTGGTGATGTGTAGTATAGTGTAATATATAGTAGTAATCATAATGGTAAAAGTGTAACATATAGTATAACGTGTAATATATAGTGGTAACGTGTAGTATAGTGTAATATATAGTATTATATATAATGGTAAAAGTGTAATATATAGTATAACGTGTATTATATAGTGGTAACATGTAGTATAGTGTAATATATTGTAGTAATTATAAAGGTGTAATATATAGTATAACGTGTAATAGATAGCGGTGACGTGAAATATATAGTGGTAATTGTGCTCTTCGTTATTAGTTATACAAAGTATATTTTCTTTAATTTAACAGGGAAGCCGAAGACGGTCAAAGATGTTCCTCGGATTTTCTTCGATCTTCTTCATGCGTAAATTCTCGAGACGATGTCCTCATTTCACTTCAGATCGGACGATCTCAGGCTGTTTCACAACTGGTGTGCAACAGTGGAGGATACATCGCTGACCCTGCGTTCAGAAGAGGTAAAAGTATTCGAAAAGAATACACGAAATAGAGAATGCACTGCAGGAAGATAATAATAATAAAAAAATGTTAAATTTAAATTTAAATGTTTGGTAATAGATCGTGATAGTGGCAAATGAGGAGTGCTTCGATGTGAATAACATCTATGTCTGGGATATCTCTGATTAAAATTAGAATGTTAAGAAAAATGCAGATAATTTGGACGCTAATATCTCCGAACCTAATCGATGTAAATGTAAATACCTTTTAACAAGTTTTGTCGGAAATAGGGTTCTATTTATGAATAAAAAATTCAATATTTTAAATTTTTTTTGAAGAAACTAAGAAGTTTTTGTCCGAGCGAGTTATTTTATTACTTTGCTTACTTTCATTCGAAGTATCGTCTAAGCCATAAAATATAGATATAAACAGTAAGCGACAAAAATGTTCAGTAGGAAATCCAGTTCAAATATAAATAACTTGCTTTACAAAGCTATTATAGTTTTTGAGAAATTGTCTTGTCACCTTTAAGAAGATTGGATTTTCTTCCTTTTTCAAGTTTTTGTAATGCTTTTATCTCGAAATCTAAAAGTGCCAACTATGAACTATAATAAGCAGCTTGAAGTCCTTTGAAAGTTCTACAAGAATATACAGTTGGATTTCAGATTCGGCTCATAGTTTTCGAAATAGCGGTTATAATTTTGATGTTTTAATATTTTGAACTATTCTGAAAAAGTAGTTATAATTTCGAGATTTTAATATTTTGAACTGTTTTGAAGATGTCTAACAAACACAAGTCACCCACAAAGAAAGGTGTTATTCATTCAATACCATTTTGACTCCTTCTGGATGGAACCACCGCCGATATTTTCTTGGAGGGTTTTCTAAAAGAATCTGATCCATATCCATATTACTTTATATGGAAACATGTTGTCTTTTGATAAAAAATTACCTCTATTGCAGAACAAAAGTGCATTTTCTTTCTTTCTACCCAGACCTTCAGGTCTACCCGAAGGTGTAAGGTACGGCCGGGAGTGTGCTACACAATTTAGACCGGAACCCAATGGGAGTGACAAGCAGAGGGACCGTGTTATTCGTTACCTAATCCATTTCCTCACGGATAAACTTTCGCACATACAGGCCATACTTTACGTACATACGGAGATCGTTTTGGGCAGCTTCGGGAATCGAACGCGAGAATTCCTAATACGATCTTCCCGCCTTAACCAGTGGGTTATACACGCCCTTCAATTCTAGACGGACTTAAGTCGAATTTGCTCTAGATATTTCCCTATCTGAAAGCCAATGGAATTTTGTTGTCCGTTATAGTACAATAAACAGATATACCCGCCGTTTCTCATAATGTAATGTATGTCCATACCTAAAGATATAATCTTCGCAACGTTTCATTAAGAGTATATTATTTCCCATAAAATATAAAAAGTGTAAGCTTTTGTTCTAGCTATACAAAATTTAGTTTGATGGACGAATCTAAAGTTTAAACATGTTGGTCCTCTTTGCAAGCCAATTTACTAAAATATGAAATTTATAGTCAGCTTATTTCAAAATGAAAATACTGAAATTGTAAAAACATATTCTCATAACTTTTTTTTAGTTGCAACAACCAATAAAATACAGTCTACAATATGCGCTACTTTACTTTTGCGTATTACCTGTGTATCTAAATTCTGTGCCAGCGCAATTAAGAGTATTTTTAATTTTAAATGATCCCTAAACTTTCTTTATCCCTACACAGCGAAGCTTAATTTTAACGCTAAACCATAGCATATACGGAATGTAAAACAAATCAAGCGATTGTAAGGTGAGTTGTATAAGAAATGCTGAATTTTTTTTATGCAAAATTATTTAGCTCTGGATCTTGGAATATAAGTGTTATGAATGAAATATTCATTGATTTTACATAGAGAGGCAGACGATTTATAAAATAAAATGGTTTGTCATGGATTATGACAAACCACTTCATTTTATAAATCCTGAACATGACTTTCAACTGCCCCGTAGAAGACGAATGAGGCCGAGAAGGATCGAAGAGTATGCTGGAAATGAAGTAAGCATAGACCTAAAACAATTTTATAGAAGAGAGTTCAAGGATGCCCTTGATACGCTATGTAGAGGCCTCAAAGACAACGTGGTTGCTATGAAGACAACTATTATTTCTCCACTGCATTCAATTTTCAGGTTGCCCTTGAACAAGGATAATCTGACAATCCAAGCAATTGGAGAGGATGTCATGATGTTCTCTACAAAGTGAGTTAGAAGTCTTCAGTAACACATGCAACGAGAGACATATACTCTCGATGGGAACATTGATGAACGTCATGGTTCAATTCAAATATGCATTAAAGCTGGCTTTCAAAATGTGCCAATTGACTATAACAACTGATTATGGAGTCAGCACAAATGAAAATGCCTTCAGTCAGCTAAAGATTATGAAAGGTTCCTTGAGAACAACAATGACAGACATGAGGCTTAACAGCTTGATACTTTTGAAGTGCGAAGCAGACTTGGAAAACGAAATCAACTTGGAAAATGCTATGGAAAGGTGGTCTTGCCTGAAGCAAAGACGAATATGTGTCTCTGTAAAATAAGTTAAACACAGTAAAACTTCATTTATCCACATTCCATTTATATGGATCTCTGGAGAGCATATCATAATATCATAATATTATCCATCATAATATCGTGGTTTAAAGGATAGTGTTAGTGAGGAGGAAGTGAAAGTACCACAGGAATACCTTGAAGCCAAGGTTGATACTAATTTTTAAATAAATTTTATCTAAAATGTAGCAAGTCTGCCAACTTGGATCTTGGTTTTGCCAACTATACAGGGATTTCTCGACTTTGGTGGGGGGCTCCCCCTGCACCTCCCTTCAGCTAGGGCCCTGGTCATAGTTACAACATATTCTAAGAACTAATTTAATATGAGATAAGGAAAATGATGTAGTTTCTATAATAGTGAAATACTGCTTCTCATCTTAAACACATCGCAAATTATACTTTCGATGACATGATTTGAATAAAGTTCATTTTGTGTAACTGGCATTGCCTTTTTTGATGATGTTTCAAGATTTATGTTTTCAATTATAATACATTACTGCATTACTGTAATAATTTAAAAAAATGTCAGCGATGAATGCATCACATTTTAGAGATGTTCAAATGAAATTGCATTTCAGTTGGAAAGTGTTTCATAATCAATGCTTTATGCATGATTGATCTTTTTTGTTTTATGTTTCACTTCAGAGCTATTTCTTTCCTTAGTATATTTAAAGCATTCCTCCTGTATCGAAGAACATGAGCGAAAAATCAAAGATTGCTTCGTTTCCTCTGGTATCGTAGAAGACCCAGAACTGGAAATAGTTGGGAATTCAAGCAAAACATCACAAGAAAAGCACATCACTGCATGCTGGTGAGATAGTTTTTCATAATTATTAATCCGTTTAAGACAATCCTATTTTTAGGCAAAAAGTACTGCTATTTGCGTTTCACACAAGATGGAAACTTAGACATATTACTTACTAAAAGAAACTTTAACATATTACTTACTAAAAGAGATTTCGACATATTACTAATTAAAAGATGCTTTAACATATTAATTACTGAAAGAGACTTCGACATATTACCTACTAAAAGAGACTTAGATATATTACTTATTAAAAGATATTTTAATATATTAATTACTAAAAGACAGACATAATTCTTACTAAAAGAGACTTTAACATATTAATTATTAAAAGATACTTAGCCATATTGCTTACTAAAAGACACGTAAACATATTAATTACTAAATGAGACTTAGACATATTACTTACACATATTACTTAGACATACTATTTCCATTAACTTAGGCAGTGATGGAAAACATAGACATATTATGAAAAGGAAAACGCTCCTAGGCTTTTATAGCTTTGTATATGGCAGTGTTTCCCTGACTTTCAATATTGGCGTAATCCTGTTAAAAGGTTCCTGATGTAGAAATCTATAAAAAAGAAACCACATTTCTTCTCTTGGCTTAAAAACTATTGAGTTTTTAGAATCAAATTAGAGGTCTGTATGACATGAAATTTCAAACTTCACTCTGTTCGTCTCAGTAGTACTAAAATTTAAAAAATCTGATGTGGGCAACACATGACTTTCCTTATATAATGTAATGAATTTACTACTTTTACAGTAAAAAAAATAGGTTTTTCTTATAGTAGATACTTATATTCTTTCCAAGATATTGAATTTTCGACAATTAGTCGTCATTTTCATTGATTTAGCGTCATTTTTATCCATTTGGCGAGATTTTCGTTAATTTAGCAACATTTCTAAAAGTCGCCAAGTTGACGACATTCCGCCAAAATCGTAGCCAAAACCTCGCCAAGAGTTATGGACGAAGAAATAAGTTATTCTTACAGCAGATAAATGACGATTGGTGATCAAATAGAAAAGTGTTACTCAAAGTATCTTTTTTCATGAATGGAACGAGCTAGATCAACGAGAATAATATTACCCAATTTATCGCATGGTATTACATATGAAAAGTGAATATGTTTCTCAATAAGAAATATTTTTTTTTTATTTTATATAACTTTTTGATAATATTTTTCAAAAATGTGCAATATCTCAAGAACGGTTCATTTAGTGTTTTAAAATTTATGTCAATCGTTTTCTAATGAAAAATTACATAAGAAATGTCTATTTGGGTAACTTTATTAGCGGTTTTGATTTTTTGACGATTTTTTCAAAATTTCACTCGAAAATTCAGGGGGGTTCTGAACATACGATTGCGTATGAAAACAATAGGCTTCCAGTGTTTACGGATTGTGATTTTTGTACCAAATTTCGTTCGAATCGGTCCATTCGTTCGTCAGTTATCGTCTCCACGGACTCACTGACACACTTTCACACACACTTTCACACACACACACACACACACACACAGGCATCACCTCAAAAATGTTTGATTCGTGATCAGGGATGCTTGAAACGTGCTCTCCCGTCGAAAACTCGAATTCGAATTTTCAACACCGTCACAATACTTTCTTTATACATTATGTATATAAGGAAAGTAACCAGATGAAGAAATTTACAAGTGAAGAACCCGAGATCAACATGGCACGGAGATTATTGAAACTCGGCACTGTTTGGACCGAAATCATTTGTATTTAAGTTAAAACAAAAATTTGGGACATTTTTGTACGAAGAGTTAGAGTAAAAGTTGGTTTTTTAAAACATTAATTTTTGCGTAGTTGAAATCAACACAATAATTACATGTACTCTATTAAAATTTATTTAAAACATTTTTAATTAATTGTGTTCGGCACGGCCCAAAGTGAAGTTTTAAAAATTAAGCTCAAGCCAAGCCAGATGTGAGACGGTGTTAGAAAATTCAGACTCGGCCGAGTCCACGGATTGGTCGGAGTCTAAGACCATAGGCTAAGCCCGAGCCCGTGCAGATCTCTAAATTAAGTAACGTAAACCGCAAGACTGTTAGATCAATCGATATAACACTTATGTTATACTACCTGTATTGTTGAAAGGCGAGTACCGAAAATTTTAAATTCATTTATATCGGAAATTTTTTTTCCTTGATTTGTCAAATTTTGATGGATATCTCTAAAATTTTTTGTAAGATACGTACGTATATGAAATTTTGTGCAGAGTTCTTCTGTTCTATTTTCAATAAATCGACCTCAGAATGTTTCGATCTTGGGTGAACATTTCAAAAATATTTTTCTCAAAGCAGATATCATTCTTGAAAACGTGTCTTGTTTACTTTTAAAAAATGATTAAAATTCTATAAATAATCCTTTTTTTTTTAAATTTTGAAAACAAATTAACATGAAATTTTTTCTGCGCCCCAAAAGGAAGAAAAAAATATGTAAGTAATTCGTTCAGATTCTAAGAAATTCAACGTGTTTAAAAATAAAATTTGAAACTTTTCATATGAAAAGGGATCTTTTTTATATAAACATATTTCAGAAAAAAAAAACTTCATTACAAAATGCCCTTTAATTAAAAAAAATGCCACCGACTCTTTACGATAAAGAACTTGGTCCCATACCCATTTTAAGTATTTACCTTTTAGGCGTATCACTTTGTGGAACAAGATTTCTTCTGCAGAGAATTGTAAGTTTATACAACTGGGTCTCATTTCTTCCAAATTGGAATAAATACTAAAATAAGTAAAAATATGTAACAATGGAAACACATTATGAAACAGAAATTTATGTATACAACACTCGTTATAAAAAAAAATAGCTTTTTGATAATTACAGTTCTTATATATTTTTTTCGAAATACAGCTGAAGTTAACCATTGAGTTTATAACTACATCGTTATTAAAAAATCTGATGTGGGCAGCACATAACTTTCCTTACATAATGCAATGAATTTACTACTTTTTCAGCAAAAAAAAAACAGGTTATTCTTATAGTAGGTACTTATATTCTTTCGAAGATATTGAATTTTCGTCAATGAGTCGTCATTTTCATTGATTTTCGTTAATTTGGCAACATTTAAAAAGCGCCAAGTTGGCGACTTCTGATAATTTTCGTCGCCAAAATCTCGCCAAGTGTTATGGACGGAGAAATAAGTTATTCTTATAGCAGATAAATAACTATTACTAAATATGTATTACTCAAAGTATCTTTTCTAATGAATGGAACGAGCTAGATCCACGAGAATGAAGTCACCAAATTTATCGCATGATATTACACATGAAAAGTGAACATGTTTCTCAACAGTTACTATATTTTGTTTTTAATTTATGGGATTTTTTGATGAATTTATTTGAAAAATGTGCAATATCTCAAGAACGGTTCATGCTAGCGTTTTAAAGTTTATGTCTATCGTTTCCAAAGGAAAAATTACATAAGAAATGTCTATTTGCGTAACTTCATTAAAGGTTTTGATTTTTTGATGATTTTTTCAAAATTTCACTCGAAAATTTAGGGGTTCTGAACATTCGATTGCGTTTAAAAACAATAGGCTTCCAGTATTTACGGATTGGGATTTTTGTACCAAATTTCATTCGAGTCGCTCCATTCGTTCGTGAGATATCGTCTCCACAGACTCACTGACACACACACACACACACAGAGATCACCTCAAAAATGTTTGAATCGTGATCAGGGATGCTTGAAACATGTTCTCCCGTCGAAAACTCGAATTCGAATTTTCGACCCCGTCACAATATGTTCCTTATACATAATGTATATAAGGAAAGCAATAACCTGTCTAAGGGAACTTATAGTAACTTGTCTAAGGAGGCCTACACACCTTAGCACCAAATAGTTAACTGAACTTATTGGATATTCCGTATTAAAGAGCTGTATAAAAGCAAAAACTCTCCTACGATTACACTGGGAGCATGCGTCTAAGAGATATTTCAGTTATGATAATCTGCGAGTTAAAACTTTTCTGGTGTCTTTAAAAAGATATTTACAGAAATAAATATATCACAATATGTAAGCATAATTTATGCCCTGCGCTGTAATATTAATTTCAACGTATTTCAACTTGTGAAAAGTGATTTTTAATGATAGATGCTTATTTTTCCTAGCCCCGTTGTTCAATACGTTGAGTGCAGTGAAAATGCAATAGGCACCAGTTGTGGGGATGAAGCCAAGACTGTCGTCCTGAAAATAATTCTGACGGTTGCTGGCAAGCAACTTCGAGATTTCTGCACTAATGTGGACGAGGGATTCCCAAATAGTCCAACAGCATGTATCAGCAGTGCCATATCGCAAGCAGCATCATTTTCTGTTATGCTCTTGATTTGTTTCTGTGCTATGTGTTTTTTAATACACTAGTCATGTGGACCGTCACTAAATAAACCTTATTCAAATACTGTAATAAATCACTAAAACGTATTAGCAGGATCAAATAAACCTATGTGGTAATTGAAAATACGTTAAACTTGTATGGGAATTAAGTTATATAGCAGGGTGGCTCTATTATACGTGCAAAATATGATATTCTCACTTTAAAGCAAAATTTTCCTCCGAAATTTTCCTCTTAATGATGGTAGTATTTTTGTACTATTTAAAATGTCTACTCAAACTGGAAAGCTATGCTCAATGATCTTTGATTTTTTAACAAACGCCTTTAACAAGGTTTTGTACTTAATATTCCGATGAAATTAAGAGATAAAAAACAACTGGTGGCATGAAAAGTGTACTGATGGCAAAATAAGTGTATCTCAATCGTGTAAAGAGGTTTTTCTACTTCCTTTCATCATAACCATGGCATGAGGTTCTCCAATAAATATTTGGCGATGGATTTTCTAAATCTGCCTTAGGGATTTGGTCAGCTCTCTAAGTCATTTTATCTTTTCAATTTACAACTAATAACATTATTAGGTCTAGAAAAATTTCGCTGAATTTTTATCCTCTCTTCATTTAAATCCTCGCAAGAGTTCTCTCTCAAACGACCCTCAAACGCTTTGAGACCCACGACGCATTAATGAGGTGTTCTAATACTTATAATATTATGTTGATGAAGTTACATGCAAATAAAGTTTTATAATATATAATAATATGTGAAAAAATGACTGGTAGTTAAATTCTGTTTTCGACGTGGAGCTGAAATTATAACACAGTAGCGTTATGATTTTGTGTAAAAAATTGAGGGTTCCCTTGGTACTTTAATCAAATATTTTTCTTTTTGAATCAACCTGTTATTAGGGCCTGATCAAGCTAGAGTGGGACACAGGGCCAGGTGTTAATTTGAGGCTCCTATATGCATAAACGCGTGCAAAACATGAAAAAAAAAACAAATTTGGAGGCTCAGGATCACGGGAGCTTTTTACTTCAAAGTAATATATTAAGACTTTAAAATATACACAATAGTTAAAATTATTAACATATTTTATAACTTAAAATAAAAACTAATATTACCAGTTTTAAATTAATTAAAAAATTACATCTGCTAAAATTTTCATCACATACAAAATTTAGGGGCTCCATAAAATTTGGGGACCCCGTAAGACCCTGAATTAATCAGGTCCTGCCTGTTTTAAAGGTTTTAACGGTGATTTGCTTCGCCTGCATGAAGGTCTAGAATGTCGACGTACATACTGTTCGATTGAGAAAGATGCATCTAGCTCCATTGACGTAGTAGGGGTGAGGACTGACTGGACAGCAGGCAGAAGCCCCTACATTACGCAATTTAAAAATATACTACAGTTAAAAAGTTAAAGAGGAATTTGCGCGTGCATGCATTATTTACGTAATATTCGAACACTATGTTCCCCACAAAATGCGAATATTGAACTGAAAATATTGTTACTTTAAAACCAATTTAAGTGTATACAAAGTTTTCCGAATGTTTGCATAGCACTGCACATCTGTCTCTCCATGATGGCATCCAACCTCAATGGAAAGAGTTCATTTTTGAACTTGAAGAGAACAAAAAATGGCGCTTAGAAGTTCTATGGGACAACAGCGACTCACTCTCCGTTATGAGTATTGGAAATGAAATTACGAGCTCCTTAAGCTTTATGGAATTGATAAATGACTTTGTTCTAAGAAAAGTTCGTGCAATGTGAACGCAGCGATCTTGGAAATACATTTCTAATAATAATTTCGAACGTTCAATGGCAGCAATTATGAGTATAGACTTTGTAGACACAGTTGTGTCATTAATTTAATAAATGGTTTGTGAATGCTTAACTAGCATGCTTTAAACACCTTTAGATTTTATTTATTTTCTATTGAAAAATAAATGCATTTTTACGTATTTACTAAAGCAAACTACGGATTTACTAAAACAAAATAAAGCTTTTACGGATTTATTAAATCAAAATAATAGCTTATGAAGCAAACTCATGCATTATGTATGCCTCTTCATTAGTATTTTAGCATATAGTATTTTAAGGGTTTCAGAGCAATATATACGAGTATATATATGTATATATATTTCATGCGCACTGTAAGTAATTAATAATTATTGTGGAAAAATCTTGAATTCAGCACAGGCTGTTTTTTAAAAATGTGAAGATTTTTCATGCATTTCACTTCGGATATTGAGTAAAAGATGAAATTAAATTTTTTGGAAATTGAACTTTTGTAAAATGGCATAAATTTGAATTTTGAATGTCATCTATACATCAATAGCTGATGTATAGAATGTCATCTATACATCATAGAAAGCACACATCATACACATTTTCAACCGATATTTAAAATAGATAATCTTCGGAAAATGTGCCCCAGAATACTAATCGTACGAGTGAATTGTTCAGTGGCGGCTCATGACTTCAGGAATGGGTGAAGCAGCATCAGCTGCGGGATTCCTCCTCCTCCTCCTCCTCGACAACGAACATCATCAAAACACATCACGCAACTGGCACAAGTGTTGTCAATTATTATCTAAAAATAGCCAAACGAGTCTGGAAAATTCCACAAATGACAATCATAATAACCCATTCGGCCGATAACTGATGTGAAGCAGCAGGTGAAGCAGAGTTTATCCTGCGTCACCTGCTTCACCTCATGAGTCGCTACTGAAATTGTTACAACGATTCCAATGGGAGGTGCTTGAACAACCACTTTACAGCCCTGACCTGACACCTAGTAATTTTTGTCCGACTTTTGAATGAGCAACCGGCTGGAAAGCGATATGCATCTGAAAATCAAGCTTATTAAGCTGTAATGTCTAGCAGGAGGACACTGAATTCTTCAGGTCTGAAATACACTGCTTGGTGTATACTGATGGTGTATATGCCTGGACAAGTATGGAGATTACGTGGAAAAGTAATGTGTGTCCATATAAGTTAATGGTTATTTTTATATTGATATAAGAATACATGTCTTCATACCGCAGTTTTTGCTACCTTATTTAATGAAAAGCTATCGTAGATTCTGATAATCACTGATCACAAGCTTTCCGTGTTTTTTTTAAATTATTTAGAATTTATGTATACTTTAAACCATTTAATTGTTTATATATTTATTGTTGTTTCTGGTGAGATCAGCTGCGCCTTCAGAAAAACAACTCTTCAGCTAAGGCATGAAGAATAGTGTACTGGTACGAAAAAAAAAAATACCGGCCCTTTTCCATTACCCGTTTTCAGCATTTATCAAATTGTTAGATCGGAATCTTAATTATTATTTTCTACTGCTCATTATTTTCAATATTTTTATGAATACTTTAATGAATGCCACCCACTACATTATTTTAGAGATAATTGTTTTATTTGATGGATATTTTTGCAAAATTATGTTAATTTTAAACTATATTCTCAATTCATTTTATTTAGCGCTTAGGAACAAAATATATTTTTGAAAGATTCCTCTTTATTTATATATGTAATGGATTAATTACGTGTAATTATTTGTGTTGTTTTAGTTCATAATATGCTTTTGTATGGACTTGTACTAAAGTGGATTATTATTATTATTAAAGAACTAGATCACAGCATACAGTGATGTGCAAATACAGTTAAGAAGCAAACGTGCGTTTTCAAAATCTTTGGATACTTTATTTCCTTATTCATTGCAAATAAGCTTGGACCGACGCTATTTTTCTGCTTTCTTGAGTTATTATGACCTGCATTTTTTTCTTCTCAAGTTCATATTTAATTCATTTTCTAATTTTTTCGTCTCATTTCTCTTTTATAACACTTGGTGGTGTTACTTAGGTCTAGGTTTGTTTGCACGGAAGAGGAAAATACCGATGATTTTTTAAAGGTGCGCCTGTTCCTTGACTTTATATGTGCGCAAAGTCACGTTCTATGCTTGTTATCATTATCTTATTATTTTACGATTTTTCATTTCATTCATTCTGTTTGCATGTTCGGGTTTAAATATAGGTAAATAAGTCTTTTAAAATTATATTACATTATAAGTTTTATTGTTTTTCCTTAAATGTTCTTTAAATTTTCCTGTGAGCAAAGCGGCAAATGCTGAAAATACAGAAATATCGGTGTTTCAGCTTTGACAATCAAAGTTGCTAAAATACCGCTTTTCAATTTTTTTTGCGATATTAAATATCGGTGTTTCGGTTTTGACAATCAAATATATCGAAATATCGCTTTTCAATTTTTTTTGCGATATTAAATATCAGTGTTTGATTTTGAAACTCAAAAATGCCGAAATACCGCTTTTCAACTTTTTTTTTGCGATATTAAATGCCCTATTTTTACCCACGTATACGTAATTATGTGTATTTGCGTCACATATTTTACACCACATTCAATGAATCATTTGTATATTTTGAATACGTAGGAATTCATTTGGAAATCCAGAAATTCAGAAATATAAAAGTAGATGTTATTTAAAATATCTTGTTTAGACTTTTCTATGGATGTAACTTAGATTCCTCACCATGATCAATACCATTAATAAATTAGTCATTACCAATAACACTGTTTTATTCCGTGATAAGTAACTAATAAATATCAATCGTGAGTAATTGTGAATCATTAGTGATGATTGATATTGTAGCCGTTTAACACATGTTTGGATAAGCCACGGTAGTAAGTTCCTTACTAAAAGTATCTTAAGTCTGATGTCTTAAATTTTAAGTCTGATGTCCTAAATCTGAAGTCTATTAAGTTTGCTAAAGTCTTAGATCTTAAGTCTGAAAGGTCTGATGTCTTAAATTTTAAATCTGATAAGTCTGATAAGACTCAGTTAAGTCCATATAAGTTTAATAAGTCTCGGTAAAATCTCTTATAAACTTACTTTCGTCAATGAAATATGGAAGGTATGATAAGTTTAAATTGGGATTGAAATAGAAATCTGATTATATGATTATTTAAAATATATAATTTGAGCAGCGTTACTCAAACTGTAAATTATAAAATTATTGATCAAAAGAATAAATTATAAAATTATTGATTTTTTAAAATTAAATTTCTCATTCTTTGAGATTGCTTCGCATATCGTTAAGTTTCACAGCAGTTTTCCTATCTTATACTGAAAATACTTGAGCATTTTGCATGGAACTTTAAATGTTTTGCATTTAATAAATCCTTTAGAATCTAATACACGTGTCATAGAATATGGTTAATTGTTAATTTCGAAAATCCACCCTTTGACTTTTCCTATAGTATATATACGAAACTGGAATTTTTTGTATTATTGAGCAACGAAAAAAATTATTGGTTTGATGTTGTACACGCCATGAAGACTTTCTATCAGAATTGTATCAAATTTTAAGAAAATGGCGATTTAAGATACTCAATTTTTAAAAAACTGAAAATTGCATACTTTAAAGTAGATTTGTTTCATTAGTAAAGGTTTCTATATAAAAATATAATTTATGTGATGTAAAACTTTATATAAAGATAATGTGTTCGGGATAAAGTGTATATAAAACTTTATATAAAGAACATTTATAAGAAGATTAATTTAATTCTTTAGCTTTCATTTATTGATCAGAAATTTATGATTCTCGTATTGTATTTTGTACTACAAAATTTATTTGAACGTTAATAGCGTATTTATGTAAACATATAATTTATGTGAGACCTGTTTGTGTATATAAAACTTTATACAAAGAACATTTTTAAGAAGATTATTTTTTTCATTTGGTTTTTTATCTTTCATTTATTAATTAGACATTTATGATTTTGATATTGTATTGTATACAATAAAGTTTATTTGAACGTTAATAGCGTATTTTTTACTTGATACTTTATTTTTTTATTTTCACTTGTCATACATAGTAATGTATACGTACTAAAATATTCAATACTTTTTAATAAGACCTAACGAAATAGAAATACAACCTGCTTCGGAAATTAAAATATAGATACCTTCCAGGGGTCAAGCTGGGGAACGCCATTGTCGCATTTTGCGATTTGGCGATTCAATTTGGAGATTGATAAAAAAAAAAAAAAAAAGGATTTGCCGAAAATTTGGCCGATCAGATATTCCGCCAATGTCAAAATTAAAAATCGTAGTGTACTAATCGTTATGTATAATCTTTAGGGGTGAGACAGTCCAGTGGTTAGCTCGCGGTGATTGCACTCGGAAAACCCAAGTTTGATTCCCGGCTCTTCCTAAACTGTCTCCGAGTTGACTCGGAGCACGGGTACGTTAAATATGTGTGTCCACAAGTCATTTCTAGAGGTTGGTGGTAGGGGAAGAAGAGTACTGTCACTGTGGATGCCGCCCCCACTGGGTTTCGAATGGCACTTCCCGGCCGTCCAAACAGAAACTTAACCTTCAGGTAGTCCGGACTGTCTGTGTCGAAGAAGAGGAAAAATGTGTATTATTTGTCATTTCCTAAACAATGATCTTCAGAATTTGAGAATTTATAAATTGAAACACAATTCTCAGATGGAACATCAAAATAAAATTTGGCGAATAAAAATCTATTTAGCTAACAGGTTGGTGAAAGTTATCAAAGATCGTAAGTCAAAAATCAGTTATCAAAGTATCGTCAAATATGTAACACTTGGCAATAAATCTGGCAACATTGCGGTTACTTTTTTAAAAATGAAGCAACTTGGCGAAAATGATGCTAAAGTTACGAAAATGAGGCAAAATTGATGAATTAATAATTAATATGTTTTAATATGGTGGAGTGTCGACGCGGTGGTCAAGCGGTCAAAGGCGGCCGTTTCCTTGTGATCGCTCGGTTGCCGGGTTGCGGGTTCGAGCGGGGCCGACGGGATTTCTTCTTGTTATCGGGCCTAGATGCAGGATTCGTGACGTCACAACTTACATCCCATCCACGGCGTTTACACTTTGCTCCAGTTCTTAATCAGCGTCGATTATGGAGTCGATATTTTTGAGTAATAGAAGTTGGTTGAAGTAAAAATGATTTAATTGAATAAAAATAACGAAAACAAATTATATATATATAAAGAAGGAATATAAATAAGATTGTAAAGTAAAAAAATACTGAATATTTCCGTAGTTACGAGTTTTTTTTCATCTTTTCTTCTAAAAGATTCAATGCCAGATTTTAACCTTTTGAATTTTATTTTTTTATAAAATTCATTTACTTGAGAAATCTGGCTTTTGTTCTTAAATAACCTAATGCACAGAAACACATTATGACCTCTTATATATATATATAATAATGCTTTTGGGCAGAGTTAATTAAATTTCTAATTACATAGTTCTCCTAAAACATTTTTGTAATAAGGTCTTTCAAAAGTTTTAACTGTCAGATTTACATAACATATATCCTAATATACATACATACTTAATAATAATATTTAATAATTAATATACTATTGATAATTGTTTAATACTATTAATTAATATAATATTAATACTTATTTAATAGTAATATACATACATACTTAATAATATATATATATATATATATACTTAATAATAATACATACTTAATAATATATATATACTTAATAAGAATATGCATACTTAATAATATGCATACATAATAATAATATGCATACATACTTAATAATAATATACATACATAATAATACAGACATTAGATTTATATTTTAAGCGTCAATAAGTGATCGCGCCCATTATGAACGACTATTTCGGAAGTTATATTTATAATTGACAGCAGGGTTGTGATATAAAAATATTTATTTTTTGTTATTGTGCACTTTCAGATTAAATTGAAATCCCTGTTTTGGTAAAATGAAATGTAGAGATTAGCGTGAATGACAGGAAAAGACAGTAGTCTCAAATAGTAATAATTTAAAAAAAAACTAAAAAATCGCTTTCGGGTGATACGCTTTTTTACAACAGAAATAATTTAATAAATTTGAAAAAATCGGTTAAATATCAAATATAATACTGTATTACAATGACAAACTATTTTACAAAACTTATTTTAATAGCTTAAATCTTACCTGTTTTTTTTTTTCAACGAAAATTATTTTAGACGTTACTTATTGACAGACGATTTTCACCTGTGATGTGAAGTTTTGAAAATTCTACTTTTAACACTTTAAGGTTGCTGAGTGTTGTCATCTGCATTTTAATGAAACAATAATAATCTAAATAATCCACGAAAAGTTTTCGGAGCCAATATGAATGTCAGTTTTTCCAAAAAAAATTATGAAATTCAGATTTTTTTTTCTAATTACAAAAAATGCATGTGAAAAAAAAAAGAAAAAAAAAACAATGATTTGTGTATTTCACATTTTTATATTTAATACACATGTGCATGAAATAAATAAAACCATTGGTTTCCAGTCTCTTTGGAGGTCAGATGATTGAAAGAATAAAGTTAGATTATTCATTAATTGATAGTACTGTAGCAAAAACATTCTCAATTTTAATCTTGCCTTTTGCTACGACAATATGACAATTGCCCATAGACCATTTACAAATTGCAGATCAATGATTCCTTTTTGACTCACTAATAAAAAATCAAAACACGTACACAAAAAGAACAAGATAACGTAAAAATTTTATTTACATGAAATTTTCTGCACATTTACTTTTTTAATTACTTACACCAAAAAATTTGAGGTGTATAATCCATGATTTTTTTTTTTTTTTTTGGGGGGGGGGGGGGGGTACCAAAAATTTTAGGGGGTGCAACAACAATCCGCAAAAATGTCTAACTCTACACTTTACATATATAAATCGAACAATTGTGTATATTGACACCAACAAACCTTACTAAGAAAAATTTCATTATGCTAATGCATAAATAAAAAAACATGTACTTGCATTCTACTTATTCCATTAAGGTATGTTTATTTATACCCGATTTCCATCAGCTTCTTACGTAGCTAAAATACTCGTTCAACGGACGAATTTGACGTTGGATTTGAATAAATTACGCTACCTAAAATCTTGATATCCATGTATCTAGTTCTAGATCACTTCTAATCATGTTCTAGATTTTAAAAATACACTTAAAAGAAAACCCCTTTCGGTGATACGTTCGTTAGACCTATACTGCATGTGCATCACTTTAAGTATCTTGAAAAATGTGGACAAATTGATTACATTTTCCCTTAAATATTAGAAATTAACAACACCATGCATTATTATTATTACCTAGATAATAAAAATATTAACGATATAGCTTACCTTATTAGGATACATCTGTATCTTCGTCAATATTTACACGATCATACTTTCAAATACATGCTGTAAGTTGCAAATTGTGGGATGTACTTTATGACGTCACGAGCTACAGCAGTGCCGCAAGCATAGGCCCGATAAGAAGCAGAACTAATCCCGCCGGCCCCGGTTCGAGTCCCACCTGCGGACATGGATGTTGTGATGTTGGGTGCGGCGTGTTCCGACCCCCACTGGTGCGCTGGGGCAACGTCATGTGACGGCTAACAGGTTCACGGCTTTGGCCATTGTTTAGGAGACATTGACTGTTCATGTTATATGTTCGGGATATTTATTCTGTTTGTATAATGTATGTCTTATTCTCTGCCATTTGAAAAAAAAATGGTGGAGTATATTACTTAGCAAATGCTAGCAATATTTCGTTATATTTGGGCGAAATATAAGGTAATTTGTAATTTATAAATAATTTTACATGATGCCACCCAGAAAAACGCCAAATGTCAGTGTACTTTTCAACGTTAAAAATATTTTACCATAAATCTACTACTTGATTATTTCGCATCGAAAGAAATAAAATCATTGTGTTGTGTAGGGAAAGTTATGTGGCATTCATATCAGATTTTCTAAATGGAACAGTGGGCCTGCAACCAATCTTTCAAGTTATATATTTATATATATATATATATATATATATATATTATATGTATAACCATGCAATCTTTTTAAAACATCCTGTATACAGGGTATACATCTTATAACTTTTATACCCCGCATTATTGTGCCATAGTAGTAACATGTAGACCTACAAGATAGTAACATGTACAGTCGATTGAACGTGCTTGTAGGGACGTGCTTGTAGGAGGCCCCTCGTGACGGAATACGGAATATAAATAAACTAACTAAGATACTATAACATATACATACAACAAGTTAAATTTCAAAATGAAAAAAGTCATATTTAAATAATACAATACGATACTTGGTTCAACAGAAATACTTAGAGAAAGGACCAGACATGCAAAAGTAATAAACATTTATAACAACACAGACGTTGCTGCTATTTGGGATTGAACATATTCAGGTATTATATTTCAATGCATATTATCTATGTATATCTCTATGTTGTATTTATATGTATTGTATTGTTTATGTGTTTTTCTGCATTTTTTTTTCCCGATCGTCCTTTGTAACTGCTCTGCACGCCTTATGTGCCGATTATTATTTTTGTTGATTAAAATTAATATTGTCAAAAATGCATTTTACATTAAATTAATTATTTATTAGTATATTAATTATACATGTAATCTGTTCTAACTTACTGCTGTGTACATTGCGTTGGTGGCCGCAAAACCCACCTATTTCTGTGCTTAACGGGATACTAAGTTAACAAACTAAAAATTAAGGTTAATAGTAAAGGAACAAACATTTATTTATCACATACTCAATTTACACTCTTTAGTTTTACAAATTAAATAAATATCACACATAGTGGAATACATCTCAATGGTAGTTCGGGGGTGTAATGCCAGATGAATTGATATTTGGTTGGAGCACGTGGTGGGATGCATTAATTAGCTTTTCCTTAAAAACACAAATTTAGACAAAGAGGTTATCCTCATATAGTTTAATTGTACGGTACCTGATCTTCTTTCATATAACTTGGGTAACACCGATGCTTTGTCACACTTTACACTTGCAATACCAGATGAACATGAGCTCTCCTTCGAATTCCTATATCAGAGACGCACACACAACTCTTAACTCTGCTACCGTCGCTTCTTCTTGACTAGTCTAACTCCAACAGCCTGCCTTGACCAATTCTGACTCCCACTTCGAGCAACTCTCACTTATATCCCTTTTTCGGTCGGCGGTCCACGTGCTGAAATCTAGAGCTGAGGGCTAATCCGTAGACATGGCGTCGCCGTCTCGGTTGCCGCCAAACGGCTTAACGTGGTATGTAAACATGGGCGTGGTATGTAAGATATGGGGCCACCTGTATATTATCGCCCATCTGCTTAGCGTGGGGATAATCCGCCCGCATTCCTGGTTCCATTATTTTTTAATCCTTCCAAATATTTATTACTTTACATTTCTGGCATTACATTCTCACCCCCCCCGCAAAAAAAAAAGTCCAAAAGTTACTCTCCCACAGTTTCACCCCAGTGGTAAGAAATTAAGTTCACAATGGTTCCTCGCAAACACATAAGTTCATCCATCGTGAGAAAGGCTGAGTTCCACTTTTTAGCCTCGTACAACTCATAGCTTTGATAGTTCTTTGTAGTTTCTTGATAGTTCCCTGTCAAGTTAGTCCATTATTCATAATTGACATAATGTACCATAAATTACATGAGGATTACCAACATTCACATTATTATTAAATTGTAAATTTTGATATATATTATTTGCAATGCATAATTTTCATTTCTCCTTTTACATAATTATTTACATACGACATATCATTACATAACAGCATTCATTACTTTATTATTATTATACATTTTCTTGTTATCATTTCATTTTGTAACATATTGTAGCAGTGCAACTATCAACTTCCGATTCTTGGTTATGGTTGAATTCCATACCACCATATTATTTATAAATTACTTTGTTATTTCACTTTCTTTTTTTTTTTTTTCTTTTTTTTTTTTTTTTTTTGAACTTGCCATATATGTAATGTCAGAAATACATAACATACTTTTTGAAATATACTTATATCCACAATTTAAAACATAAAAACATATACATATGCACTCAATTATCACTTTCTATTTATGACATTAATTACAAACTTTTTACATATTTTTCATATTCTTTGTTTTATGAAATTACTATTTACAACAATTCGAGGGCGAAAATTATACCCTCTGGCATTATAACAAACCTCATCATCATTTCTATTATTTTCACAGTTTAATTGCTTTTCTTTAGTGACCTTCCCTTCCTTAATCTGACTTTGATCATTATTTCTAATCACTTTCTCATTTTGATTTTTTTTTTTGTCCTGTGTGTGTGTGTGGTTTGATTCGCTTTCGTCACTATCTTTCAAATATTGTTTTCGCTCCGCTGCCATGTATAGTTTATTTATGTGCACTTTATAAGTTTTATTTTCATCACTTTTAAGACATATTATAACATTATTATTTCGGACTAATTTCGTAATTCTAAATGGTCCATCATATCGATCCTCTAATACCCTTGGTTTTAGGAACTTTTTTAGGTACACTGTCGCTCCTATAAATATATCGTTTTTTCTCACTATTTTATATTTCTTTATTTGTTTGTCATTTATCAGCTTTTGTTGTTCCGATGCGTCTTTCACGACTTTATCTATATTTTTTAAATGCTGTGCCACATAATTTTTATAATTATTTACATCACTATACATTATATCTATTTCTTCCTTACTTGGTATGTTTGTTTGTTTAATATTTTCAAATGGCAATGATAAATCTCTAAGATAGAACAGGAATGAAGGCTCAAATCCTGTATTACTGTTAATAGTGTTATTCACATAAAACTTAAACCATTTTAAAGATTCATCCCATTCAAACGTAGTCTTTGACAAACACATTATACATTGTTTCATGTCTCTGTGTATTCTTTCACAACGACCTAAAGAACTTGGGAAATAAACCGAACTGTATCGCCTTTCAATATTTAATGCATTTGTAAAATCTATGTATTCTTTACTTTTAAAAATTTGAGCATTATCGCTTTGAATAATAATTGGAACTCCATAAGTTGTCACGAAGTTTGTTAGCTTATTCACTATTGTTTTAGCAGTAATGTCTCTGACTGCATAGGCCTCAAAGTATCGTGAAAACATGTCTACAATTGTAATTACAAAATTATTTCCTCCATTACTGCGCGGTAGTTTTCCTACGCAATCCAGTTGTAAATATATTCCTGGTTTTAATATTTCTGGCATAGCCTGAAGTCTGGCTGGTGGTATATTTTTGTGTTTTACTAATAAGCATTGATTACAAGACTTACAAAAATTTTCCACGTCTTGGAAAGCCCCTATCCAAAAATATTTTCTTGAAAGTAATTGGTATGTCTTTTTTACTCCGAAATGAGGGAAATGTGCTATCTCTATTATCTTTCCCTTTAGCGAGTGCGGTATTACAATCTTATTCTCATTTATTTTCCTATACGTTTGTCTTTTATTTTCCTTCTTTACCATTAACAGTTTATTTTGGCTATCAATATAGTATACCTTGTTATTGTGATATCGGTTTCTTCCTTTTTGTAATTCCTCTCTAATTTTACTTAATTTTTCATCTACCATTTGTTGCTCTAATATTTTCTCCACATTTATCTCATCATTTTTAATTAAAGTATTTACATATTTGATTTGGTTATCATTGTCAAATACATATCTCGAGCAATAATCACTTGCGTTATTTTCACCTTTTTGATATTTGAATTTAAAATCATACTGACTTATGTCAATTAGCCACCTCGATATGATATTTGGCATTTTATCTAATTTTATGTGGTACATAAGGGATTTTGCGTCACTCAGCAAGGTGAAACTCCTTCCGAACAGATATTCTCTGAAGTGTTGTAAGGATGCGTGTATAGCTAGCAATTCTAGCTTTATTGCAGGATAACGCTTCTCTGCCGGGTTCACAGGTCTTGAATAAAATTCGATAACATGATCGACTCCATTTACCCTTTGCATCAAAATACTACTAATTCCCTTACCTGAGCCATCCGTAGTTAAGACAAACGGGTTTACTTCATCAGGCTGTCTTACAACTGGTTCTTTAAAAATTGCATTTTTTAATTTTTCAAAAGCTTTTCTACATTCATTATTCCACTCAAACCTAACATTCTTTTTTGTCAAATTTACCAACGGTTCTGCAATTTGTGCATAATTTTTTATCAGACCTCTAAAATAGTTTGTTGTCCCAAGAAAGCTTTTTACTTGTTTAACCGTTTGGGGTTGTTTGAAATTTTGCACTTTTGCACAGTTTTTTATTGATGGGCTTATACCATTCGCATTTACTTTATATCCTAAAAATTCAATTTGCGATTTGCATATCTGTAACTTCGCCGGGTCGAGTGTTAAATTATTTTCTTTCAATCTTTGGAAAACAATTTTGATTTTCTCTAACATTTCGTCGTTATTTTGTGCGCATATGACTAAGTCATCTAAGTAAAAGTATATTTTTAACTCTGATAGATCTCCTAACACTTTGTTCATTAAAAGTTGAAAATATGCTCCTGAGTTTTTAAGACCAAACGGAATTCTTTTAGGATTAAAATTTCCCATAAAAGTTGTGAACGTTAAGGCCTTTCTATCTTGTTTTCTTAGTTCGATCTGAAAAAACGCCGCCTTCAAATCCATAACTGTATAAATTTTACTACCAGCGATATTTTGTAATATATCCTTCACCTTTGGTAAGTTTATTGGCAAAAGTGATAAATACGCGTTTATGGCCCTATAATCAATAGCAAGTCTATATTTAGGTTCTTCATTTGGTTTACTTGGTTTCTTTACAAGAATAATGGGACTAGCGTACGTGCTTTGTGAACTTTCAATAATGTCATTTTCCAATAATTCCCTAATTTCTTTTTGCGCAATTTCTCGTACTGCTCTCGGGATTGGGTATGGTCGACTCTGAATAGGATAATTGTGCATAAGTTCGATTTTCGGTACTATTGCTGATGTTTTACCTAGGGTAGCATATGACTTTGAAAAAACCTCTGTATTGGTCATCATTAATGCAATAACTTTATTTCTATCTTCCTTATTTAAGTGCTGTACTTGAAAATCGTCTGGAGATATTTCTTTCTTTCTTAATTCCCGAATTTGTTGATAATCTGTTTTATTTAAATTTTGAATATTATTAATTTCCAACGTGGGTTTACTGCTTTTATTTTTTGTATCAACAATTTCGATTTGTTCTGTTATTATACCCACGTTCATATTTTTATTAAGTGTAATTTGGCAATTTTTTTCATTGTATAACAACATTCTAATCTTATTTTTATTTTCTATACTTTGGATCGCTTCATCCGTGATTAATGTTCTTGCCATTTTTATTGGAGAAAATAAAACATCCTGTCCCTCATTTAATTCCTGTGACAAAATCAATTGGACTATTTCTGACTCCCCTGGCTTTAATGTTATTTTTCTTTTCAATTTAGCGAAAATCTGCTTTTCCTCTTTCTTTTTAACATTCTTATTCTTATTACTTTCATTAGAACTTGTTAACCATTTTTCATCATTTACATTATCGCGAGTGCTACAATTTTGCATATTAGCGTTTTTTCTATCGTTATCGCTTTCATTATCCTCGCTTATTCTACCTTCATTCTCATTATTGAATTCATTACAACAATTATTTATTTCCTCATATTCGTCGTCATCATTATCATCGCTTATTCTATCTTCATTCTCATTATTGGATTCATTATAACAACTATTTATTTCCTCATATTCGTCGTCATCAGTATTATAATTTTCATAATTACTATTATATCTATTTTCATCGCGAATTCCCTGGCTTTGTGGTTTTTGTTTTGAATTCTGTATTGGGTTTGTATTTTCACTTTTATACAATTTAATCGCAGTATTCCCAAATTGTACTTCGTTATCTTTTGTATTTAAAATTGCTTTATGTGAGGATAAAAAGTCGTAGCCTAAAAGCATTTTATATTGCCCCTGAAAGTTCTGTTTTGTCACGAAAAAATAATTTTTGCATGCCTTTTCCCCAATTCTAAATGAAAATTGAATGCAATTTAAAAATTCTATATTTTCTTTAGTAAACGTCTGAAGTATTACTCTTCTGGTTATGTATTTTATTTTTACATTTCTATTCTGTTTTAGTTTTTGAAATGTTTCCAAATCTATAATACTAACTTGAGCCCCACTATCAATTACACTTATTATTTTTATTCCTTTGCAATCTATTTCTACCATCGGTAATTGTGGGCTAGATACGTTCTCACATTCGCTTGAAAGGATACTTTTGGTATCATATTTTGCTTTATCATTATTTTCATAATATTGTCCTCTCTCCAAATTTGTATAGTTTTGCCAGTCATCTCCATTTCTGTTATTTCTATATGTTTGTGAACCGAATTTATTTATTTCTCTGGAATTTGTACGATTCGTTCCTTGGTCCCAAATTCCAGCTCTTAGTTTAAATTACTATTATTATTGTTTCTCTCATATGTGTTTGATCTTATATTTCTTCCGTTGCGCCCCCTAAAATTTCCTCTTATACTTTGCCTCTCTCTATTTTCTACGTTGGTTTCTAATTGATCGTAATAATTTTTTTGATC
Source organism: Amaurobius ferox (assembly GCA_951213105.1). Classification (NCBI taxonomy): domain Eukaryota; kingdom Metazoa; phylum Arthropoda; class Arachnida; order Araneae; family Amaurobiidae; genus Amaurobius; species Amaurobius ferox. Next base: position 127,447,051 of record OX578140.1, read on the forward strand.
ATTATTATTTCCTTGATATTCCCTATTATTTCTATTATATCCTCCTCGTTCAAAATTTCTGAGATTTTCGTTTCTGTTTCCTCTTTCGTTTCTGTTTCCTGGTCACGGCACCAAATGTGCCGATTATTATTTTTGTTGATTAAAATTAATATTGTCAAAAATGCATTTTACATTAAATTAATTATTTATTAGTATATTAATTATACATGTAATCTGTTCTAACTTACTGCTGTGTACATTGCGTTGGTGGCCGCAAAACCCACCTATTTCTGTGCTTAACGGGATACTAAGTTAACAAACTAAAAATTAAGGTTAATAGTAAAGGAACAAACATTTATTTATCACATACTCAATTTACACTCTTTAGTTTTACAAATTAAATAAATATCACACATAGTGGAATACATCTCAATGGTAGTTCGGGGGGTGTAATGCCAGATGAATTGATATTTGGTTGGAGCACGTGGTGGGATGCATTAATTAGCTTTTCCTTAAAAACACAAATTTAGACAAAGAGGTTATCCTCATATAGTTTAATTGTACGGTACCTGATCTTCTTTCATATAACTTGGGTAACACCGATGCTTTGTCACACTTTACACTTGCAATACCAGATGAACATGAGCTCTCCTTCGAATTCCTATATCAGAGACGCACACACAACTCTTAACTCTGCTACCGTCGCTTCTTCTTGACTAGTCTAACTCCAACAGCCTGCCTTGACCAATTCTGACTCCCACTTCGAGCAACTCTCACTTATATCCCTTTTTCGGTCGGCGGTCCACGTGCTGAAATCTAGAGCTGAGGGCTAATCCGTAGACATGGCGTCGCCGTCTCGGTTGCCGCCAAACGGCTTAACGTGGTATGTAAACATGGGCGTGGTATGTAAGATATGGGGCCACCTGTATATTATCGCCCATCTGCTTAGCGTGGGGATAATCCGCCCGCATTCCTGGTTCCATTATTTTTTAATCCTTCCAAATATTTATTACTTTACATTTCTGGCATTACACCTTAGGTGCCCTAGATGTCCTGGGAAATAAATAAATAATACAGAAGTTACGCAAAGTTCGTGCAATACAGGTGCAACTAATCTTTCGAGAAATCTTCATAATGTTCAAAATGTGCACATCAGCAACGATGCACATCTGGATTTGGGACAAAGTCGCATTTCGAACAGCAATACACATGACCATATGCAAGATATTTTCCAGGGGGCGGGGGCTGAAATTGATTGCATCCAAAATTCAGCAATTACTATCAACCTTGAAATATGTATTATTACTAAGTAAATTTTAATATATGGTATGATCATCACATTTTAAAAAATCTGATGTGAGCAACACATGACTTTCCTTACACAATGTAATGAATTTACTATTTTTACAGTAAAAGAAATAGCTTTTTCTTATAGTAGATACTAATATTCTTTTCAAGATATTCAATTTTCGACAATTAGTAGTCATTTTCATTGATTTAGCGTCATATTTATCCATTTGGCGAAATTCTCGTTAATTTGGCAATATTTCAAAAAGTCGCCAAGTTGGCGGCATTACGCCAAATTCGTCGTCAAAATCTCGCCAAGCGTTATGGACGAAGGAATAAGTTGTTCTAGCAGCAGATAAATGACCATTGGCGTTCAAATCCAAAAGTATTACTCAAAGTATCTTTTTTCATAAATGGAACGAGCTAGATCCACGAAAATGATGTCACCCAATTTATCGCATGGTATTACATATGAAAAGTGAACATGTTTCTCAAAAGGAAATTTTTTTTTTCATTTTATATGACTTTTTGATTATTTTCATGAAAAATGTGCAATATCTCGAGAACGGTTCATGTTAGCGTTCTAAAATTAATGTCAATCGTTTTCTAATGAAAAATTACATAAGAAATGTCTATTTGCGTAACGTTATTAGCGGTTTTGATTTTTTGACGATTTTTTCAAAATTTTGTTCAAAAATTTAGGGGGTCCTGAACATTCGATTACGTATAAAAACAATAGACTACCAGCGTTTACGGATTGTGATTTTTGTACCAAATTTGGTTCGAATTGCTCCATTCGTTTGTCAGTTATCGTCTCCACAGACTCACTGACACACACACACAGACATCACTTCAAAAATGTTTGATTCGTGATCAGAGATGCTTGAAACGTACTTTCCCGTCGAAAACTCGAATTCGAATTTTCGACCCCGTCACAATACTTTCCTTATACATTATGTATATAAGGAAAGTAAAAATTAGTGTGTATAGCACTTTTAAAAATTACTATGCTCCAATTATTAAAATATTGTTTTTACTACCTTTAAAAAATATTCCCCTTTCCATAATAGAATTTAACCTTCCCGGAGACAGAGCAATTAAGTTAACAAATTGGACATCTGTCCGTCCGTTTGTCTGTCCGTTAGCACGGACATGAATATCAATCACCCAATTAGTTTTGGATTGAACCCGGGTTGAAAAAAGGAAATACATTGAACCCTAGGGAACCTAATTTTTCAAACATTTTTAAAGCGGATTTTAAATTCGCAAATTGCTTCGAAAATGTTAGGTAATATTCAAATTGTTCCAAAAAATATATATAAAAAAATTCAGCAAAATATATTCAGTAGTTTTTTAAATAAAAATAAAAATAATAATTTCACCTCTTATCTGAAGCGATCACGTGACCATGATATGAAAAGATCACATGACTCACTTCAAAATGATATATGGCATCCATCTTGTCTCAAAATCCTGATTTTTAAAGTTCTTTTTAATTCACATTGAGTGTTGTATCCGTCTTAAAACCGCTTTATTTTTGCTTAAATTCTGTGCATCTACATACTGAATCAACGCAATTACAATATATTTGAGTTTGAATGATCATCCAAATTTGATTATTTCTACAACGAAACCTATTTTTCACTTATGTAAAATGTAAACAGCAAAATATGTAGAATGAGTTGTATAAGAATTGCTGTATTTCTTTAACGAAAAATTATTTAGCTCATGGAGTCTGCATAGCTGATATGAATGAAATATTCATTGATTTTACAGATAGAAGGACGATTTTTTTCGATGAAGTTTTAAGCATAGAGTTTAATTACTTGTAGCTCCATGGTCTTAATTTTTAAATAAAATAAATTTTTATAGTATTGTGTTTAATGAAATGAATGGAAATATATTTATGAATGAAATGCTGCTTTTATAGCGAGAGCTAGGCGTGTTATTTTTTCTATGACGTCATTTGAATGAATTTCAGTTGTTTTCGATGAAGTTTTCAAATATAATAAATTATCGTAGTATTATGATAATTTTTAAAATATTACTCAGGAATGCATCGCATTTTAGAGATGTTTCAACTAGGCAATTTATATTTCAATGTCTTCATTTGAATGAAGTTCATTTTTTTCGACGAAGGTTTAAGTTTTCAAATTTAATAAATTAATGTAGTATTGTGATAAGTTTTGAACTATTACCGAGGAATGTATTGCATTTTAGATAAATAAAATTTCTATTAAAATATAGATTAAAATATAGAGATATTTAAATAAAATTGCATTCAAGTTGGAAAGTGTTTCATAATCAATGCTTTAAGCATGATTGATCTTTCTTGTTAATATACACGTGAGAGAAAACACACACTAAATACTTTCATGGCCATACAGCATCGCAGGTGTTACAGAACTATAAGCCTTGTCGATGCGTTGCCGTATTAAGCTTATTTGAACCAAGTATTGTTTGGAACTAATTAAGCACCGCTCTTTCATTTTGTGATTGGAATTCTTTGCTATCTCTGTTGGTTTATGAGTTAGTTTTATTTAGTTCCGTATTTCGCCACTTGTGGGTGCTACAAGTAAGTTTATTCGACAGTGCAATGTCAATTTCCCAAAGTTACACGTTACTTCCGTGACGCTATGACACGGAATTTGAAAGTTATAAGGGTCACGCCGGACTTTCTTGTATATACTTTCTTAGAGAAAGTGAAAAAGTACATGTCTAATATAGGAAAATTATATTTGGATAGAAATCAAGCAAAATAACTTGAGAAGAAAAATTCGGGCAGCTACTTTATAAACTAAATTTCATTTGAAAATAAATTATAAGAGAAATTAAAGAAGTACATGTGTAATACAGAAAAATTATATTTCGAAATAAATAAAGCAAAAGAACTTGAGAAGAAAAATTTGGTCAATGCGGTCAACTACTTTATAATCTAAATTTCATTTTAAAATAAGTAATAATAGAAAGCAAAAAAGTACATGTATAATACAGAAAAGAAATCTGATGTCGGCAGCACATGACTTTCCTTATATAATGCAATGAATTTACTACTTTTACAGTAAAAAAAGTGGATTATTTTTATAGTAGATATTTATATTTTTTCCAAAATATTGAATTTTCGCCAATAAGTCACCATTTTCATTGAATTAGCGTTATTCTTATCCATTTGACGAGTTTTTCGTTAACTTAGCAATATTTAAACAAGTCGCCAAGTTGGCGACATTCCACCAAATTCGTCGCCATAATCTCGCCAAGCGTTATGGATGGAGAAATAAATTATTCTTACAGCAGATAAATGACTATTGGTGTTCTTGACTTTTTTCATGAATGGAACGCGCTAGATCCACTAGAATGATGTCACCCAATTTATCGCATGATATTACATGTGAAAAGTAAACATATTTGTCAATAACTAATACTTTTTTTTAATTTTACATGATTTTTTGATAATTTAAAAAAAAATGTGCAATGTCTCGAGAATGGTTCATGCTAGAGTTCTAAAATTTATGTCAATCGTTTTCTAATGAAAAATTACATAAGAAAAGTCTATTTGCTTAACCTTATTAAAGATTTTAATTTTTTAATGATTTTTTCAGAATTTTACTCGAAAATTTAGGAGGGTTCTATACATTCTATTGCGTATAAAATCAATAGGCTTCCAGTATTCACGGATTGTGATTTTTGTACCAAATTTCGTTCGAATCGGTCCATTCATTCGTCAGTTATCGTCTCCAGAGACTCACTGACACACACATACAGACATCACCTCAAAAATGTTTGATTAGTGATCAGAGATGTTTGAAATGTGCTCTCCCGTCGAAAACTCGAATTCGAATTTCCGACCCCGTCAAAATACTTTCCTTATACATTATGTATATAAGGAAAGTGATTATATTTCGATATAAATAAAGCAAAAGAACTTGAGAAGAAAAAATTGAGCAATCCGGACAACAATTTTATAAGCTAAATTACATTCCACAATAAATTCCATTTATTTCGTACTGTTTGCTCAGGATATATATAACAAAGACTAACCTGAAGCACGCGCAAATATTAACAACGGCGTTATTGAATAAAATATTTATCATCTTGCCATTATTTGGAAACCGTTACTTGATGGGATGATACGGTTGGGTAACTGTCACGGTAGGAACTGGCTTAATTGAAAACGGAATTTTCTGTCTGCGCTTTCATGGAACTGAGCTCATCTGTTTAGACAAGGGATGGGGGAAATTCCGGCCCGCGGGCTATTTTCGGCTCAAAACATGATTTTTGTTGCCTGACAGTAGGTGTAAAATATATAGTATTTTTTAAACGCAGTACAAAAATTAAATGTAATTTAAACTGTATCTCTTCCTGTTAGGATGTATATTATTGAAATTAACCTTAGTCACATGCCGAATATGTTATAATTTAAATAACATTATTTGAAATAAAAATAATTGATGTGGACAGCACATTGACTTTTATTGCAGACTGCAGACTCAAATTAATTTTCTCTTCTCTCATAATTCATTAAATAGAGTTTTATTGCACAAAATGACAAGGGTAATTATTACTTTCCTTATATACATAATGCATAAGGAAAGTATTGTGACGGGGTCGAAAATTCGAATTCGAGTTTCGACGGGAGAGCACGTTTCAAGCATGCCTGATTACGAATCGAACATTTTTTAGGTGATGTCTGCGTGTGTGTGTGTGTCTGTGTGTGTGTGTGTCTCTCTCTGTGTGTGTGTGTGTCTCTCTCTGTGTGTGTGTGAGTGAGTCTGTGGAGACGAGACGATATCTCACGAACGAATGGAGCGATTCGAATGAAATTTGGTACAAAAATCACAATCCGTGAATACTGGAAGCCTATTGTTTTAAAACACAATCGAATGTTCAGAACCCCCCCCCCCCCTAAATTTTCGAATGAAATTTTGAAAAAATCATCAAAAAATCAAAACCTTTAATAAAGTTACGCAGATAGACATTTCTTATGTAATTTCTCCTTAGAAAACGATTGACATAAACTTTAGAACACCAGCATGAACCGTTCTCGAGATACTGAATATTTTTCAAATAAATTTATCAAGAAATCCCATAAATTAAAAAAAAATATCATCTGTTAAGAAACATGTTAACTTTTCATATGTAATATCATGCGATAAATTTGGTGACATCATTCTCGTGGATCTAACTCATTCACGAGAAAAGATACTTTGAATAATACTTTTGTATTTGACCGCCAATAGTCATTTATCTGCTGTAAGGATAACTTATTTCTCCGTTCATAACGCTTGGCGAGATTTTGGCGACGAATTTAGCGGAATGTCGCCAACTTGGTGACATTTTTAAATGTTGCCAATTTAACGAAAATCTCGCCAAATGGGTAAAAATGTCGCTAAATCAATGAAACTGACGACTAATTCAAGGAAATTCAGTATCTTGGAAAGAATATAAGTATCTACTAAAAGAACATTTTTTTCAACTGTAAAAGTAGTAAATTCATTGCATTATATAAGGAAAGTCATGTGTTGCCCACATCTGATTTTTTTTACTGTAGAAATAGTAAATCCATTGCATTACATAAGGAAAGTCATGTGCTGCCCACATCAGATTTTTTAAAAATTACACTGAATTTGGACTGGACGTATTTTCAAAGGCAACTTTGCAAAACATGCAAAAAAAAACCTAAAATATGTCGAGAACGGTTAGTATTCGGTTTAGTTCGGTAGAACGGTTACTATTCTTGTGGACAATTCAGCAAAAAAAAAAAAAAAGACATCAAACCAAAATCTAATTCAAATGACTTCTCTATCAAATTTTGTAATTTTAAAAATTGATTAATTAATTTCTGAGCTATAGTGGATACATACATTGTTCATACAGACAGACACACAGTCACAGACGTCACGCCAATTTTTTTTTTTTTTTTTTTTGGGGGGGGGGGGGGTCCAGAGTGCTTGAGACATATAGATCTATAGAAAAATTGAGTCACGATTTTTGACATGATTGCAGTACTTTCACTATACATTAAATATTACCATGCATTGTAGGAAAGTAAAATGTATCAATATATTGGAGTGATTGTAGAATATAGATATAGGAAACATATAATGGGAGCATGATGTGGGGCAAGGGAAATGCACTTCATTTTCGTCAGAACTATTAAGCATTTTCATACGTTTTTGCACATTTATTTTGTACGGTCATAAATTTTTTTGGAAAAACCGGAAGTGAAAATCCTTAGTGAATCCCATTGTTTCCATTAGAATTTGATACTGGATCCATATCAGTCATCATCTGAACACTATCTATAGATGATTCTGAAATGGGAAAAAATAGATGTTTCAAGGAAAAACTTTTGAATTTAAAGTGGAACTCCTTATACTGAATCCTCCTTACCCTACAAAATTTGATGCTGAATCAGTCGTCATCTAATCCCTATCCATAGATGATTCTGAGAAGTAGATGTTTTAAGGTAAATGAGAACTTATGACCCAGAAGTGGAAATACTTATTGAAGGGCCATATATCGCCCAGAATTGGATGCTGAACCCATATCATTCATCATCTAAGCTCCGTCTATATCAGATCCTGAGGAATAGAGGTTTCAAAAATAATTTTTAGTAAAAACAATAGTATGACAAAAATTTTTGTCTCTCACGCATTTTATTTCAACACTGGTTAGACTTACTATCGTAATATTCATTTTCAAATTTCAAAAATACAATAAATTGTAGGCAATTTTTAAGATGATCCAACATAGAGCCCCTAACCATAGTTCGTGCAGTTTATGCAGTTAGTTACATACATTACCCCCCCCCCCCCCCCTGGAAATTTATTTTAATTAAAAGCCAATATGAGAGAAAAGTAGGAAAAATGCTCTTTGGAATCAGAATATTCAACCACAACTGTGTGTTTTCTCCCACGTTTATATTAACTTTTTGCTTGTGGTTGGACAGCGTCCATCCCAAACGAAGAACCTCCCAAAAATACAGGTATTTGACATGCCCTATCCCAAAAGGTGGTAACCGTAAGCAAAAAGTTAATATATATGTGGGAAAAAACACACAGTTGTGGTTGAATATTCTGATTCCAAAGTGCATGACGCCCACCCGTAAGCAAAAGATTAATAAAAACAAATTAAACTTATACTAAATGGAAAACTTATGATTATTGCATTTGGTATGTTTATGAATGTCTAATTTTTTGGTTTAGTTGTTTTGTCTCCCGGAAGGTTAGAATTCTGCTATGGTAGGGGGAATATATTTTTAAAGGTGGTACACACTAATTTTTAAAAAAATGGTGCTTACTAATTTTTAAAAGTGCTATACATACACATTTTTAAATGTGATGCTCATATACCATCTCTTTAAATTTACTTTGTAACTATGTCATTTAAGGTTGACAGTAATCTTTAAATTTTAGCACCTGTGAAGAATATCCTGCATACGCCGAAGGTTACATAATGACATTAGTTACAAATGTAGTTACTTATATATTGAAACTCTGGTTCAAGTCATAGTTAGTCGTTCAATCCTTTTTAAACACACTGTGTAGGATTGCTTCATTTTTATCAATTTGGCGACGTTTTTGTCATTTTAGCAACATTTAAAATAGTCGCCATGATGGCGACATTTCGCTAAATTTCTCGCCAAACGTAACGGACGTACGGAGAAATGTGTTATTCTTATAGTTTGCGCTTATGATACTTCTAAGATATTGAACTTTCATCATCTAGTCGTCGATTTCATTGATTTAGAGTCATTTTTATTAATTTAGCGACATTTTCGTTAATTTAGTAATATTTAAAAAAGTCGCCGACATTCCGCCAAAATCTCGCCAAGCGTTATGGACGGAGATGTAAGTTATTCTTGTAGCAGATACATGACTATTAGCGTCCAAATACAAAAGTACTACCTAAAGCATCATTTCACATGAATGGAACTAGCTAGATCTATGAGAATGATGTCACCAAATTTATCGCATGATATTACTTAGGTAAAGTGAACCTATTTCACAATAAGTAATATATTTTTTTTCTTTTATGTGATTTTTTATAATTTTTTTTGAAAAATGTGCAATATCTCGAGAACGGTTCATGTTAGCGTTCTAAAATTCATCTTAATCGTTTTCTAATAAAAATTATATGATAAATGACTATTTGTGTAACTTTATTAAATGTTTTAATTTTTTGATGATTTTTTCAAAATTTCACTCGAAAATTTAGGAGGGTTCTGAACATTCGATTGCGTATAAAATCAATAGGCTTCCAGTATTCATGGATTCTAATTTTTGTAGCAAATTTCGTTAGAATCGGTCCATTTGTTCGTCAGTTATCGTCTCCACAGTCTCACTGGCACACACAGATATCATCTCAAAAACGTCTTCTTCGTTTCAGGGATGCTTGAAACGTGCTCTCGTCACAATACTTTCCTTATACAGGTTGTCCCAGAAATGACTAAACTTACACATTTGAAAAATGCATTAAAAGAAAACAGAAGGCGATAGAAATGTAGTGTTTGTGGCATTGTACTTGGGAAACCAGGGACTTTTATTCAGCCAATTTTCAAAATTTGTTACAAAGGTCACCAATAGATGGCGCGCTGCTGAATGGGAAAAACTAATAAACGGTATGACCATGTTCCTAAAACTGCAATACGATGTTTTCAAATTAACCACCATTTGCATCAACAACTTGGCGCAGTCTGAGAACAAAATTCGCAGAAACCTGTGCAAAAAGTTCAGCCGGAATGGTCAAGAAATATCCACTATTCCAACGAATAATCCAACAACAACTTGAAATCTTTGAGAAACATAACATACGCTCGCCAAACTTTTTTGATCATCGACCCCTATATAATTTAAAAAACCAAACTTTTTTGATCATCGACCCCTATATAATTTAAAAAACCTTAATATTTATTAATTTATGTTCTATAAAGAAACTGATATTAAGTCAATTATAAAAAAATTCACAAATTTTACGATCATCGCGATTACGTATGTGTGATTTTCGTGTTAAGAACTGTTTTTTCTTCGACCCCCTGGCTCAGATCGACCCCCGCTTTTGTTAAATAGACCCCTGGGGGTCTATATAGACCACTTTGGCGACCTCTGCGCTAGAAGAATGCTGAGCAAAGAACAGAATGGAGATCTGACAGTATGCGTTTCCCTGCAGCTATCACACAACCGCAGCGTCATCTGTTGGTGACCTTTGTAACAAATTTTGAAAAGTGGTTAAATAAAATTCTCTGGTTTCCCAAGTACAATGCAGCAAACGCTACATTTCTATCGCCTTCTGTATTTTTTTAATGCATTTTTCAAATGTGTCAGTCATTTTTGGGACACCCTGAACATTATATGTATATAAAGAAAGTAATTACAAATCCAGAGTGCTTTCGGACATTAAAATGTGTCCATCAGTGGCAAGTACATAGATGATGGACGCCACTGATGAAAGATTGACTTCCGAAAGCAATGATTCTTTCAGGCATACCTCCAGGGGAGCGAAGCCTCCCCGGAGACGAGTATTCTCCCCCCCCCCCCCCGTAAACATTTAATATTAACCTATTTATGTGACACAGTATGTAGATATATATATATAGGACAAATAGAAAACTTGCCCCCACCCCCTAAAATTTCATTCGCCCCCCCCCCCCCGACCAGAAAGTCTTGAAAATAACACTCCCCGAAAGAGCTCTGGATTTGTAATTTAATGTTAAAATTTAAACAACTTGGTTGTCTTTATTATATCGTTTTAAAAACTTTAGAGTTTGCTACCGATCCAATGGTGTACGTGAATCCCACTTTGAAAAAACCGGCATAGAAGGAAACGTAAAACGTCAACTGAGGAGTGAGGGACAGTATTCCACAGATTGGGAAACAGCGAATTTCATCCACGTTTAACATTTTCAGAAAAAGTTCTCACACATTAAATATCAACGATAATATATTTTTAATCGCTGAAAAATCAATTCATTTGAATTAACTTTCTAAATTCGATGATCCGTATCTGTAATGCAGATTTTTAAATTCTAGGAAATTTACTTTTGTTCACACAATACTGACTCTATGAAGTGTGTCATGGGGTAAACCATTGTATTAATATTTTCCATAAAAAATAATCGCGTCTTTTATTAACCCGATCAAAATGTATATATGGATTGTAGGGCAATGGGAGATTATAAAGAAAAAATCTGATGTGGGCAGCACATGACTTTTCCTTATATAATGCAATGCATTTACTACTTTTACAGATATAAAATGTTATTCTTATAGTAGATACTTATATTATTTCCAAGATATTGAATTTTCTTCAATTAGTCGTCATTTTTATTGATTTAGCGTCATTTTTATCCATTTGGCGAGATTTTCGTTAATTTTGCTACATTTAAAAATGTCGCCAAGTTAGCGACATTCCGCTAAATTCGGCGCCAAAATCTCGCCAAGCGTTATGGACGGACTAATAAGTTATTCTTATAGTAGATAAATGACTATTGGCGTTCAAATACAAAAGTATTACTCAAAGTATCTTTTCTCGTGAATGGAACGAGTTAGATCCATGAGAAATCCAAATTTATCGCATGATATTACATATGAAAAGTAAACATGTTTCTCAACAGTTAATATTTTTTTTTAATTTATGCGATTTTTTGATAAATTTATTTGAAAAATGTGCAATATCTCGAGAACGGTTCATGCCAGCGTTCTAAAGTTTATGTCAATCGTTTTCTAAGGAAACATTACATAAGAAATGTCTATTTGAGTAACTTTATTAAAAGTTTTTATTTTTTGATGATTTTTTCAAAATTTCACTTTTAGGTGGGTTCTGAACATTCGATTGTTTTTTAAAACAATAGGCTTCCAGTATTCACGGATTGTGATTTTTGTACCAAATTTCATTCGAATCGCTCCATTCGTTCGTGAGATATGGTCTCCACAGACTCACTGACACACACACACACATACACACACACATACACACACACACATCACCTCAAAAATGTTTGATTCGTGATCAGGGATGCTTGAAACGTGCTCTCCCGTCGAAAACTCGAATTCGAATTTTCAACCCCGTCACAATACTTTCCGTATACCATTGTGTATATAAGGAAAGTAGTAAGGTGGTCACAGGGTAAACATATTTTATTAACCCACTTAAAATAAAATTGGAAAACAGAATGTAAAGGACTGAAAACTAAATTATATAAATAATTACAAACTCTATAAAAGGCCGTTAAAGAACATTTCAGGCCGATAAGGTTTTAAAGGCCGTTAAGGAACAAGACAAACAAACAAATAAGCGCACAGACATATTCTCAATATTACATATTTATATAGATAGTCATATAGAAAGCCTTCCATACGTTTTGAGTTTTGTTGCGATGCATACAGAACTCAATACGGATACATAACTCAATTCGAATTTATACGAATAATGTAACATTAGAATACAGTTGTCATTCAAAAAATTAAGTATTTCAGTTATCGTATGTAATTTAGTTTTGAATAAAATTCTACCAATATTGTTCTATCTATTTGTCTTACACGATAACTTATATTGTAACTTGAAGTTCAGAGATGGCGCCACCACTGCATCTTCAACAGAGTTCTTTTATTAGATCTAAAAGGAGACGCTCAATAATATTTCAATAAAGCGACTTTTTAAATAAATTTTTAAATGTTAAAATACAGGAGTTTCAAAAAATTGAATTACACTAAAATCATTCCTGACAGAAATATTTTTTATTGCAGGGCTTTTTTCTAAGGAAAATGTCGCACTAGATTTGATTTGGGCCGGATTGTGATTTCATAGGCCTCTGGTCCACAGGTACAGAGAAGTAGGTCTTAAGCAATATTTAAAGAAAAATTAAGCTGCCCGCTTCGAAGTCCGAACACAGTGTTTCTTTCAGACATACCTCCGGGCCCCTCTGGAGACATTTTATGCTAACCTAGTTTCTATGTATGTAACACAGAATGAAGATATATTTATACAGCGTGTCCCAAAAAGTTTGAAACGCGCTTTAATTCTTTACTTGTTGGAGATAAGTGGGCAATATAAATTGCAAAAATGTTGAGAGTAAGGTAGGAAATAAGACTACGTTAATGAAATAGTCCTCCCATTCATTTTCAATGAGTTACACTTTTTAAATTTTTATACGACCCCCTTAGACAAATTGGGTCAATCAGAAATTTTTTATTTTTAATGCAACAAGATCATTAAAAAGAACCACATATCTGTATCTTTAAAATTGAGCGAGTTATATTTAATTGGAAATTGAACATTGTGAATGGGGACCCTATATCAAATTAGAAATGTAAATTTCTGACATATCACAAAAAAGATAAAACTGGATGATAATACATAGGAGACATTTTTGCGAATTCCGCGTAGGCCAACGATCCAATCACGGATTAAGTACTTTTCAATAACTAGGTACTTTTTCAATAATTAAGTACGTTTAAGTACTTTTTTATCTAAACAATTTAAATCGTCAATTTGTTTATGATCCCTATTTTAACTGGTGAAACAGCTTTTCACATGATACGGAAAAGTGGCATAAGTCATATTACTTTCCTTATATACATAATGTATAAGGAAAGTATTGTGACGGAATTCGAATTCGAGTTTTCGACGGGAGAGCACGTTTCAAGTATCCCTGATCACGAATCAAACATTTTTGAAGTGATGTCTGTGTGTGTGTATGTGTGTGTGTGTGTGTGTGAAAGTATGTGTGTGTGTCAGTGAGTCTGTGGAGACGATACTGACGAACGAATGGACCGATTCGAACCAAATTTGGTACAAAAATCACAATCCGTAAACACTGGAAGCCTATTGTTTTTATACGTAATCGAATGTTCAGAACCCCCCTAAATTTTCGAATGAAATTTTGAAAAAATCGTCAAAAAATCAAAACCGCTAATAAAGTTACGCAAATAGACATTTCTTATGTAATTTTTCATTAGAAAACGATTGGCATAAATTTTAGAACGATAATATGAACCGTTCTTGAGATATTGTACATTTTTCAAAAAAATTATGAAAAAGTCGTATAAAAAAAAATTCCTGTTGAGAAATATGTTCACTTTTCATATGTAATACCATGCGATAAATAGAGTGACATCATTCTCGTGGATCTAGCTCGTTCCATTCATGAAAAAATATACTTTGAATAATACTTTTGTATTTGAACGCCAATAGTCATTTATCTGTTGTAAGAACAACTTTTTTCTTAGTGCATAACGCTTGGCGAGATTTTGGCGACGAATTTGGCGGAATGTCGCCAACTTGGCGACTTTTTTGAAATGTTGCCAAATTAATGAAAATCTCGCCAAATGAATAAAAATGATCCTAAATCAATGAAAATGACGACTAATTGTCGAAAATTCAATATCTTGGAAAGAATATTAGTATCTACTATAAGAAAATCCTATTTTTTTACTGTAAAAGTAGTAAATTCATTACATCATATAAGGAAAGTCATGTGTTGCCCACATCAGATTTTTTTTTGTTTTATCATAATTCAGTTGATTTTAAAGATACAGATATGGGTTTTTCTTAATGGTTGCATTAAATATTAAAATTTTCTGATTGACCAAATTTGTCTAAGGAGGTCGCATAAAAATTTAAAAAGTGTAACTTTTTGAAAATTAATGGTAGGACTATTTCATTAATGTAGTCTTATTTCCTACCTTACTTTCAACATTTTTGCAATTTACATTGCCCACTTATCTCCAACAGGTAAAGAATTAATGCGCATTTCAATCTTTTTGGGACACCCTGTATAGAGCAAATAGAAAACTTGACCCCCAAATAAAATTTAATTTGCCTCCCCCCCTTCCCTGCCAAAAAGTCCTGAAAGAAACACTGTGCCGAATAGCTTATTGAACTCTTTGGGGATACTACAAATACATAAAGAGTATATTAAATAAACAATTTTTTAAATACATTATTTAGCGTATTTATAATTTGATTCAACATTAAAAAATGATACAAGTTTTCATTTAATCCTTGGAGGAGACCCAGATGGCGAAGACGCATAGGAAGCAGCCTTACTGCTCATGTCTTAATCTTGCACTTATTTGCGCAAGCGGACACTATTAACATTATATAAATTTCAAGGAGGGAGGGGGAGGGGAAATGATAAAAAAAAAAATTCAAAGTTCCCACACAGCACGGTTATCCAGATCATATCCAGATCACATCCAGATTACGTCCTATTGATTCAAAACACGGCCACGCATAAAAAGATGCCACCAAGTAAGCATCCAAGATATCCATAAGTAACGTAATCTGGGATCATCCAAAGTTTATGTCTATTTTACATCCAAAAATTACATGTTCTGGATGATGAACAGAGTATTGGTCTATGTTTCATCTATAATGGCTGTAATATGGACATCATGGACGATCTTGTTCATATTATGTCCACCATGGATAAGACATGGACCAATTCGGTGTTCCTCATTTAATTTACTTCCATAAATTACATGTTCTGAATGAACCAGATTTGACTGTCCCTGCACATCCATAGACGACGTAATATGGACGAAGTACTTATTCATTTTACATCCATCATGGGCGAAAAATGGATCAATCTTGTGTTCAACAACATCGAGCTGCAAAAACAAACACTGTGCAGTTTTTTACTCTTTAATTTCCCATCATGAGTTCATTAAGTTGAACATTAAGTAACTGTTGTTCATTAAGTAACTGTCTCATTAAGTTGAATCTGTTTGTTTTATATTTTATATTCTGAAATTTACAGAATCACTTTTAATGTCATGTTGAATCACATTCTTGATTTTTATGTCTAAACTTGTTAAAATCAAAATTATAATCAAGCTAGCAATTTTACTATACCGTTACTAAAATTTATTGCAACTTTTAGATATTTTAAATATTTTACATTGTTTTAGTATGGGGGCAATATGAACTCATATTTTCATCATTACAAACGTCTCAACGTTACAAACGTCTGTAGCGATAGAATGTGAATAAAAAAATCTGATGTGGGCAACACATGACTTTCCTTATATAATGCAATGAATTTACTGCTTTAACAGTAAAAACAATAGGTTATTCTTATAGTAGATATATTCTTTCCAAGATATTGAATTTTCGTCAATTAGTCGTCATTTTCATTGATTTAGCCTCATTTTTATCTATTTGTCGAGTTTTTCGTTAATTTAGCAGCATTTAAACAAGTCGCCAAGTTGGCGACATTCTACCAAATTCGTCGTCAAAATCTCGCCAAGCGTTTTGAACGGAGAAATAAGTTATTCTTACAGCAGATAAATGACTATTGGCGTTCATATACAAAAGTATTACTCAAAGTATATTTTTTCTTGAATGGAACGAGCTAGATCCACGAGAATGATGTCACCCAATTTATCGCATGATATTACATATGAAAAGTGAATATGTTTCTCAATAGGTAATACTTTTTTTTATTTTATATGATTTTTTGATAATTTTATTGAAAAATGCGCAATATCTCCAGAACGGCTCATGCTAGCGTTCTAAAATTTATGTCAATCGTTTTCTAATAAAAATTACATTGGAAATGTCTATTTGCGTAACTTTATTAAAGGTTTGGATTTTTTAATGATTTTTTCAAAATTTCACTCGAAAATTTAGGGGGGGGGGGGTTGTTCTGAACATTCGATTGCGTGTAAAAACAAAAGGCTTGCAGTATTCATGGATTGTGATTTTTGTACCAAATTTCGTTCGAATCGGTCCATTCATTCGTCAGTTATCGTCTCCACAGACTCACTGACACACACACACATATTTTTACACACACACACACACAGACATCATCTAATAAATGTTCGATTTGTGATCAGGGATGCTTGAAACGTGCTCTCCCGTCGAAAAATCGAATTCGAATTTTCGACCCCGTTACAATACTTTCCTTATACATTATTGTATATAAGGAAAGTAACAAAGTAATTTGTTATTGCGGTACTTGTAAAAATGAAACTTAGGCCGATGAGAAGAAAATCACAAACTATTTAGTAAATTTTATATAAAGTATGAAAAAAGTAGTTATCTAAGTATTAATTTCTACTAACTAGCCCTAATTCCTATACCGAAATCTTAGGAAATTAAAGTAACTTCAATTTACTTAATCTAGGAATATAGAAAAATATTCAAAAAATATTAAGTTATATTATTATTTTGAGTTACAAAAGCTAAGCCAAATGTCGTATGTCGTGAAATGTCGTGAAGAAGATTACAGTAGGATATCAGAAGAAATTAGTAGCAGCAAAATAAGACCATATTTTTGTAAAATAAATATGCTACATTAAAAAAATTTTTACATATTTTTATCATTTTTTAAGGTTTATATATTTTAAGAACACACTAGAATGAATATAAAATAAATAATCCAATAATACGGATGCATGAATCTGGATGGTCCAGTTCACTTACGTGGTACACCCATTATGCGTCTATATGGATATCCATTAGACGTCTATCTGCACGTAATTCGGATGAGCAGTAGACGTAATATGGATGATCCAGTGTACGTCGATTTCACATCCATATTACGTCCAGATGGCTATCTACTTGATATCCATAGATGGTATCTGGAGTAACATCTGGATATTCCTTAGACGTCAATACACGTTAACCACCGGATTTTGGATCTGTTTTGGATGATCCAGATTGCATCTATTGGATGTAATCTAGATGAAATCTGGATGAAGTGTGTTGTGTGGATTCAAAATATGGGTATTTTAGTAATTTTATAAATTATCTTAAATTTTACATCTGGAAGAGAGAAGGGATAATATCGTATTTCCTTAGTATAATTGGTTATGAAATCTATGCTCTAATGCAGAATTGTTCAATTAGTGGGTCTCAAACAAGGATAATCAGGGCCGTTTTTGACCACATGCAAAGTAGGTGAGTGTTTGGGACCCTTGAAGCTCAGGGGGGGGGGGGGCATCTATCGTATTGCATAGGCGGCGACTTGAAAAATTATTGATGCTCCAAAAATTTGAAATCAAATGACCCATGCATTTTTCAAAGGTTTTATATCTAATTTAAATTTTATTCAGTCAGATAATCTGGCACAATAAAACGTCTGGAATACTAAATTGAAGAAAATTATACTTCTTTTGGAATATTAAAGAAATTGAAGAAGATATATTACTTATTTTGGAATATTGTACAATGATTTGGGACCCTGTTTACAATCTGCATTCTCAACGGATAGAAATCGTGCTAAATAAACTATTACGTACTATTGATTACAGATTGACTGGCTATTATCCTTATGATATGCATACGAGGGAACTCAGACAGAAATATAGTTTAATGTCTCTTAAAAAAAGAAGAAGCTGGTCCTGCCTCTTATTTTATTATAAGGTTTTAAATAATACTATTGATTGCCCTATTTTACTTTCTTGCCAGTAATTTCACATACCTGTCAATAACACCAGGAAAAAAACTCTTTTTCACAATAATACTGTTAAACACAACTACATTAAATGCTATTCTATCTATAAATTTGCTGATCTATATAATACCTATTGTGCTGATATTGATATATTTAACTTGACTCCTGCCTGTTGTAAAAAAGCCTGTTTCAATGCGCTCGACATGTTTACTACTTAGTATTCTTGTATCTCATGTTCTGTACTTTTTAATTTTTTGTGTGGCTACTGTAACTGGATTTCATCTATAGTTGCCACATAAATTGAATAAAATAAAAATAAAATAAAAATAAAATAAAAATAATCTGATGTGGACAGCACATGACTTTCCTTATATAATGCAATGAATTTACTACTTTTACAGTTAAAAAAAATCTGATGTGGGCAACACATGACTTTCCTTATATAATGTAATGAATTTACTACTTTTACAGTAAAAAAATAGGTTTTTCTTATAGTAGATACTAATATTCTTTCCAAGATATTGAATTTTCGACAATTAGTCGTCATTTTCATTGATTTAGCATCATTTTTATTCATTTGGCGAGATTTTCATTAATTTGGCAACATTTAAAAAAAAAACGCCAAGTTGGCGACATTCCGCCAAATTCGTCGCCAAAATATCGCCAAGCGTTATGCACTAAGAAAAAAAGTTATTCTTACAGCAGATAAATGACTATTGGCGTTCAAATACAAAAGTATTATTAAAAGTATATTTTTTCATGAATGGAACGAGCTAGATCCACGAGTGAATGATGTCACTCAATTTATCGCATGGTATTACATTTGAAAAGTGAATATGTTTCGCAATAGGAATTTTTTTTTTTTATGTGGCTTTTTCATAATTTTTTTGAAAAATGAACAATATCTCGAGAACGGTTCATGTTAGCGTTCTAAAATTTATGCCAATCGTTTTCTAATGAAAAATTACATAAGAAATGTCTATTTGCGTACCTTTATTAGCGGTTTTTATTTTTTGACGATTTTTTCAAAATTTCATTCGAAAATTTGGGGGGGGGTTCTGAACATTCGATGACGTATAAAAACAATAGGCTTCTAGTGTTTACGGGTTGTGATTTTTGTACCAAATTTGGTTCGAATCGGTCCATTCGTTCGTCAGTTATCGTCTCCACAAACTCACTGACACACACACACACACACACACACACACAGACATCACATCAAAAATGTTTGATTCGTGATCAGGAATGCTTGAAACGTGCTCTCCCGTCGAAAACTCGAATTCGAATTTTCGACCCCGTTACAATACTTTCCTTATACATTATGTATATAAGGAAAGTAATTATAGTTTAGTACAGAAAAATATTTTTTTTTCTCCAGATAATTATTTATTTCATTTACTTTGTCTTTGCATGCGTAACATTATTGCATATATTATATACTGTGGGAATTTCCAACTCAATTACCTTTTATAAAAGTAACAAAAAAATGTAAAACTTGATTTGTTAGGTCTTTTTACCAATGTTAAAATGTCAACAAATTTCTCTTCAAATCATTTCAGAGTTAAAATCTTGTATTCAGAATACAATAAATAGGCTGAAGGGTAAATTTTTATACACACTTTATAGTAACTAAACGGCGTATGAAATATGAATACAGAAAAGAATGAAGAAAACACTCGAAGAATGGATCACAGAAGGCAAAATGTATGCATATATGTGCACGTTTTTCCCACCAACTACGCGCAAAAATATTGACGATTCGAGGAACCTACAAAAAATTATTGGGGGTTCGAAAACTGCCTCGAACCCACTAAGGCGGCGCTATACAGTACTTAATATACAGTTTTAAAAGTTTTATAGGCTACACTAGAATTTATTTTTGTTTAGGCGCCTCAACAAGGGTTAAATCGACTCTGGGGATAGTGCTTAGATAAAATATAAAAAATTAACTAAATTACATAAATTTATTTTAAAAAATCTGATGTGGGCAACATATGACTTTCCTTATATAATGCAATGAATTTACTACTTTTACAATAAAAAATAGGTTTTTATTATAGTAGATATTTATATTCTTTCCAAGATATTGAATTTTCGTCAATTAGTCGTCATTTTCATTGATTTGGTGCCATTTTTATCGATTTGGCGAGATTTTCGTTAATTTGGCAACATTTAAAAAAGTCGCTAAATTGGCGACATTCCGCTAAATTTGGCTCCAAAGTCTCGTCAAGCGTTATGGCCGGAGAAATAAGTTATTCTTATAGGAGATAAATTATTGGCGCTCAAATACAAAAGTATTACTCAAAGTATCTTTTCTCATGAATGGAACGAGCTAGATCCACAAGAATGGTGTCACTCAATTTATCGCATGGTATTACATGTGAAAAGTGAACATGTTTCTCAAGAGTTAATATATTTTTTTTAATTTTGGATTTTTTGATAAATTTATTTGAAAAATGTGCAATATATCGAGAACGGTTCACGCTAGCGTTCTAAAGTTTATGTCAATCGTTTTCTAAGGAAAAATTACATAAAAAATGTATATTTGCGTAACTTTATTAAAGGTTTTGAATTTTTGATGATTTTTTCAATATTTCAATCGAAAAGTTAGAAGTTCTGAACATTTAATTGCGTTTAAAAACAATAGGCTTCCAGTATTCACGAATTGTGATTTTTGTACCACATTTCATTCGAATCGCTCCATTCGTTCGTGAGATATTGTCTCCACAGACTCACTGAAACACACACACACACACAACGTATAACAACGTATTATGATTTTCAACGTATAACAACGTATAACAAAACGTATTTTCACTAAATAAAAAGGCTTAACACAAGTTCTTCAACCTGAATCATTTCAATAAAGCCTTTCTGGCCCTGAGTAGAAACAAATTTAATCATTATGAAAAAATATATATCCGCTAAATCCCGACATCAGTGAAAATATTATTAGAAAAGTCGTTTTTATCACACTGCACACATTCCATTTTCATACTGCACGAATTTTTTTTTTTTCGTACTGCGTAAATGGTGCATTACTGCACGTAAAGAAATACGATGTGGGCAGTATCTGACTTTCCCTACATCTCAAAATCAGTTCTTCTTTATTTCTTTCATAATTCATTAAATCGAGTTTAATTGCACAAAATAACAAAAATAAATTGTGTGAAGTTACACTAAATTTGTAGTTTTAATTCATTTTTCGTTTTCTTTTGGTAACTGGGCGTATTTTCAAAGACGGCTTGGCAAAAATACAAAATAACTAATTTTGCATAAATTTTGCATCTTTTTTTTCTAAAAAAATTTTAATTGGAAATATTTGTCTAGGTGCAATATTTAAGGAGATAAGACTTGTTTTAGGTTATTCGGACACATAGTACGGTTCAAAAGAAGATGAGATCTTAGTGTTATATTTTTTGGTTTTTCTTATCATGTAAATACTGTTCCGAACTTGTAGAATGCTGTGGAGTCTCTTTTCCACCTATCACTTTCGTCTCTTTCGAAGACCAGACGGAGAAAATAACAGTGCAGACATGCTTTCCCATGACACGAGTCTAGGGTTGCCATATGCCAAAGTTCGAAAAGTCGTTGCCAGATTTGGCGATTTATCGACAATTTGGCTACATTTAGCAACTTCTCGAGAAACACCACGAAATAACCAATATTCTACGTGATGTGAGAGATTTCCAGAAGTTTCTATTGAGAGTTCATATGAAAAGTCATCATTCAGTTGGAGAGCAAGCGGTTGGCGTGCTGCGAGCTGCATTGAATTGTGATTTTTGTCAATGCTTTGAGTATAGCATCGTTTTGTTTTTTGTGAAATTGGTGGAGCATTTAAGTACTGTTTTACAGTGTATTGCTCCTGTTTTCGCTGTGTTTGTGAATAAACGTGTTAGTTATCCAGAAATTTGGACTCATTCTTGTATCTTGAGAGCACACCCACGATTCCAAAGGAAATATCGTAACAATATAATACATATTATCAGGAAAAATCGCCTATATAAAGAAAGGGAGAAAACTACCAATAAGTGAACTATACGGCCACTCAGGACCCCCACATCAAAGAGAGACTCACGTAACGTTCAATAACTTTATTTTATTTGAAATCCTTAAAAATTGTTGCTTAATTACAAAAAATAATCTTTTGCTTAAGTAATTTTAAGAAATAATAAAATTAAAAAATACTGAAACAGTTGAAAAGGAACTTCGACTTACGAGGCTTCCAGGAAGTGTCACTGGGTCTCCTACCACTCAACTGGCGCATTATGATTTAGGAATAATTAAGGTTTTGGATTAAAAATTGATATTTCGAATTCAGACATATGTTTTTGGATTATTGTTTTTAAGTGACAAGACACAAAATACTATTCAAGACACAAGATACTACTGAAAACACAAGTTACTATTAAAGAACATACGTGGTCAAGCATATGAAAATGGATTAAGAATTGATATTTCAGATTATGAATTAAGCTTTTGGATTATTGTTTTTAAGTGACAAGACACAAGGTACTATTCAAGACACAATATTCAAGACGCAATATACTATTCAAGACACAATATACTATTTAAGATACAAGATACTATCAACGAACATAAGTGGCCAGACAAATGAAAATGGATTAAGAATTGATATTTCAGATTAAAAATTAAACTTATGGATTATTGTATTTTAAGTGACAAGACACAAAACACTATTCAAGACAAAAGATACTATTCAAGACACAATATACTATTAAAGAACATACTTGGCTAAACATATAAAAATGGATTAAGAATTGATATTTCAGATTAAGAATTAAGCTTTTGGATTATTGTTTTTTAAGTGACAAGACACAATATACTATTCAAGACACAATATACTATTCAAGACACAAGATACTATGAAAGAACATGCGTGGCTAGACATATAAAAATGGATTAAGAATTGATATTTCAGATTAAGAATTAAGCTTTTGGATTATTGTTTTTTAAGTGACAAGACACAATATACTATTCAAGACACAATATACTATTCAAGACACAAGATACTATTAAAGAACATGCGTGGCTAGACATATAAAAATGGATTAAGAATTGATATTTCAGATTCAGAATTAAGCTTTTGGATTATTGTTTTTTAAGTGACAAGACACAATATACTATTCAAGACACAATATACTATTCAAGACACAAGATACTATTAAAGAACATACGTGGCTAAACATATAAAAATGGATTAAGAATTGATATTTCAGATTCAGAATTAAGCTTTTGGATTATTGTTTTTTAAGTGACAAGACACAATATACTATTCAAGAACATACATGGCCAGACATATAAAATGGATAAATAATTGATATTTCGGATTAAGAATTAAGCTTTTGGATTATTGTTCTTTATAAGAACTATCAAGGTACAAGATACTATTAAAGAACATACGTGGCCAGACATATGAAAACGGGTTAAAAATGGAGGAAAAACACGTGTGAGTTTTAAACCAGTCATTAATAAGGAAGACAAGAGCAACGTAAATGAGTACAAATAACACGATAATGATGTTTCGAAAATACCCTGGATCGCCTTTGCTGGTGTCAGAGAACCAACAAACCCCAATTTCAAAAGAGGAAATCCCAATCCTTTATTTCAAAACTCGGTTGTTTATTTTCCATACGGCAGCCATTCATTCCTTTTACATAGCGGTGAATGATGCAGCTTTGTCATGCCCTGATGACAGAAACAGAATTTTTCCTGAAATGAAAAAGAGATAGTATACAACTTTTGATGTGAATGACATCTATGTTTGGGGTATCTTAGACGGAAATTGGAGCGTTAAGGAAAATGTAAACACTTTGAACGTTTATATCTCTGAACATATTGGATAAAAATGTAAATCGGTTTTCTTGTTTTGTCGAAAATATGGTACAGATTATGGATATTTAAATAAAATGCAACATTTTAATATTTTGAATAAAAAAAACAACAACCTTAAAAACGTTTACTGTCCAAGCAAGTTTTTTTTCATTTTCTTTACTTTTACTCAAATATTTTCGAAATTGTAAAATATAGATATAAATAGGGAACGCCAAAATATGTATTAGGAAATTCAGTTTTCCAGATTTATAATAATAATAATAATAATAATAATAAACTTCTTATAGTTTTCAAGTAATTGTCTTCTTAAGTTGAAGAAGACTGACAATTTTCTGTTTCTCAATTTTGTAGTGCATATATCTCAAAAACTGAAATTGTTAGGCATGAAAAATAAGCAAGAATATGTGGTTGTTTGAAAGCCCTATACGTGTATATAATATTTTGGATCGAGGCACTTTTCGAAAAAATTAAAAATGTATCTGATCGAGCGAGTTTTTTTTCTTTTTTTTTCTTTTACGTGAAATACCTTCGGAACTATAAATGATACATATAAACAGTATGCGACAAAAATATTTATTATGAAAATCTAATTTCAGGATCTATAGTTTTCGAGTAATCGCCATGTTAAGTTGAAGAATATTGAAAATTTTCCATTTTTTAAGTTTGCAATGCGTATATCTCAAAAACTAAAAGCAAGAATTTGTAGCAGAATTGAAAGCAAGAATTAAAAGTTCTACAAGTGTGCAATAATTGGATTTTGGATTGAACGTTTAGTTTTCGAAAAAAAATGGTTATAATTTCGATATTTTAGTATTTTAACTTGGGTTTTCCGATTGGGGAGGAAAGCTGTAGTATTTAAAATGCCATGATTGTTACAGTTCAGTGTGTTTACTTGGTTCTTGGTGAAATTTTGGTGCCCAAGTACGATAAATTTTGTTTTGTTTTAAAATAATTAGGAAGTTAAATTTGGGGATTCTAAAGATGTTCAGTGATTGCTGAGGTTTTAGCAGAATAGATGGAAATATACGTATTCAAGTACATATGTGGCTCCAGGCAAGTTTATGGATTAACTTGAATTTAAAATCGTGCTAGATATATTCCACAAGTTTAATTTATGTACCGTCAAGCAAGTCGGTAAAATAATTGACATGAAATCCATGTGGTCGGAGTATCTAGATGAAAATGGGGCAAAAACTAAGGGTATTTGCTAGCTATAAACTGTTGGCGCGTAATTTGTAGATCTTTAAGAGACTGTAAACGAAACAAATGAGTTGAAAAATATCGATTAAACGTATTGAACTTTACTGGAGTTTTATTTTATAAAATTTTATTCACGCAAAATTAATTTAGCTCCATCGCACTTAAACCACCGCCGATTATTTTCTCTGCTTCTATCTAGTGTTGGAGTATCCTAAAGAAGCACGTTGAATCAGTTGAATCTCTATCAGTTGAATCTCTTAGTGACACACAAGGTTCCTGAGAGCGATTTCAAGCCCCTAGGAAAACGATAATTCTGGTTCCCCAGGACAACGATAATTCCTGGACTGCTCACAGAGAAATATGCGATTAGATACGAATTGTTCTTAAAGTCAGACCCGGGCTTTGCAGTTGCCCCGGGAATTTGTCTGGCTCATCTTCTGTCTACGAGTCCGGTCACACACATTGGGCGAGTCGCATAGACACCGTAATACCCTTCAGATACAACTTTAATCAGATCCATGATGCTGTTTATGAGACCAGTAAGGATCAGGAACTGGGTGCTTTTAGGCGAAATTAATATTGTTACAAGATTTTACATTTTTGCGTAGTTTAGTGTACTAAACTTGCCACAACTTGGTATCAAATTCTGTTTAAAGCTCACACGGTTGATGGTATATACACGGTCAGATTCCCCAAGTATATATATTTTAATTTAAATAGTACCATGGACCATCTGGAAAGTGTGGAAAGTTTTCTGAAAACGATCAGGTCAGATGACTATTTGAACAATGTAATTACTGGATGCTTTAGAATTAGATGACAAGCTATGCTGAAATCCTAAGTTTGAGGGAGAAATGAGAATTCGGCCGAGGAATATTAAAAAGCAATGGGCTTACAAATGTAAAGATGAACTTATTGTTGCAAAACAAACGTCTTTCAAGATTGAATGATGTTTCAATGATCGCTTAGACAAGGCTATCGAATAACTAAACGAAATATTTTAACAGATGGAATATCATAGCAAAAACTGAAGTTTTTGTATGACTTTTACAAACTATTCTCTTACTGGTTGCCGACGTCCTAAGGTGCTCTATATTCCTTTCTGGGCATTCCACCTATTCAGGCGGTCCTTAAGATTAGTCACAAGAAATACCACTAGAAGAGGAGACTGGATTTCTTCGATGTCTCTACTCTGCCTCCTTCGTCGAATTTTGATGAGCGGGTCCCCATCTGCTCCTCACCGTTGGACGAAAGAGTGTTGGTCTTCGACTGGGAGCTGAGTGATCCCACTTACCACATGTATAATGATGGTTCCAAAATTGACGGACATGTCGGCTTTGCCTTCTGTGTATTCCAAAATAATATTCTTATCCATACTAGACAAATTAAGCTGAACAATTATAATTCGGTATTCCAGGAGGAGTTGGGGGCAATTAGCTATGCTGAGACTTGGGCTCTCAAGCAGGAGGGGTACTCTGTTATATTTTCTGATAGTGCTTCATATATCGCTGTCCTTGCCTCTACCAGGAATAAGTCGAAATTAATTAAGTATATTAAACACGATCATGTTCGGACTGTTGAATAAGTATATGTAAATTGGGTTAAGGCTCATAACGGTATGACTAGGAATGAGATTGCTGACGGTTACGCCAAGCTTGCTGCTAGGTCCGGTGACTTTGAACGGATGGCGGGTGCTCAGTGGCTTGTGGGACGGTGGTTCGCAGGCCCAGTTCTTTTGTCCGAGGTTTGATTGCTCATTACAAATTAACAACCTATTCCTTATGTACATTTTTAGTGCTCATGAACTCTTTCCCTTTTATGTGTATAGTTTCAAAGTAAAGACTTCTGCGGTGTGCCCCTGTGGGACAGTAGGCACTGATCACTAAGTGTTCTATTGCCTGCTGTCCTCAAGGTGGTATCTGTCCAAACCTTCGGATAGTGGTCGAGCCACTTGGTTTAATATGGTTGTCGCCAACCCCCTCGTCTTTAGTCGTATCCGTGATTGTGTCCTGGTTACTCTGAGTGTATCTGATAGTTGGATTAGACCTTATATTATGTATTCGAGGGTCACACTGACATTTTTGAGTTACGGCAAAGTGGTACAAGTTGAACTTACCAACATTTAGGAGTGATCAAAGTACTCCTCTCAAATATCAATGCACTTTTGTGGGCGAATTTTCCAAATATTAAATGCTTCAAGCCATCCATTTCTTGGAATCGATGAAAAATATGCTTTTATAGCCTCACCAATCTCATCTTCGGAATGAAAACGACGCCCACGTAATTTTATTTTAGATTAAACAATAGCCGAAAATCACACATAGCAAGATCAGGTGAATAGGGTGGGTGTTCTATCACTTTGATGCTTTTTTTGTTCAAGAAAATCGACTGTCATTCTTGTTGAATGAGAAGATGCATTGTCATGGTGAAGCATGAGTCCCCTAACATTCACTTCCTGAAGAACTTCTGGAAGACACTTAGTGATGTACCAGTTAGCTGTAACTGTCTTTTATCCCTCTAACTTGATGGCTTTGATCAGACCTGAAGAACACGGCATACATTACTTTTTTCATTACTCGTTGTCTTTTCACCATTGTTGGTTTGAGGTCATTTTCAAAGAGCCATATTGTTCTTTCTTGACGTGTTGGAACGCCAAAAGACGGTATGTAGTATTCGTCACCAGTTATGATTTTAGAAATAATACGGTGTCCTCCATCATTAAGTAATTTTAGGGTTTCTTTACTGAATCTGGCACGCTGCGCTTTTTGGTGTTCTGTTAAATTATGGGGGACCTAACGACAAACTAATTTTTCCATATGCAGTTCTTCATGAATAATTTTATGTATAACTGCGGATCCAATGTTAAGTTCCTTCTGTATCATTTGGCAGTTACAGCGATTATCATCGATTAATATTTTTCGAATGGCCGACACATTTCCTGGGACTACAGCTAACAAAGGCGTTCCCGTGTGTTTTTCATCCAAGAGAGAATTTCGACCTCTTCTAAACTCTGTAATCCATCTGCATACAGTGGCACAAGATGAAGCATTATTTTCATAAGCTAATTGTAGACGTTGAAGACATTCTTCTTCATTTAGCCCCACTTTAAAATCACAGACAATCTTAGCTCGATAATGCTTTCGCGTCAACTCCATTTTTAACACTTTACAACAAAGTTGAAAAGTGTTTATGACTTTGTTCATTCTGTCTGTCTGTTTGTCCGTTAGCACGATAACTGCCGTAAAAATGACTTAATCAAAATGAAATTTTAGTATGTCGTTCAGACGGTCTGTAGAACCTATGGGAATATAAATGAATAATATCACCCAATTAGTTTTGGATTGAACCCGGGTCGAAAAAATGAAATACATTGAGCCCTATGGGACCTAATTTTTCAAACATTTTTTAAGCGGATTTAAAATTCACAAATTGCCTCGAAAATTTTAGGTAATATTCAAATTGTTCCATAAAATATATAAAAATAAATTTAGCGAAATATATTCAGTAGTTTTTTAAATAAAAATTAAAATAATAATTTCACCTCTTATATGAAACGATCACGTGAACATGATATGAAACGATCACATGACCCACTTCAAAATGATATATGGCATCCATCTTGTTTCAAAATCGTGATTTTTGTAAGTTCTTTTTAATTCATATTGAGTGTTGTATCCGTCCTAAAACTACTTTATTTTTGCTTAAATTCTGTGCATCTACATACTGAAACAACGCAATGACAATATATTGGAGTTTAAATGCTCATCTAAATTTGATTATTTCTACAACGAAGCCTATTTTTCACCTATGTAAAATGTAAACAGCAAAATATATAGAATGAGTTGTATTAGAATTCCTTTATTTTTTTAACACAAAATAATTTAGTCCATGGAGTCTGCATGGCTGATATGAATGAAATATTAATTGATTTCATAAAGAGAAGGACGATTCTTTTCGATGAAGTTTCAAGCATAGAGTTTAATTTTTTGTAGCTCCATGGTCTTAAACAAAATGTTTAAATAAAATAAATTATTATAGTATTGTGATGAATGAAATGAATGGGAGAAAGTTATGAATGAAATCCTGTTTTTATAGAGAGATCTAGGCGTGTTATTTTTCTATGACGTCATTTGAATTAATTTCAGTTGTTTTCGATGAAGTTTTCAAATATAATAAATTATCGTAGTATTATGATAATTCTAAAACTATTACCGAGGAATGTATAACATTTTAGAGATGTTTAAACCAGGCAATTTATATTTCAATGCCGTCATTTGAATGAAGTTCATTTTTCTCGATGAAGGTTTAAGTTTTCAAATATAATAAATTAATGCAGTATTGTGATAAGTTTCAAAATATTACCGAGGAATGTATTGCATTTTAGACTTGTTTAAATAAAATTGCATTGAAGTTGGAAAGTGTTTCATAATCAATGCTTTAAGCATGATTGATCTTTCTTGTCTTTTCTTTCAAAATGTATTCTACGATAGCTAAATTGTAATTGTTATCACAAATTATCGTCTGCGGACATAAAAGAGTTCAAATTTAAATATCCGACCAATAATTTTTTTCTAGCGCGTATCGTCTGCCCCTGGTCTCAAAAATTTCAGTGTGACCCTCATATATGGAATTTCACGATTTGGGTGTATATAGGATGTATATACATGTATTATGTATTATGTGTTAGTTTAAATGTATATTTTGAACTTTTGAGCATCGTATAAAAACCACTTTGTCTTTTGTATGTAGTATGCACGTATTTCTGTATATAAGTTTGTATATAGTATTTTGTATAATATAAAGACTTTTGCTTATAGTATTTTCTAGGTTGTATTATAGATAATATACTGTACATGGTATAGTACATGGGGTGTATATATATGGTGTAAATATTATGTGTTATTTTAAACGTATATTTTAAATTCTAGGGTCTCATGTGTATATTCTATGTTTTACATGTAATATGTATATTATTTTATACATGGATCTGTATACAGAGTGTCCCAAAAAGATTGCAGTGCGTTTTAATTCTTTACCTGTTGGAGATAAGTGGGCAATGTAAATTGCAAAAATGTTGAAAGTAAGGTAGGAAATAAAACTAAATGAATAAAACTAGGAATAAAAGGTAGGAATAAAACTAATGAAATTGTCCTCCCATTCATTTTCAAAAAGTTACACTTTTAAAATATTTATACGACCCCCTTAGGCAAATTGGGTTAATCAGAAAACTTTTATTTTTAATGCAATAAATTGATAGTAAATTTATATAACCTGGAAATAATTACTAATACGAAAATAAATGATTTTGTTAATTTAAATGTGTGATTTTATGTTTCACGGCAGGTCTTATTCAATATCAATTTCTTCGCACTATGAGCCAGCTAGCCGGTAATGCTCGTCTTGGTGGTTGACAAGAATACGGTAAAGTAAATAGGGTGGTTTTAAATATTTATTCAAAAACCGAGACTCATTATGTAATCAGTCCCTTTCCGAATGGAATTATTTTGATAAATAAATTTGAGACTGCCTCACCCTGTTTGCTTTACTGAGATATGGGGAATTCTATTTACCTAAGAATTGTCTCTCCATATATATATATATATATATATATATATATATATATATATATATATATATATATATATATATATATATATATATATATATATATATATGTATATATATACATATATATATATATATATATATGTATATATATATGTATATATATATATATATATATATATATATATATATATATATATATATATATATATATATATATATATATATATATATATATATATATATATATATATATATATATATATATATATTAGGGTTGCACCGAATACCATTTTTTGCCGAATAACGAATACCGAATATTCGGTTAAAATTCTAACCGAATATTCGGCCGAATACCGAATATTCGGTTAAATTTTTTAAAGGTAATATTTCTATTTTATGCCAATTTAAAATAGAAAATGTTTCTATTTTGTGCCTTTTATAAATGCATTTACATTTAACATCTTAAATTTATTTGCATTTACATTAAGTATAATTATTAATTTAAAATAAATAAAAAATAAAATAAATCATTCCAAAAGCAAATTAATATAGTAAAATAGTAAATGGCTACCTAATTTGGTTTATGTTTATCTGCATAAATTGATAATTGATAGTTAATTTCTAATATGTGATAATCATATGGCTTCATATTATGTTATAGAGAATCTTGCATTTACCTTACATACAAACCCAAGTTGCTTAAAATATCATTACAAATTAGAATTACAATTTATTCAAGTGAATTTTTGCTATCTTAGTCTCTTCTGTACTGTAACTGATAAATAATTTTATCAAAATTGAAACTGAGCAGTCAAATTCAAACATTGCCAAATCATTTTTCTTTTTAAAGTGCAAAGGATACTTTGCCAGAATGTCCAGCCATTGCGAACTACAACAGAGTAGATACTGATAGATAACTAAACAGTTACAGACAGGTGTACCCACCCTGTGACAAAAGACTCGAACAAAGTAATCTTCTCTTCAGAAATCATGAAAGAAATTAGAAGGTTTGACTACAATGGGGCCACACACAAGAGAAATTCTTTGGTTATCTTATTTGACACATTTTAATGGATACAAAGGAACACCTATGGCACCCTCAGTATCTTATCTATCTCTATCGAAATTAAAATACTGCAAAATTGAATATTCATCCAAGTGTTTGTTTTATATATTAATCACCTTCACCTTTTTTTAATATTGGTGAAATGATAATTGATTTTTTTTTAGCTGCATATTTTATAAAAAATTAACCATTATATTTTTGAACACATAATATTAAGAGTTTTATTTTCTAGTTACTGTTTCATATTTAAATGAGTTAGTAAGGTTAAGGTGTGATAAGATTTAAGAAAAATTGAAAAAAAAAATTTAATATCAGAGTGTTTTCTTTTACATTAAAATTATTTTAAATGTGATAATATTGGTAAGTAAAAATTTGAATTAATTTTGTACTATGATACTATAACTTTCATTCATTGTATAAAAAATGTGCTTTACCAATTGTCGAATATTTTAATTTTGTTTTACTATTCGGTTAGGCCGAATATTAAAGTATTCGGCCGAACCGAATATTCGGTTTGACTGCCGAATAGGCAGTATACCGAATACTAACCGAATATTCGGTGCAACACTAATATATATATATATATATATATATATATATATATATATATATATATATATATATAATACATAAAATGACTTAAAAATTGAGACGATTTGAGAGCTCTTATAATGGTGCATAGTGGCATCCTCAATTATCCATTTCTCCAATGAATCTCTTGTTTAGTAAGAATTTTCATCTTTGCTTCATGTCCATATTTCTTTTTGCTTATACGGGTAATAGTCATGTCTCCTGCTGTGACTCACTGGATGGGTCTGGGAGTGTTGCTCTGAACTTTCGTACTGCGTCCCTGGTTGTTTTAGGAGTTGTAACTCAAATAAACCTAACCTAAAATATGTCTAGAAATTAAAAGAGAAGTTTTAAAGAGAGAATCTTCAATAATTTGGAGAATAAAATAAATATTTCTAGTCATCAAGCAAAAGATAATCAGCAAAATTCAATTGTGTGGATTCGAAAATAGAAAAACAAAAAATATTCAAAAATTAAAGCTATACACGAGGATAAGTATTAGGCCTAAAAAAATTGATCATTTTGAAAAAAAACTATTTGTGAAGTCCATGTATTTAATCTAAATGAACACAAAATATGCTTGTTTCTGAATTGTTAGATAGATTATATAAACTAACAATACTTGGACTACAAGCATAAAGATTGAAAAATTAAATAGGAAACAAGAATACCTGAAATACACTGCAAAACTTCAATCCATTTGTGCAATAAATGCAGAGATAAATATTGCTAATCGCAAAAGATAAAAGTAGAGATCTGCTGCTGCCAATCGTGAGAAATAAATGCCAGTATTGCAATAAGGCAATAAAATGTGATATATTCGACAGTAAAAGTTACAATATAAAGGGGCGTGTAATATAAATGAAAACATAGAGGCTAAAATTTAAGGGGAGGTAAATACATTGTAATGTTTATTCAAGAGAATGTTGATGTTTGGGTAATATTAGTTACTAAGGAGAGAAAGTTAAGAATATACAGCTAATTCAAACATTTTAACTATATCTTTTAATAAATGTACTGGATATTTATATAAGTTACTGGTAATTTTTAGGTCACTAATGTGCATAGATTGCAATTTTTTATCTGATAATCTACAAATTCTAAAAAGTTGATTAAGTATAATATTTCTAAGCCATTGAATCTAGTTGCAGGAATTAAATGATAATATTTTATTAATATCAAATTTAAAATAGTCTTTTTTATCATATAAATTAGTAACTATCCCATTAGTAGGTTCAATAATTAAATTCAAATCCAAAATATTAATATTATTACTAATAGTGGCTTCATTAGGAATTAATTCCAAATTATCCAGATAGAAATCTATAGCTATGACATAGTTATTAGTAAATGCAGTATACAAATCAGATCATCAACATATCTGTAAATTTTATAATCTGTTGAAGTAAAAGATTTTTCATAATATATATATATATATATATATATATATATATATATATATATATATATATATATATATATATATATATATATATATATATATACATATATATATATATACATATATATATATATATATATATACATATATATATATATACATATATATATATATATACATATATATATATATATATATATATATAATATAAAAAATATTAAAATAGTAAATCTAATGGTAAAATGGAAGAAGTAACTCATAATACACTATCTTAAAAATTTTTATGCCTACAGATTACAATGAAATAAAATGAAATTCAACAATAAAGAGGAAATTATAATATATATTACAGTTCAGAAAGCTAAAGATAATCAACAAATATCAATGGAGGGAATCGAAAAAAGGAATATCAAAATAATCAAGCATTAAAGCCTGCACGTGGAAGAGCTCTAGGCTTAAGAATAGTTCATTTCGAAAAAAATCTTTATCAAGTCCTAATATTTTAAACGAAATGAACACAAAAATGCTTTTTTCTGAAACACAAGATAGATTTTATCTATAAACATGTGTTATTAGAACGACAAGCATAAAGATTGAAAAAATAGAAAGGAAACATAAATACCTTAAAATACACATCAAATGTACAATCGTGACGAGCAAAAAATGACTAAACCAATGTTGCCATTCGATAAAGAGTAAAAAAGTGATTTACTGTTGCCAAAGTGAGTAATAAAAACCGTACAGCGTAATGGCAGTAAAATGTGATATTCTACAGTAAAAGCTGCAAAATAGAAAGATGAAAATATATTGTAATGTAAAAACAAGAGAATGTAGAAGTAAGACTAAAATAAGATACTAAGGAGAGAATATTAAGAATTTTAGGCTAATCGAAATTTATTAACTATACCATTTACTAAATATGCTGGATATTCATAAAATTCACTGGTAATTATGAGGTTATTTATGCGCAAAGCATGAAATTTTTATCTGATAATCTATAAATTCTAAAAAGTTGATTAAGTATAATATTTCTAAACAATTGAATCGAGTTGCAGGAATTAAAAGGTAATATTTTATTAATATTGAATTTAAAAAAATCTTTTTTATCATATAAATTAGTAACTATTACATTAGTAGGTTCTATAATTAAATTTAAATCCAAATAATTAATATTTTTACCAATAGTAGTTTCATTAGGTATTAATTCCAAATTATCCGGATAGAAATCTATATCTATGACATAGTTATCAGTAAATACAAGACAAATCAGATCATCTACATATCTGTAAATTTCATAATCTGTTGAAGTAAAGAATTTTTCATATTGATATAGGTATAAATTAGCTAACATACTGCTACTACAGCCACCTTGTGGAACACCTGAGACTTGTAAGTATAATTTATTACCTTGAAAAATATAATTATTGAAAAGAACAAAATTGAGAAGTTTAGGAAAATTGATAAATTTAGTTAGATAAGAATGATTAGTAATATAGGCATTATATAAAGCTATTATGACATCATAAAGAACTGTGATCTTAATATTATTAAATAGATCTTTAAAATCAAAAGACTGAAATCCTATTATTTTACCTAGTGATGTTAATTTATTTTTTAATTCTTTACTATTATTTAGAAAAATGTAGTTATCACTAGAATCTCGTAAATTACTATTTAGTACATTTAAATAATTTAGTAATAATTTACTAGCAGTAGTAGAGAATGAATTATGACCATTAGTTACAGTTCTAAATTTGATAGGATTTTTATGAAATTTAGAAATAAGCACAATATATGAAAATTTCAAAAATTTATTATTAATATCTAAATCACTTTACATATTGATAATTTTCAATTTGATACTATTAACAGAGCGTGAATCAAGTTCAAATAGACTATTATATTTTAAATAATCTAACAGATATTGTATATAGAATTTTTTACAGATAATAGCATAATTATTAGAGGCTTTATCAACATAAGTAATAACAAAAGATTTATGTAAATCATTTATAGAGTATTTTATATTATCCATATTATATATAGATCTAGATAAATTGATATTTCAAATGCCATTTTTAATAGACTTTAAAATAGGAAATTTCCACATATTAAATGACTCTAAAGGCTGAGCATATTTTGAAGCTAATCCATAAATATATTTATCAAAGTCAAGATTTATTGATTTTTAGACTTTATTAGAATTATTACAAGAAGGTAACCTGAATTTTGCACCAAATGACATTAAGGTTCTTAAAGATTTATCTTTAACTATGTCTAAGTCTCCAGTAACTATATGCCCCAAGTGTGTATTTATAAAATTAGCATAATTATCAAGTCCACAAATACATTCACCATCCAAATTTGTTGAGGAATCTTTATCGACTGATAGAGATTGGGAAATTCCATTGTAATTAAAAATTGTTCTACCAATAGGCTTGTTGTATTTAAAAAGTCTTAACATTCAAATCCTTAACAGGAAATAAATGATGAAACTGATTAAATAAATTCCTAAAATTGATAGAATTATAAATGGGATGCTCAAAAGGTATTACACAATAAGAATTAGAGCAATTATTATTATGAAAATGAATAAGTTTTATTTTTAAATATTTTGATCTAGTAATGGGTAAATCATATATATATATATATATATATATATATATATATATATATATATATATATATATATATATATATATATATATATATGTATATATATATACATATATACATATATATATATATATATACATATATATAGATATATACATATATATATATATATATATATATATATAAATATATATATATATATATAAATATATATATATAAATATATATATATATATATATATATATATATATATATATATATATATATATTTATATATATATATATATATATATGTATATATCTATATATATGTATATATATATATATATATATGTATATATGTATATGTATATATACATATATATATATATATATAAATATATATATATATAGATATATATATATATACATATATATATATATATTTATATATATGTATATATATATATATATATATATATATATATATATATATATATGTATATATATATATGTATATATATATATATATGTATATATATATATATATATATATATATGTATATATATATATATATATATATATATATGTATATATATATATATATACATATATATATGTATATATATATATGGGCATTTAATGTACACACGTTGCATTGTTTAATTTAAGTGATATTACTAATATTCGGAAGGTTTACTATTGTTCAAACATTTTTCGGAGTATGGCCAGGTTTTAATACAAAAGCGAAAAATTAATAAAATATATTTCTTATATTAAAAATTTTGGTCATTGTATCCCCACTGTATCCAAAACTTTATTGAACCGAAACTTTGTTATATGAAATCCCAACGTGATATTATCGGTTAAATCTATGTAATATTTATAGAAAACTGAATCAAAATGTAAGCGCATATAACAATGCTTTCTTTAGAAGATAATAAAATGAAATTCCTAATTCCGATAAATTTCGGGATTAAAAAATTCTTAATCCCCAAATTTCGTGTTAGTAAAGAACATCCGGGATCTCAATCCCAGCAATACCATTGGCAATTTCTTGTTTGTTCTAGGTAAATCCTGCCATGACCGTGTAGGCATCGTGATCTTCAAGGTTATATTTCTTTGATGCGTTACTCAAAAGCAGGCTTCAAACGCACACATCTCAGCTGATTCTACTATTAAAAAACAAAAAAACTTTTTCTCAATGGCAAATCTGGACGCATGCGTTGTTGCTATTTTCGACTCCGCCTTCCTGATGTTACGTCACGGTCGCCAGAACTTGAGGGAGCCAGCGTGAAAAGCCGAAACTGCAACTTACACAGAAGAGTAAAGTTTTTTCTTTGAGAAAGCGAGCTGCTCAGAATTTGTGCTTCCACTCGCGGGAAAACATGGATACCTACTTACTAAGGATATTCCTCTTATTGAGCGGTAAGTGCTAAAAATAATAAAATTTCTTTTTTTTTTTACAGTAAAAGGGACATTGCTGTGTTTCGGGTCGTACTATTTGCAAAAGCATTAAGTTAGTAGGTGATGTTAAACATGTACGTTATTAGAATGTTTTTTTTTTTAAGAGAAGGATATTTCAAGAAAC
Source organism: Amaurobius ferox (assembly GCA_951213105.1). Taxonomy (NCBI): domain Eukaryota; kingdom Metazoa; phylum Arthropoda; class Arachnida; order Araneae; family Amaurobiidae; genus Amaurobius; species Amaurobius ferox. Next base: position 127,485,568 of record OX578140.1, read on the forward strand.
GAAATTCGAGAGAGAGCTAAATTGGGAGTTTATCTTAAAACTCGGGGAATGTATTAATATGACCTACCTTATGTAGAAAGGTTGGAATATTTAGCAATCTTCGATGACTTTAAATAAGTATTTTTAATATTTTAAAGAATTAAGTACTTAAAAATCTCTGGTATTTAATATTTAAGTCGACTTACAGATACATTCATTTTCCATATGTTGTTTAGGTCCACTTATATGGCAATATTTACTTTAATGACTAATTTAACAATCAATATAACTGTAAGTTGTGATAATATAAATTTTTTGTACTTCTTCACAGGGAAGTACATTCGACTTCTATCTGGTTCACAAGTCAGCCTTTTAAAAGATAACTATCAAATTATCTCAAACTCTAAGAGGTTGTTTTTTTAACCTGTCAACAGTTCAATGACGATAAGTTTGATTTATTTTACCGATTGGTGTTAATACAGGACTGCCCATAGGGAAAGGGACAGATACAACTTGACGGACACCACTTGGGCACGGGTGCCAGGAAGGTAGTTTTGTCTCCAGAAAATATGTTTGTGTGTGGGGGTGTGTATGTGTGTGTATGTGTGTGTGAGGGGTATATTTTTCTCATTTCCTCGAATATGATCCTAAATTAATTTGGTTTCGACGGGTTCCTGAGGAGCGCAACCTTGGTGACGCCACTGCAAACAGGGCCCTGCCCCAGGCGGGGTTTTTTTTAAAGGGAAGACTTGAATGATTCACAGGAGGAAAAATCAAATATAATGGGGACCCATGATAAATGTTTGTTTGTAGGCAGGCCCACATTTTGTATGGGCGGCTCTGGTTAATATATGTAGATTATTTAAATAATACTTACATCCATAGCGTAAATCAATTTATCCGTTCATGTTTTATATACTATCATCATATACTACCATCTGGGAATTACCATGATTCTCTAATAATGCTTGAAAATAATAGTGCTTTGAAAATCTTAAATTTCGAGAAATTCAAGTTCCAATCATGAGGGTTACTAAAAATTCTACCTAGTTCTAATTCCTACATTATGTATATTTATAAAATGTCGAAGCGGTACTCGCATTCAGTCTTGTATCACTCTGTCCACACTTCACAGACACACACATCTTTTCGGAAGTGCTTCAAATATATTTAGAGTCTCAAAACTTGCTTTTCCATCGAAATCTCAAATTCGAACATTTTCAAAAAAATAAATTTTTCAACAGTAAGAGGAAGTAAAAATTGGTGGTAACTTGTGTGTTGTCTTTGAAATATATATACAGGGTTTTTCAAAAGTCCGTATAAACTTTAAAAATTCATTAAAAATCGAAAAATCATCGCATTGAGGTACGGTTTGTGTACCAAAGTATTGCCAGGATGTGTTTTTTTTTTGACGTGAAAACATTTTGTAGTTTAAAAAATCACCTATAGGTGGCGCTTACCCGAATACATCTTCCAGAAGTATGCAAATGAGGCTGTTATAAAAGAGTTGTAGCGCTCTGTAGATCCTTCATTTGATTCATTAGTAAACGGTGCAAAGAAGAAGTTTTTGCGAGAATGTTAACTTTGATAGGGAAAGCCTTGTTAGTGAAACTGTATTACGTGAGCGGAGAATCAGCATCAGATGCTTTGCGAAAATTCTGCTTTAGGAAAAATCTAAAAGGAAAAAGCACCTGTTCAGGGTTACTTACTTAGTCAATTTAGTGAATGTAGGCTTGTCACACGATTTGACAGTTATTTTAATTGTCTTTCCAATGCTTTCAGCGCCACCTATAGGTGAATTTTTAAACTACAATTTTTTTTACGTCAAAAAAAACCTCATCCTAGCAATACTTATGGTACAAACCGTACCTCAATGCTATGATTATTCGATTTTTAATGAATTTTTGAAGTTTATACGAATTTTTGAAAGATCCTGTATTTAGTACCAGCTGTATGTCGGAATGCATAATGTTGAAGATCCAGACCGTGCGACTCGTCGGCAAGGACTCGAGTAACTATTTGGGATGCCGAGGAATGTATAATGTAAAGAAACTTAATTTAGACTTTTGGCCAAACTTTTATTGTTTGGAGTCATTTTTGTTTTGTTAAATTTATTGAAATCTTGAACATAATAAAAGAATATCTATCTCTGTGATTTTGTCTGTTTGCTTCGATGTCTTGTCTGTAGCGGAAAATATAAGCTTCGAACAGCCTCAAAATTGAATACTGGGTTAACTGAGTTCCCGTAAAACATATCTCGGCAAGATTTTTTTATTTTAATTTTAATTTGTTTTTTAATTATTTTATGTTAAATCAAGGTTTTGAGCGATATTCATACTCTGTAATGAAAACCGTATCTTTTCCCTATATTTTTGATCTGCGATCTCTATTTTTTTTCTGAAGTATTTTTTGAAGAAAGTTAAATCATCAGAATTTCAAAAATGTCTCTAGTTATATTTCTACTGATTTTAAAAGGTGGTCAAATTCCCCCCCAAAAATATAAGAAAAAAAAAACTCTGAAAACAACACGGTGACCCAATTTACAAATCTAACTCATACTTTCATTTTAGCTACGATCTTCATTTCTTTTTTAACTAAAGCTGAGTGTTAGAGAAATGTTGCTCAAGTGTCAAACATTTTAAGAAATCGATAGTTTCTTTGCAAAATTTTTATTCCGGAACGAAAAGAAAAACGTCTTAAAAATAGCTTATGTCGAAAATCTATTTTCGAATACAATTTTCGTTATATAATCTCCATTTCTTTTTAAATATCATCTAAATGTATATCAAAAGGACCCATGGGAAAATAAAAAAAAATTACACATATTTTCAAAGATTGAGGAAATACCGTGAACTTTTCGAAAATGTTCACTTTTTCTGGTCGCGGTGTGTTTTATGTCAACCCTTCTTTTCGAGAGAAAGGATTCTGTTTTGAATTTTTTATTTCCTTTCGTTTACCTCTTATTATGGCTGCAGAAAATGTTGGCTGATGTGTGGTTGTTGGGGGTCGCGGTTATAGCCATTTCGTGTTTGCCATTTCGTGGAGTCATTTTTTTTTTGTTAAATTTATTGAAATCTTGAACATAATAAAAGAATATCTATCTCTGTGATTTTGTCTGTTTGCTTCGATGTCTTGTCTGTAGCGGAAAATATAAGCTTCGAACAGCCTCAAAATTGAATACTGGGTTAACTGAGTTCCCGTAAAACATATCTCGGCAAGATTTTTTTATTTTAATTTTAATTTGTTTTTTAATTATTTTATGTTAAATCAAGGTTTTGAGCGATATTCATACTCTGTAATGAAAACCGTATCTTTTCCCTATATTTTTGATCTGCGATCTCTATTTTTTTTCTGAAGTATTTTTTGAAGAAAGTTAAATCATCAGAATTTCAAAAATGTCTCTAGTTATTTTTCTACTGATTTTAAAAGGTGGTCAAATTCCCCCCCAAAAATATAAGAAAAAAAAAAAACTCTGAAAACAACACGGTGACTCAATTTACAAATCTAACTCATACGTTCATTTTAGCTACGATCTTCATTTCTTTTTTAACTAAAGCTGAGTGTTAGAGAAATGTTGCTCAAGTGTCAAACATTTTAAGAAATCGATAGTTTCTTTGCAAAATTTTTATTCCGGAACGAAAAGAAAAACGTCTTAAAAATAGCTTATGTCGAAAATCTATTTTCGAATACAATTTTCGTTATATAATCTCCATTTCTTCTTCTCCTTTTCTCCTTTTTTCCTTCGAATCTTCATGAGTCTCTAAAATAGGTTTTGGTTTTTATTTAAATTGTGTTCGTAGTAGGAAGGGGAAAATTTTTGATGAACACGGATTTTGATGTACTCCAGTGTACATGGATTGCATTAATTTTCACTGTTATATAATGAATAAAATTTATTTATTTTGTTATTTTTTAGATTAATGAATTCAATTAATCCCTGCTTTAACTCCCGGGCAACACCTGATACATTTTTAACACTTTTCAACATAGTTGAAAAGTATTAATGTCTTTGTTCATTCTGTCTATCTGTCTGTCCTTTCGCACGATAACTGACGTAAAAATGACTTTATCAGAATGAAATTTTAGTATGTTGTTGAGACCGTCTGTGGGGCATATGGGAATGTAAATGAATAATATCAACCAATTAGGTTTGGATTGAATCCTGTTTGAAAAAGTGAAATACATTGAACTCTATGGGACCTAACTTGTCAAACCTTTTTTAAGCAAATTTAAAATTCACAAATTGTTTCGAAAATTTTAGGAAATATTTAAATTGTCCCATTAAAATATATAAAAAATTTCAGCAAAATATGTTCGGTAGTTTTTTGCATAAAAATTAAATCTGTAATTATGCCCATATTATATGAAGAGATCACGTGACACACTTCAAAATAAAATATTGCATCCATCTTTTTTTTCCTAGTGTAAAAATCGTGATTTTCAAAATTCTTTAAAATTTATATTTAGTGTTGCATTCGTCCTAAAACCGCTTTATTTTTGCGTATTTTTTGTGCATCTATATTTTGTGCCAACGCAATTGCAGCAATGTTTTTAGTTTGAATGATCATCAAACTTTGATTATTTCTTCGACGAAGCCTAATTTTAATGGATGCAGAATGTAAATAAGTGATTATAATTATGAGTTATATAAGAATATTTGAATATTTTAACTCACAATTATTTAGCTTTGGAGTCTGGAATAAAAGTGATCAGAATGAAATATTCATTGCTTTTGCATAGAGAGCCAGACTATTTATATTACAATGACCTCATTTGAATTAAATTAATTTTTTTTTCGAAGAAATTTGAAGTTTTCAAATATAATAAATTATTGTAGTACAGTGATAATTTAAAATATATCAGCTCTGAATGTATCGCATTTTAGAGATGTTTGAATAAAATTGCATTTCAGTTGGAAAGTATTTGATAATCAATGCTTTATGCATGATTGATCTTTCTTCTTTAGTTTTATGATAATTCTCATAAAAAGAAAAGAGGCAAATTTTCACCTGCTGAGATAATAAACAAATGGTCAGAAGCAGAATTTATATATTTGTTTATATGGATAATAACAATGTTACAATTAAACAATAAGCTTTTTTGTAGTTTATACTGCTGTTGCTGAAAAATGCATACAAATATAAAACAGTAATACATAACAAAAAATTAAAAAACATCAAATTAAAAAATCAAAATGTTCATTCTTTTAATATTGTCTGCTGATTTGAATGATGGTATTGTTATGGACGCATTATCTGGAATTGTGCTTGTACTCTCAAAATATAAGAATGAATCCAAATTTCAGGATAACAGACACTTTCATTTAAAAGTACAAAAAAGCATAATGAGGTACAATATACAGCGCTGGATAGCAACAATAGTTCGATAATTCTCTTACAAAATTACTAAATTGCAAGATACAATAAAGCAACAATTAAATGCTCAGCTAATTTACAAATAGCAGATGCTATTCTTAAGACACTGATGTGTCTCACAATTCACTTTAGCTTGTATCACGCCAACTGTCCTCCAACTGAGCGATCACTCACTCCTTTTATATACTATCCGCAGAACTCTCCTGAAAGGCTCGTATCTGAAAGCATATTCAATATTTCGAGAAAGTTTTAGTACATTCGAAAAGTCGCCAAGTTGGCGATAAATCGCTAAACCTTGCAACCCTAAATGTACGAAATAAGACTGTCTGCTTGTAAAGGGGTTTTCATCTTGAATAGAGCAAAGGCCCTGGATAGAAGCAGAGTTTCGCTATGTATTATTTGAATGGACGTAAAGCACAGTGAAACCTTTTACATATTCGTAGCATTGCTCCTTCCTTGCTAAGACTGCATGTCCCGTGCAGTATCAATCTACTGCAATCTATTATAAGGTGTTAATCAATCGATATGGATGACTTTTGGCTGGATAGAAGACTATTTTTTTTTCAACCCAGACCGTCCGACCTACACTAAAGTCTAAGGTATCTGTTTCCAGCTGCGGCAGCAAAGACATCTATCAAAGATGCCACACTGAGTCAATACCCGAATTATAAGAACAGAGTAGGAGCTAGCTTTTGCTCAGTGATTATAATGTCGGTCTACAATGCATCAGGTCCCTGGTTCGGGACCACGGCGACGCTCAATCGCCACAATGATGACTGGACGTTTTGAAAAATCGCAACCTTCCTTTCCAACGACTTCGCCTCTCAGCACGAGATGGCAGCACCAAACGGAGTCAGAAGCCTTGACACTCCCTTCCTGGTTGACCACAACTGTCCGTCACGCCGAGGCAACACGCCTCCCGGCCCTGACGTCACGCCGAGGCGACACGCCTCTCGGCAACTTCCTCATCAGCGAGGGGAGTGTGCGGCAGCAAAGACATCTATCAAAGATGCCACACTGAGTCAATACCCGAATTATAAGAACAGAGGAAGAGCTAGCTTTTGCTCAGTGATTATAATGTCGGTCTACGAAGCATCAGGTCCCTGGTTCGGGACCACGGCGATCGCCACACAGCCATCGCCACACAGCCATCACCTCCTCAAGAACACACAGGCCCATCTGATAGAAGGCCGCCCGAACATCAACAAAAGCAGCAACACAATGTTAAACACCTTTAGACTTATTAATATTGTGTAGCAAATCGTAACAGGCGCCCTCAGTGCTCATAAGCTCTTGAAAACCGTATCGATTATTTTGCAAAATATTATTTTGGTGTAACCAAAAATGTAACTTTTTTATAAAGAGTTGCTCTAAAATTTTCCCGTTTGTTTCACGCAGTATGATTTTCAGCGAATGGTTATCCTACTCAGAAATACTGAAATAAACAGCATTTACAGCAATAAATAATTTAATGTGCAATCTGTTAAAAATAGCTTGTTCAACAATGTACATTTGAATAGAACCGCTTACTTTATGAATAGGACCGCGTACTTTAACAAACATTGTGGTTGGTACCGTTGTTGTTGTTGAGACCCAGACCGTCCGACCTACCAGAAAGGTGTAAGGTAACCGTTTGGACGGCCGGGAACTGCCACCCAATTTAGACCGGAATCCAGTGGGGGAGGCATCCACAGGGACCGTACCCTCCTTACCCTACCACCAACCTCTCGGAAGGCTTTACGGACCCACATGTGGTTGGTACCGTCGAAATCCCAGACCGCCCGGCTCATACTTAGACATAGAGCAGCAAAGTGGGCGGTCGGGTGGTTGGTACCGTGTTATAATTCATAATGATACATCTTTTTGACCGGTATGCATTGCCTTTCCATATACTTATTTTGTGGGTAGCTGATGTAAATTCTCTTACTAAATGTGACATTTTTTTTCTATTTCGCTTTGTTGCCGAATTCATTATCTTAACTTTTTACATTATCTTCTAAAGGCGGTTTTATGCGATCACTTTACTATAGATATATCTATCGTGTGCACTCGTGAATCTTTCATTATCCAGTTATTGAGGTGAATAAAACTTTTCTAGGAACACTGATAATCAAAATTATCTGATCACGTGTTCTTCCACAAACAAACTTTAATGTGGCAGACAGTAATACGAAGGTGGCCAATCTTTCACTTCTTTAACAGTTGTCAGTCCTCTGGGAATGCTTTCCGATAAATTTCGAAACATTGTTGTCATAATTCCCTTCCATTGCATAAGAGCATTTGTGCAATCGGTCACTGATGATCGTCCATGCGGCCTGACTACAATCAGAGTTCTAATTTGTCCTAAATGTTGAAGATGAGATCCATAGACATTGTGCAGGTCAGTCAAGTTTGTCAACCACCAATAAACCATTCTCGCGCGGATCTCGCTTTCTGGATGTGGATGAGATCTAGACATTGGGCAGGTCAGTCAATTTCAATATCAACTAACAATATCATGCGAACAATTTTCACATGGGCCACGTTTTGTGAATGTGGATTAGATATAGACACTGAGAAAGTCAGTCAGTTTCAATATCAACTATCAATATCATGCGAACAATTCTCCCACTGGCCAAGATTTGTGAATGTGGATGAGATCTAGACACTGGGAAATTTAGTCAATTTCAACTTCAACTATCAATATCATGCGAACAATTCGTCCACGAGCCATGCTTAGTGAATGTGGATGAGATCTAGACACTGGGAAAGTCTTAATTTCAATATCAACTATCCATATCATACGAACAATTCTCCCACGGGCCACGCTTTGTGAATGTGAATGAGATCTAGACACTGGGAAAGTTAGTTGATCTCCTTATCAACTAAACATTGGACAATTCTTCGAACAATTATTCCACGAGCCCACTCTTTGGGAAGGTGATCTAAATACTGGGAAAGTCGGTCAATTTTAATATCAGCTATCAATAACTTGCTAACAATTTTTCCACGGGTTTCTCTTTGTGAATAGGAAAATTATGTTGATACTTGGAAGGTCTTCATTGAAGTGTTTCCACAATGTTGGAAGCCAGAATTCTCTAGAAAATCTTTATAGACCTCAATGTTAAGATTTCTTGTCATAGGAAGTACGGAGAATAACCCACACCACAATGCTTCCACTACCAAATTTGGTAGCAAATTTTATTGCTTTTAGTATTTCAGTCTTTTTACTGTCGACTTTTTTAATATAACAAAATCTATTTCGGTCCCTAAATGCTGTTTTCTGGACTGTAATTGCAAATTTAAACTATTTGTTGATTCCTCAAAGATGCAATGTGAGTATAATTAAATTATTTTCATTTAGGGCTTTCTGAAGTCATGTCTATAGTAAACCATGTCTAATTTGAACTCCATCAAACATATTAGGAATTGTCTTTGAAAATGTTATGGTTTCAAAAATACTTCTCAAGAATGAATTTTTCACTGCAAGCGACGAAAGCGAGTAATCTCATGCGTCATAATTTCTAATAGCTATTGTATGAATTTATAGATGTATTAAAGACTTTTCTGATAGTCTTACATATAACGAATGGCTATAAACCCTTTTGGTTATTTTTGCTTATAAATAAAGTCTAGGGACATTGTATCTTCTTGCTTATGAGTAAAGGTAAGGGTAATTTATTCCTTGCACCTTGTATTAACTTGGCTCTCCTTAACGGGCTCTTCTTGTTCCATCGTTCAACATCTTTGACGAGTTCGTTCTCAACTTCTAGCTCACGCAGAGAGAGCTGGAACTCAGCACACATCTTTATCTCGTGGAACATTTTCATCTATAAAATTTTCGTCATTACATTATGTCTTTATGCCATTTGGATACATCGCGGCTTTGTTTTTGCTCCATTTTCGTGTTTTTTTTTGTAACGGTACAGTGTCTTCAATTGAAATGCTTTTAATGTTCTTTGAATCATGTACTAGATTTAAATGTAAATTTCAAATATAGGTTTACACAACATAGGTTTAAAAGTAAAATTTTCAATGTCTAATGTAAAACAAGTTTTCAGTGTCTTCCCCTATACAACAGTGGCAAGCGGAAAAATAGAAAATAAATTTCAATAAGTCCTGAAATCGAATCAAATTGAGGGTGTATATAGGCGGAGATTAAGTTCAAAACAGTACTATATAAATCTTATTATCCAAAATTGATATGTATTATGCAAACACCCTCATTTGCGTACATCTTCATTTTGGTTCAATTTCATGAGTGATTGAAATTTATTTTCTACTTTTCCGCCCATTACTGTCTTTCCTTTGCTTTCTTCTTCTTACTGTCAAAACGTTTCTCATAATTTATTTTATTGTTAGAAATAAAGGCTATTAACTTTTTATATTATTCTTGCTTATAAAGAAAGGTCAGGAACATTTTATATTATTCTTTTTTATAAATAAAAGACGATGACTTCCACAGTATTACAGTGCTTTGTCGAAGAAGACGCTTAAAATTAGAACAACAGCTATGTGGCTGTGATTAGGAAATTAGATAGAGCAACAAATACACTATGTTGCAAAACAATATATGCACCCATAAAAAAGTTGAGCTACACCCATTCTTCTTCTTCTACCCAGACCGTCCGATCTACCAAAAAGGTATATCTGTTTGGACTGCCGGGAAGTGACACCCAATTTAATCCGGAACCCAGTGGGGGGAGGCATCCACAAGGACAGTACCCTCCTTCCCCTACCACCAACCTCTCGGAAGGACTTGCGGACCCACATGTTTAACGTGATCGTACTTCGCGTGAACACGGCGGCAGTTTTGGCAGTGGCGGGAATAGAACCGGGGCCGATCGAGTGTAATTCCCGCGCGCTAACCACTGAGCTGTCGCGCCCCCGAGTTTCACCCATTAAACTTAGCTTGCAAATGTCGTTTTACGAGTTATGTAAATAATCAAACTATCAACGTCGATGATGCTATGGAGCGAATGCAACGCGCATGGGAACGACGCATCATGCAGCATTTAAAACAACAGGTGTTCCCACTCACGGACAATTGGAACTGGATTTTCTGTTTTGAAACAACTGCAAGTTGTGTACAAAGATGCTTTTGAGACTTGCTACATAATGCTATGAACATTTGTCGGATTTAAAGCGGGGTCGCATTATAGGCCTAAAGAAAGCTGGTTGGTCCAACAGATGTATCAGTCGCCATTTTGGTCGAAGCAATATGGTAGTTGCTCGGTGTTAGCAACAGTGGATCACAGAAGGCGCATGTAAACATTGCAGAAGCTCAGAATGTCCCAGACAGACAATGTTCCAGCGGATCTTGCAGTTAGGAGAGGAGCCACTTCCACAACAATGGCGTCGCTATCAGACATTTGAAGGTATTTGCCATTCTCCATACATCATGCATCAAAGAATACTTTTCGGAGACGACTGGCAGAAGGTGTTGACGTTCATTAAAGAACTTACCATTGACCATTAAATGTAGGCAGAGCCGCCTGGATTTGTGCCGAGCTCGGTTAGTCGTGTGTGGAGGAGGACTAGCCAGCATTCTGATCTCACATTTATTGTCGAGTTGCACACTGCAATCACACGTGGTGTGACAGCCTGGGACGCTATCTCGTGGACAGCTGATGTCCTCTAGTTGTACTTCAAGACAATCTGATGGCTTGCATGTAAGTCAACGATATTCTGAAATCAATCGTTCTGCTTATGATCTTACGCCACCCACGTTCCGTTTACCAACAAGATAAAGCTCGACCACATACTGCACGACTTTCTCAACCACGTCTTCGATGATTTAATATCCTCCATGGCCATCCAGGTCTTCAGATCGATCACTAATGAAACACGTCTGAGACATTCTGGGACGGTAATTGTCGCCTTCTCAGAATACCACTGAATTAGCTGACCAGTTATAACATTTGTGGCAGAATTGCAAAGAGACGTAAGCAACTTAATCGACTCTACGCCGCACCGAATATTGGCTTGTGTAGCTGCCAGTGGAGGATTTACCACTTACTAAAATGTCATCTTCCTGTTGCCACTATTTTTTAATAAAACGTTTTTTTTTCTTACTCTCAAATTCTAATCATTTGCATATTTTCTCAAACGATATACACATGACGAATTTCATGACTGTAGCTCAATTTCTTATGGGTGAATATATTTTTTGCAACAGAGTGTAAGTTGATCACACATTTCCAGGTTTATGTCTCTGATTTCTCTTTCAATCACTCATTTTGAAAACAAGTTTTATCAGTGATTTAACCACTTGCCGCGTTACATTCGCCTGGAGGGTATTTTTTAAACTATTACTTTTATAAAATGGCTGTCGCTATATTTGACAAGTATTCCTAGAGCTTTAGATTGAATTACGGCCAAATCCTCTTCGCAGAAGACTTTGAATACATTAATTATTCTATGTATTCATTTATAGTAGATCTTGGCTTGTGTTCTGCATTTTAAGGAAATAAATCATCACCTCTAAAATGAAATTTAGAGATTGCTCCATACGCAATCTCAACCGACATAATACTCGCAATAAATCATGGATGTTATTTGTGCGTGAAAGGATTTTCTTATTTTTAATATTATATTAACATGGAATGAATCAAATTATATAAACAGAGCAGTTTGATTTATTGGAAAGGATCAAGAGTCCATTAATATTTAATAAGGAAAATAATTTCAAGATATTTGCATGCTAATCGAGTTATTTGCATTAAAGTTCCAAGTCATTTTTATTTGAAGTAATAAACAAAGAAAAGCTAAATTCTAACGTGAGGAAGTGTTCGAGAACAGAGAGGTTTTTCTCCAGTTTGAAGGTCACGGCTATTTTATTTAAAGCGGTCGATTTTTCACTGCTTTCACCAGTCTAGAGATTTACTTCCGTGTTTTTTCTGTAATTCTAGTTAAGGGTAATGGCATAAAAACAAATTTGAACTAGGAAAACTAATACGTTTCAACTTAAGTAAGTAAGGATGGACAATAATCCCTCTACCGTAAAAGTATATTTTTTATTGTTTGAGAAGCTTTTGGAGATCAGAGAGCGTAACATCATGTTTTTTTCTTTTAATAAATATTGTTATATTTGGTGTTTATTCGTGAGACAAGAGAAATGCATTTTTATAACCACCAGTTTATTTATAACTCATAAATAAGAAAAATGCACAATACATATTACATGTAATACTTATTACTACACAATGCATATTACGTGTATTACATACAATTACTACACAATACATATTACGTGTAATGTATATTTATACACAATACATATTTCGTGCAATCTATTTTCCTCTACAGTACATATTACGTGTGCCAAGCTGCTACTCTGGTAAGCTAATTTCATTTCAGTTATATTCAAGTTTCCCATAGTTACGGTTATATATGACATTTCCTCCTTCTCAAAATTATTTTTAATTTTAAAATTAAGCACAGTAAATCATCATGAATCTGATTTTGTTCATATTAAATGTTCACAATAAAAGAACATCATATTCATTAGAAAATACAAAATACTCTTACAGAACGCTAACGGCATTTTAAGTCCAATGTTCTACCATAACTAATCATATATGGTTTACACATTTAATTATTTTCAGGCACTTTTATAGATGACTCACCTCCTACCAGTATTCATATTAGTAGCAGTATAATCCATCTCAATATCCTAAAACATAGGATGATTATAGGATGGTCTCAAATGTTCTCGATTTCTGCGTACCACTTAATTATTATCACCCTTAACATAAAAAGATACTGGACTTTCTGATGCTTGAGTTTTACCTGGTTCCAAGCGTTTATACTTTTAAATCAATATATTATGATTCGGTTCAAGCTTCGGGTAGAAGTCTACCACTACTATCAAAATAGTTTTTAGGATCACTTTGCATATTTCGATGCGGAACAACAACATATCTTTGAACTTGCGAAACCAACAAATTTTCACTCATGGGAACGTCAGTTCTGACGCTCCTACTAGTATACCTACTCCTATCATAAAAGTTTTAAGAAACACTTTGCATACTTCGATACTGAACAACATCTTTGAACTTGCGGAACCTGCAAATTTTCACTTATGGGAACTTAATTTTTGACCCTTCTACTCGTATACCTACTCCTATCATAACCAAGGTTAATAGAATTAACAGGTTGTCTCGTTCGCTATTCCCCCCATGGTACCATTTCTGGGCGAGCTGTGACGTCACTGCTAGACCTTCCGTTCTGTTGACAAGCAGCGCTTCGTTGAAAAACGTTGGAAAACAGCACGGTTTTGTTTAAAAATGCCTTGCTTTAAACATGAACGAGATACATGAAATGTTTCCTAAAATAATGTGCTAATACTGAAATATGACAAATGAACTCAAATTTGAATTCAAAACGAACAAAATTGCTGTAATTAACGGATGAAGAAGTCAAAAACAGCCGTTTGACAAATTATATATTAAGACAAGGATATGATTTTCCGGGTGATTTCGTATAATAAATACATTCGTCTTCTTTTTTACACAAAATTTACATATTTCATGTGTAAATTGATAATCTTTATTAATATTTTTACTCACAAATATATTGTATGAATATGGATTTTAATATAGTATTTTTTAACAATTACTTTTACAACACATTAAAGATTTTAAACGAAATATCCCGTTCAAATTCATTAAATAGAGACTGTGCACTTTACTGTCTGTATTTTCTTTTAAAGGTTTGGAATAGGATTCAACTGATGAGAAATATGTAAAAATAGAATTAAATAATATTTATTTCTATAAAACTCTCCATATTATCTTTATCAATTTGCAATTAAATTTCTATTTCTTTAAAAATTGGATGATTAAAAATTTCCTGCATATAAATGCTATGGCACTTATTCTATCGAGTAAGCGTACCATTCCGTTCCTAATAGTTCCTATACAAAAAATATTTGAACTTTATAATTTTCTGAAAAATGTCATCGATTTGATTTTAAAATATTTAGATTGTATCATTGCATGCACAATGCATGTAATTAATATTTTAATTTTATATGCTTAAAGAAAACCCCGTTTCTATATATTTAATGATATACATCTGCTGTTTAATTTTGTTTATTTGAAGTTTCTGTGAATTCATTTAATTTCTTTTATGGTATAGATATTACCGTAGAATTCAGTCAATCAGTATTTTAAAATGCGACAGAAAATCGTGGAAAATAAAAGGGGGGGGGGGTTAAGGAGTATCATTCAGAATTTTATGCTAAAAGAAACAAAGACTATTTTTATCATTTTATTCGACGACGAATTTTTTTTCTCCAAATTTGTCCAATATTTATGGGGAAGGAGCTTCAAACTAAAAAGATTCCATTCACCGTTTGCTTTAAAATAAATAGGGGTAAATGTATCATTTTAATGCGACTATAAATTTATTTTGTTTTTACAAAATTATCCATAAAATTACACTTGTTTCTTTTAACTTATGAATATTCCTTTTTTGAACAAAAACCATTTTTATTGAATCGAAACTACTCCGTCTTACTCATGATGAAGTCCTTCAATTTGACGAATCAAGATATAAATGCCTTAGCAAAAACTTTATTAAAAAAATTTACTAACAAAAAAAATCTTAACAAACTACATTTGACGTGACTAATAATTATTATTGCAATGATTTGATAAAATATGTGTTTTCAAATTTAAATCAATTACTGTTTTTTCTTCAGATGATTTTGAAAGTTTCCTGACCTTTTCTCAAATCCAGACGATATATTTTTTCTAAAACATGTAAAATTTTTGAACTAGACAAAAGCTATGCATTCATTGCCTGGAAATAATATTTATTCTAATTTATACTGCGTTATTCATGCCTGTAAACTTCGGAATACAGTCAATATTTAAATGATGACTGATTTGCCACATTTAGATTAGAAATATATATTTATATCCTTCTCAAACCGATTCACATAACACACCTAACACCTATTGGCTCTTCTCTGATCATTCACTATTTTTTTATACATAACTTTTGCTCATTCAATTATCTTTCAACATAGCATTCAATAATCTTTGTATAAACTTCACTTATGTTAAAATTTTAATAGCTTCCACTCTCATAAAAAAATTGCTATTTCTTTTCATATGTACGAATTTATTTTCATAAACTTCACATTAGTATGCATGTACTGTTTTATTTTATTCTATATTGCTTGCACACCGTTACTATTAGATAAATATTTAAATAGTTTCCGATCAACGTTTCTCAATAGTTCTTCTCTCCTCTGTCAGAGAATGGGTCTAGCAGTGACGTCACTCGTCCTTCCTTCCCGGGACAACTGTTTCCCCGAACGAGACAACCTTATATATAAGATATTCTACGGACCTTGTATCATAACAGCTTTTAAAAACACTTTGCATATTTCGATGCTGAGCAACATATCTTTAAACTTGCGGAACCAGCAAATTTTCACGTATGGGAACTTGAGTTCTGACCCTCCTACTCGTTAATATTTGTGACGACGACACTTCCATACAATTTAACCGAGCATTTCTATATTCTATCAAAACAGAACTTAGGTACTTTCCTCTTTAATTACATTTTTAAGCATGTTTTTAGCTCACACTAAATAAAACTGCTACTCATGAGAATATAACTTTCAATACTTCCTTGAAGCGGCACTCTTTTATAGCATTTCTCGTTCTGTAACAGCCAATGTTAACGTGAAAGTTCAAATTTTAATTTAAAACTCAAATTTTAATCTGTTATTTTTGGTACTGCCGCACTCTAAAAACTGAAGTACTGACTCTCGTATTGTTTATTTATTTTTGGTTGGTTTGTGGTTGGTAATTATTCCAATTGTCTGGTACAACCAGAACATCCCCATGAGACAGAAATCATTGATTTATGGGAGTACATTGCAGTTTCTGCTGGTTTAAAGACCCCCGGCGCATTAAGGTAGGTCTGATTTTGTTTTATACAGCCTAATTTAAATAGGATCCCAGTGTAAGGGGGGGAGGGCGTGTAACCACAGAGAACGTACCTTCCATCCCCTGTCACCACTCTCTAGGAATGACTTTTGTATCCATAAATTTAACCTGCGCGTAAACACGGGGATATTTCTGTACATCTCCAAGAACCGAACTACGGACTTCCGGGTACGATTCGCGTGCTTTAACGTCTGGGCCATCCCGTGCCGTGCTTAATTAAGTGTTTAATAATTTGTGCTTAATTAAGTTGTTTAAGGTTTTCCTTAACTATGGTCAGTTTCTTCCACTATTTTTAAATCAATAAAGTATAAGATGCCACTAAGATTCATAAAGTATAAGATGCCACTGAGATTCATAAAGTATAAGATGCCACTGAGATTCATAAAATATATGATGCCACTGAGATTCATAAAGTTTAAGATGCCACTGAGATTCATAAAGTATAAGATGCCACTGATGCCAGTGGATTACTCATTACCAAACTATCAAACATACGGTAGAATTTATTATGAAACAGGAAATAATTTTGAGATAAACAGGTGCTGGTAATAAAAACTAACTCATCTGTTTCACATTCAAAAAATTGGAATTCATATAATATTATCTTTAGGCAAGATAATGAATGAAACCTGAAAAGGGATATTCTTAAATACAGATTGTAATTGTCAATTGTGATTCTCAAGAAAAATTGCAATTAAAATGTAGTTATTAATACAGTTCACAATTATGAGTTGTTGCTAATTCTCACAAACAATCAAACAAAGTAATTAGGAAAACTAAATGTTCATAATCACGATTGTTAAAACCTTTAGCATGCTAACTGTCTGTTTAACTGATAACCATTTTATTTATTTAAAGTTGAAACCGCGTGCGTTAAAAAGTGTTTCAGAAGGAACTATCAAGATTTGCATTAAAAAATCTGATGTGGGCAACACATGACTTTCCTTATATAATGTAATTAATTTACTACTTTTACAGTAAAAAAAAGTAGGTTTTTCTTATAGTAGATACTAATATTCTTTCCAAGATATTAAATTTTCGACAATTAGTCGTCATTTTTATCCATTTGGCGAGATTTTCGTTAATTTGGCAACATTTCAAAAAGCCGCCAAGTTGGCGACATTCCGCCAAATTCGTCGCCAAAATCTCGCCAAGCGTTATGCACTAAGAAATAAGTTATTCTTACAGCAGATAAATGACTATTGGCGTTCAAACACAAAAGTATTACTAAAAGTATATTTTTTCAGGAATGGAATGAGCTAGTTCCACGAGAATGATGTAACCCAATTTATCGCATGGTATTACATATGAAAAGTGAACATGTTTCTCAATAGGAATTTTTTTTTTTATATGACTTTTTGATAATTTTTTTTTAAAAATGAACAATATCTCGAGAACGGTTCATGTTAGCGTTCTAAAATTTATGTCAATCGTTTTCTAATGAAAAATTACATAAGAAATGTCTATTTGTGTAACTTTATTAGTGGTTTTGATTTTTTGACGATTTTTTCAAAATTTCATTCGAAAATTTAGGGGGGTTCTTAACATTCGATTGCATATAAAAGCAATAGGCTTCCAGTGTTTACGGATTGTGATTTTTGTATCAAATTTGGTTCGAATCGGTCCATTCGTTCGTCAGTTATCGTCTCCACAGACTCACTGACACACACACACACACACATACTTTCACACACACACACACACACACACACACACACACACACACACACACACACACACACATACACACATCACTTCAAAAATGTTTGATTCGTGATCTGGGATGCTTGAAACGTGCTCTCCCGTCGAAAACTCGAATTCGAATTTTCGACCCCGTCACAATACTTTCCTTATGCATTATGTATATAAGGAAAGTAAAAAAGAGAACAGAATTGAAAACACTGTCTTTAATGAGGAATAATATTATTAGAAAACTTTAGTTGATTCTAATTGCTATTTCATTAGATTCCTTTAACAGATATGTTTAATAAAATTCTTAGTGTTTAATGAAATTAGCCAATACAAATACACGCCTTTTCATTATTAGAATACGCAATTAGTACAATTAGCAAGGACAGTTAAGACGTTGCTTAATCCATCATTTGAATTTTAAAGCCTTATCTATTATTTCTACCCCAAAATCCCAATCTTTACTCCATACTACTTGACCAAAGTTCAAATTTTCGAAGAAGAGCGTTTGAAATGTGTTTTAAAATGTATGTATTACCATTTATTCTTGGCATTTCAAACCCGTCCTAAGGTATAGTAATTGTGAACAATACTGCTTACATTCACCTACGTACAATCTTACATACAGCCATTATATATATCCATTATATCTCCATACACTTAAATCAAGCTTTCAATTAAAAGAAAATAGGCGTAGCTTAGTTAACGTTTAAGAACCTAAACCATGCATCTCATCTATTGAGTATTGAGTAATTAAATGAATAGTTGGTAAAGGATAACTTCAGTATATGAAGATACTCAACTCTAATACACAGCTTGGCTCTCACCCTTGACCGTCCTGTATTCATTTAGGTCTTTGAAAAATAACAATTAAAGAATATATATAAGTTGAACAAACAGTTTTATATATTAGAATAACATGATCCAGGTATATCCAACTAGGCACAGTTGGGAAAGAAGGCTATTGTGAATGACAAAATTGTTGGAAAAATAAAAATGTAAATTTGAATATGCAAAAGCGAATCAAAAACAGAATATAAGGAGGATTATTTAGAGAAAAGAATTTCGAAATATACAAAATAAAATGAATGTGACGAAACAGAAAATAAAGGCCAAAAAGAAGAAAATGATGAAATACCTTTTAGAGAAAAAAAAAAGTTTTTAGCATTAAAATTTGGAAAAATCCTTGAAATAAAAGGAAAAATTTAGAGGGAAAAAAAGTTCAAAATGAAGAGGTTAGATAGCTTTTATTTATTTATTTATTTTTTCATAACAGAACATCAAAAAATATGTAAAAGCAAGTAAAATACAGTAAGTTGACCATATTTATCATAGAAAATTGAAAACAGTACACTGAATAAACTTAAGAAACTTTATCAGAAATTGGGAGAAAATAATACAATTTTTTATTATGTTTATTGAAGCTGTGTTGGAACAGACGGATTTAAACCAATTTGGTTTACTACAATTTGAAGGTTGGAAGAGATGGACATTTTTAGTAAAAGGGCAATTAAATATATAGTGATCAACGTAGGAATTACAAGGACAAGTCCCCGTAGGAATTACAAGGACAAGTTGGAGTGGATTTGAGTTTAGAAAAGAATAAATAGTCTAAAAAGGGGTCGTGTCGGGTGAGGAAGAAAATTAAGAATTTATTATATATTAGGGAGTGCGTATTAACAGAGGGTAAAAATGAAAAGATGCGGACAGGATCACGATTACGGGAGAACGATAATCATTAAGATATTTTTGCCAACGTTTCAAAATATTATTTTTGTAAGTTTTAACAAGGAGGGAGTAGGGTTAAGGAATGAAAATTTGGTTATTAGAAGTGATAGCAAGTTCAGCATGTTTATCGGCAGTTTCGCTTCTAAAATTATTATTATGCGATTTTATCCAAGATATATTAAGCACGTTTTTATAAAATAAGGCTTTGGATTTGATAGTATGAAGAAAATTAGATTTATTATTTTCCTTATATACATAGTGTATAAGGAAAGTATTGTGACGGGGTCGAAAATTCGAATTCGAATTTTCGACGGGAGAGCACCTTTCAAGCATCGCTGATCACGAATCAAACATTTTTGAGGTGATGTCTGTATGTGTGTGTGTGTGTGTGTGTCAGTGAGTCTGTGGAGACGATGCTTCACGAACGAATGAAGCGATTCGAATAAAATTTGGTACAAAAATCATAATCCGTGAATACTGGAAGCCCATTGTTTTTAAACTAAATCGAATGTTCAGAACCCCCCTAAATTTTCGAGTGAAATTTTGAAAAAATCATCAAGACATCAAAACCTTTAATAAAGTCACGCAAATAGACATTTCTTATGTAATTTTCCCTTAGAAAACGATTGACATAAACTTTAGAACGCTTGTATAAACCGTTCTCTAGATATTGCACATTTTTCAAATAAATTTATCAAAAAATTACATAAATTAAAGTAAAATATTAACTATTGTGAAATATGTTCACTTTTCATATGTAATATCAGGCCATAAATGTGGTGACATCATTCTCGTGGATAGCTAGCTCGTTCCATTCAGATTCCAAAAGATACTACTTTGAGTAATACTTTTGTATTTGAACGCCAATAGTCATTTATCTGCTATAAGAATAACTTATTTCTCCGGCAATAACGCTTGGCGAGATTTTGGCGACAAATTTGGCGGAATGTCGCCAACTTGGCGACTTTTTCAAATATTGCCGAATTAACGAAAATCTCGCCAAATGGATAAACATGATGCTAAATCAATGAAAATGACGACTAATTGTCGAAAATTCAATATCTTTGAAGGAATATATCTACTATAAGAAAAACCTATTTTTTTACTGTAAAAGTAGTAAATTCATTGCATTATATAAGAAAAGTCATGTGTTGCCCATATCAGGTTTTTTTTATTTGAATTTAAGGCTGCAATGGAAGATAAATTATCTGAGATTGATTTTCGGGTTATTAGAAGAGGCCGAATCTGTGGAAATATAATATTACAGAGAGCTCGGATTGAAATACTGTATTATTGCCACCAATTTTATGAGATATAACTTCTGTCAAAACCTCATGCTGGAAGATGCAAATGGCAACGTCGGTTTTATTACCACTTTACAACATAGTTGAAAAGTGTTTATGACTTTTTTAACACTTTACATCATAGTTGAAAAGTGTTTATGACTTTGTTCATTCTGTTTGTCTGTCTGTCTGTCCGTTAGCACGATAACTGCCGTAAAAAGGACTTTATCGAAATGAAATTTTAGTATGCTTTTCAGACGGTCTGTGGGATCGATGGTAATATAAATGAATAATATCACCCAATTAGTTTTGGATTGAACCCGGTTGAAAAAATGAAATACATTGAATCTGATGGGACTTAATTTTTCAAACATTTTTTAAGAAAATTTAAAATTCACAGATTGCTTCGAAAGTTTTAGGAAATATTCAAATTATCCCATAAAATATAAAGAAAAAATTTCAGTAAAATATGTTAGGTAGTTTTTTAAATAAAAATTATTTAATATAAGGGGAAAAACAAATTCAATTAAATGCTGATTTTTGCTATATCCTCCAGAAGGAAAAATGAGATATATTATATAATAAATATCATTCCAAGAGTTTCATTGTTTTATATATTAGAGAGGTTTGACATTTTAAAATAAATATGGTAGATAACAATTTTTAAAAATTTTTAAATAAAATAAATTATTATAGTATTGTAATGAATGAAACGATTGGAAACATGTTTATGAATGAAATGCTGCTTTTATATAGAGGCGATTTATATTTCGATGACATCATTTTAATAAAGTTCATTTGTTTTCGATGAAGCTTTCAAATATAATAAATTATTGTAGTATTATGATAACTTTAAAAGTATTACCGAGAAATGTATCGCATTTTAGACATGTTTAAACCAGGCAATTTATATTTCAATGCCGTCATTTGAATGAAGTTCGTTTTCTTCGATGAAGTTTTTAAATATAATAAATTAATGCAGTATTGTGATAATTTTAAAAATATTACCGAGGAATGTGTCGCATTTTAGAGATGTTTATATAAAACTGCATTGAAGTGGGAAAGTGTTTCATAATCAATGCTTTATGCATGATTGATCTTTCTTGTTATTAATCTTAGAGCCATCAGTTAAAATTCATGATACGCCAGTAGCTTAGTTACTCCCGTATCCCGAATTTTAACTGTCAGATCTCTTATCTTTATATTAATGTCATTTCGTCTTTCTGCGTAATTTAAGCAGTGCAAGATAGCAGTAATTCAAGTCACAACAGACAGCAAAAGTTGTTTCATAATATATTGATACGTTATGATTGAGACTTTATCATTGATACTTTATATCTTTAAAAAATCAAAAGACTTCGAATTTAGTTATAATTTTAAAATGGCAAATATATCAAAATTAACTTTGATTTTAATTACTATTGAAAATCCGGTTGTTTTAAATATTAAATATCTACTAAGAACTACTAAAAATTATTATACTTTATGCGTAGCACTTGAAGTATATGAGTAGCATTGAGTATAGAGTCTCTCTATCCTATGCACGTAGAAATATAAATTAACTTTAGTGTTTGTTCTCTTAAAAAGTGGCGTCTATAGACCAAAATTAAAAATCTGATGTGAGCAGCACATGACTTTCCCTGCAGACTCAAATTCATATTTCCTTTATTTCTTTAATAATTTATTAGATTGAGTTTAATTGCCCTAAATAACACTAAATTTGCAATTTTAATTCAAATTTTTGTTTTTATTTGGTAATTGGACATATTTCCCGATAGCGGCGTAACAAAAATGCAAGAAATCTCAAATATCTTGAGAACGGTTAGCCCTAAAGTATAATGGAGTGTGTTATATTCTTTTCCTCGTCAAAAATTGCGTATAAAACAAGAATTTAATTGATACATTTCAGCATAAATAGCCTTTTATTTTTTTTTAGATTTTTCCGATTTTTGCGGGCCATTTCGTAAAAAAAGGCAGGTTGTTCTTTTCCGAATCGTACCAAAATCTAATCAGCATCAGAGTCTCCCAAAAGTAACTTATCTACCAAATTTTGTGAATTTTGGTAAATTAGAATTTTAGCCACAGCAGATAAATGACATTTTTACGGACCATTTCACAGAAAAAAACGGATTCTGTTTTTACGAATGGTACCAAAAACTAATCAGCACCAGGGTCACATCCAAGTGACTTACCTACCAAATTTTATGAAATTCGGTCCATTAGTTTTTGAGTTAGAGTTACATACATATATTGCACAGACACACAGACAGACAGACAGACAGACACACAGACAGATACACAGACACACACACACAGACGTCACGCTAAAAATAGTTTTTTCGTATTCTAGAGGTTTCGAAACGTGTAGATCCGTCGAAAACTCTAGTTGTGATTTTCGGATGTGATTTTGTGCATGATTCCAATACTTTCCCTATACATTACCATGTATTGCAGGGGAAGTAAAAATATTAGTGTCAAATAGTGTTTACGCTAATTTTATCACTTATGTTCCAGAATTTTTTTAAAAATATTTATTTAAATATAAAAACTTATAAGTTGTCATGTTATATAATAAATTCAAACATAATTTTTTTGCAAGTACAAGAATTAAAATTATCGAAAATGGCTGAAATTAATGGTTGATCCTCAGCTGCCATTGGCTAGCAAAGGGATACCTCGGCTAACATTGACGTGGATCTTCATGTTATTATCAAGTAACGCTCGTAAACCCTGTTCGTATTACATGCAAATCAGTATAAATAGAACATACACGTTCAAATTTAACAGAAAATCCTAATTACTTTCTTACTGAAATCTTAGGTTATTATGAAATGCATACTGTTATGAAACGTCTATATTACATGGACATTTTTTTATGTGGGCAGCACATGACTTTCCATGCATAATGCAAGTACTTTATTTTGCTCAATGCAATATAATGATGGAGAAGGTCCCTGGGACAATATTTTTAACGTTAAAAAGTGCATTGACATTTGGTGCTTTTCTGAATGACAATATGTAAAAATATCTTAAAGTATCCAATTAACTTATATTTTGCGCTAATATAACTTGACAATTGGAAATATTGAATATATGCAGGTATACGCCATTATATTATAGTCATCAATTTCGCATCATTTTTCGTAACTTTAGCATGACAGAACGTCGCCAAGTTGGCAATATTTCGCCAAATTAGTTGCCAAATGTTACATATTTTATGGTACTATTGTTCATTTTTATGTAATTTTTAGATACCCTTTTTTTTAAAATATTAAATATTTTGATAACTGTTCAGGCTACCGTTCTAAAGTTTGTGACGTTTATTTTAAGATGGAAAAGTAAGTATCAAATGATTATTTTGTTTAACAGTACTGAGTGTCCTGATTTTTTCAAAAATACATTCGAAAATGTGGGGGTTTTTTCTACCTTTTAAAAACATCTAAATTCAATAAAGTTTCAGTATTTACGGATTATAAAAATCGTACTAATTACATTCGAAACGTCTCATTTGTGAGACATCGCATCCAAAAACACAAGGACAGACGCACATACACACATACAGACAGGTATCATACAGGTATCACAGGTACACACATACAGACAGGATCAAAGGTGTTAATAATGATAATTGGCGGATTTCGTGGATGATAACATGCAAAATTATCTTGAAGTTCCAAATTAAGTTATATTTCGCACAAACATAAATTGATAATTGGAAATATTGCTAATATCTGCTAAACAATGTACGCCATTATATCAAAATACAGTCGAACCTGCCTGAAACAGAATTTAGGGGACCGAAAGAATTTTCCGTTTTGGAAAGGTTTCGTTTCATGCAGGTCAATTTAAGGAAAAGCTGAGTTTAAAAGTTTAGCTGGATGTGCTGATAGTCCATATGTAATTGCTCACTTATACATCCGATTTTAAAAGTTCTAAAAAATTTATTTAGATAAATCCGATCAATACAATATTATATCATAGTAGCTAATTTAATTATTTTAAATATGTATACTCTATAACAAAAAATTCGACGCATCAAGAAGAAGTTGTCCGATTGTAATGAAATTTCGTATGCAAAGATATTTTGAGCGAACATGCAAATGAATAAAATTTGGTTTCCAATGAATAAATAGTGAGAGATCCAGCGCATCGGAACTGCGCATTCAGCAGGTGTATATAAGGAGCGATTCTGAATCTGTGGTCAAAATTTCTGTTGCATTTCGACTGCGGATATTTTATGTCTTTGGTAGTCATTTCTGGAACACTGACAGCACAGAGGTACGTATACAACATTCTACGACCGGTTGTGTTACCGTTCCTTTTGCGACACCCCGGACTTACTTTTCAACAAGATAATGCCCTGCCGCACACGGCGCGTGTTGCTATGAATTGTCTTCAAGCTTTCCCAACACTTCCTTGACCGGTCTCCTGATCTCTCTCTCATAGACCATATTTGGGGCATTCGTTATGGGAAGGCGATTGTAACCATCCCGGAATGGTAACGATTTAGCCCGACAGTTGGAGACAATTTAGCAAGACATTCGGCAGGACACCATCCGTGAATTTTATCAGTCTATGCCACCCCGGGTGACATCTTGCATCCAGGCCGGAGGTGGACCAACGCCTTATTGACTTCCTCCCTTTGTATACGGTCAAACTCTAAATCATTAAATTCTTCTGAAATTTTAATCGTTTCTTTTTCTATGTATGTTCTTCACACCTACCAATTTTTATCACAATCGGACAACTCCTTCTTGGTGCTTCGATTTTTTTTGTTATAGAGTTTATATACGTACATTTTTGCATACTGCGATCACAGGAGTATATGTAAATAAAAATATAGTGTACCCCAGGTCCTTAACTGTTAGCTTATTACCATACCTTAAAACATTGTTGAATTAACTTACAGCTAAAATATTACTGCTTACCATAGGAAAAAACAAATGTGAGATGAACTTTCAAAATAATCTAACACGGTTTCTTGGACATGTGCCTTACTAATGGTGTGACTGTCATTTAAAAATCGTGCATTGATTAATATTTCTAGCATTTCAGAGTCTCCCTGATTAACTGAAAATTCTTGAAGTTCTGAAATGGCTTTCAGAAAATCGTGATATAATTTAATAGAAAGTTTCGATAGAATTTTAATTAGAAATGGTTCTTATGGAAAAAAAATGGTTAAAATAGTTGGATGATTTTTCCATTATCTGTTCGTTACAACAGCTGCTTTTTATTAAAAAAATATTTTAAATTGACAGTCTGTTTCCGCGTTGTGCAGGTTTCGCTTCACAGAGGGGAAAATAACACGAATTTCCTATATTTTTGGACAGAGCTAAAATATTTTCCGTTTTTTACAGTATTCCATTTAATACAGGTTCCGTTTTAAGCAGGTTCGACTGTATGTTAATTATAAATTTATCCATTTGGCATCATTTTCATAATTTTGCACCATTTTTGCCAATTTGGAGACATTTTCGTCAATGTGGCCCCACATTAAAAAAATCGCCAAGTTTGCGATATTTCGTCAAAATAATTGCCAATGCCACCAATTGTTTTGACAAGTGTTACATATTACATGATACTTACTATTGTTCATTTTTATGTATTTTTTAGATACATTTATTTGAAAAACGTGAAATATTTCGAAAACAGTTCAAGTCAGTAATCGCTTGTTTCGTGGCTTTGAATCATTCGTTTTAGAATAAAAAATTATCCATAAAATTATTATTTATTTAACGTTATTGAATGCTCTGATTTTTTTCAAAAAATCTTTCGAAAATTTGGGGGGTTTCGAACGTTCGATCACGTTTAAAATCAACAGGGTTTAACTATTCACGGATCGTAATAATCGTACACGCACACACACACCTACACACACTAATTCTTCCATGAATTATAACAAGTGGTAGTTGATAGACTGAGTCCATAATATAAATGAATAATTTGGGAGGATACGCATTATTAGTTGCAGTATTTAATAATTCTGTAAAATGTACTAATTACTTTCCTTATATACATAATATATAAGGAAAGTATTGTGACCGGGTCGAAAATTCGAATTCGAGTTTTCGACGGGAGAGCACGTTTCAAGCATCCCTGATTACGAATCAAACATTTTTGAAGTGATGTCTGTGTGTGTGTGTGCGAAAGTATGTGTGTGAAAGTATGTGTGTGTATGTGAAAGTATGTGTGTGTGTCAGTGAGTCTGTGAAGGCGATAACTGACAAACGAATGGACCGATTCGAACGAAATTTGGTACAAAAATCACAATCTGTAAACACTGGAAGTGTATAGTTTTTATACGCAATCGAATATTCAACCCCCCCCCCCCCTAAATTTTCAAGTGAAATTTTGAAAAAATCGTCAAAAAATCAAAACCGCTAATGAAGTTACGCAAATAGACATTTCTGATGTAATTTTTCATTAAAAAACGATTGACATAAATTTTAGAACGCTAACATGAACCGTTCTCGATACATATTGCACATTTAAAAAAAAATATCAAAAAGTTATATAAAATAATAAAAAAAATATTTCCTATTGAGAAACATGTTCACCTTTCATATGTAATACCATGCGATAAATTTGGTGACATCATTCTCGTGGATCTAGCTCGTTCCATTCATGAAAAAAGATACTTTGAGTAATACTTTTGTATTTGAACGCCAATAGTCATTTATATGCTGTAAGAATAACTTATTTCTCCATCCATAACGCTTGGCGAGATTTTGGCGACGAATTTGGCGGAATGTCGCCAACTTGGCGACATTTTTAAATGTTGCCAAATTAACAAAAATCTCGCCAAATTGATAAAAATGACGCTAAATCAATGAAAATGACGACTAATTGAAGAAAATTTAATGTCTTGTTCAGAATATAAGTATCTACTATAAGAATAAAATTTTTTTAACTGTTAAAATAGTAAATTCTTTGCATTATATAAGGAAAGTTATGTGTTGCCCACATTTATCATCACAATCTAATTATCATCACAAATATTATCTATTTAATAACCGGATTTAAAATAATGTTTCTAAATACAGATAGATGCAGACAAGATATAAAATGAATTTTAGAAGCGGTAAATAAATATATATCCTTTACTATATATCATTTACTTATACATTACTTATATATCATTATTACTTTTTTAATATATATATATATATAATATATATATATAATATACATATATATATATATATATATAATATATTTATATATATATATATATATATCTATATATATATATATATAATATATATTTATATATATATATATATATATATATATATATATATATACTTATATATTTGTGTGTGTGTGTGTGTGTGTGTGTATGCATATATATATGTGTGTGTGTTGAAGACCCAGACCGTCCGGCTCGTCAACGAGGACTTGAGCATCTATTTGGACGGCCGGAGGGTGTGTGTGTGTATGTATACAGGGTGATTCAAAACGACGAAGCAAAACTTCAAGGGATCGAATATCCAGACCACTCGATTCGCCCTAAGGCATGAGCTGCAATTTGAGTGTCCGGAAACTTCAACGGTGATAGAAAGCACCTAAACACGCACTTTTCATTATACGATGTATAGTCGTAACGCACGCGGTTAAACTCTAGAGGTAGCTATCCAGCAAAAGCATTAAGGACCTGTTGTCGCACTCGTCGTCAGTTCTACCGTGGATTTCAGAAGGGATGGATTGTTTCGCGAATCAGGAGAAAGCCGACGTGCATTTCATGTGCAGAGCTGTGGACGGGAATGCGACGAAGGCCCAAATCCGTATCTACTTCCAACACGACGGAGCGCCACCCTATTTCAACGTGGCTGTGCAAAACGCCTTGGATGTAACATTTTCAGGACGATAGATTGGTCAGGGTGATCTCATTTCTTGGCTGACACGATCGCCAGTTCTTTCATGTCTGGACGTTTTCTTATGGGTGCATATAAAAAGCCTCATCTATTATAGCCCCGTCGATTCCGATGAGGACCTTGTTGCCATGATTTCTGTTGGTGCTGCCGCTGTACGAGAAATGCCTGGTGTTTTCGCCAATGTATGACGATCACTGCGTCGCAGGTGTGAGGCCTACATTCATGTTGGTTGTCGCCGTTTTGAGCAGTTTCTGTAAGTTCATATTTTCTGTTGTACAGCGCCACCTATCGGTGTTTCTGGAACTAATTTTTTTTTTCGCGTAATCCCTTTCCCCATGTCTTGAATAGTAGGTTCTTTGGAGCCTTTACACTGAGTAGTTCGATGTATAGAGAGCTCAGAGTAGGGGTGTTTCAATTCTGACCACCCGGTATATATATATATGTATGTGTGTGTGTGTGTGTGTCTGTTGATATTTGTTTGCTATTTGTTTACCGTGTACGTATTATTTTTGAATGTCTTCTGAATTTACTTTTAGCCTGTTAATAGATGCATCCAGTATCTTGACTCCATGAAGCATGTAGCAAAAAATTATTTACTTTATGCTTTTTATAATTCTTCCATCCGCGCTAAGCTGAATTTTTCATGAGAAAAAAATGATGTAGCACCTTTGAAAAGAAACCGTGTTTATAAGCTTTTGCCAGCAGGTATTACTTAAAAAGAAGTGGCAGCAGGTGTTCCTATACATTGCGTTTGGCACTTAGCCAAGGGATTTATTTTTAGGCTTAGTGTATCTTGAGATTTTTACCTCAATAGATTGTTTTTTTTTTTTTGTGTGTGTGTGGGGGGGGGGGGGGGGGCGTGAAATGTCCTGTTAGACATTTCGGTTTCCCTAGTGTCTGATCTTGAATTTTTAATCAGTTAGGATCAGACGGTGTTGTATGTGCGTTCAACAGAATTCTGACACATTTGGAAATTTGATATTGCAGGATACCGACAAATAGAAAATTGGTATGAGAAAAATGACATGCAATACGTAGCTTTGAAAAACTCTCTTTTTATATTGAAAAACAAGAAATATTAATCATGCATAAAGCATTAATTATGAAACACTTTTCAACTGAAATGCAATTTTATTTATACATTTCAAAAATGCGATACATTACTGATATTTTTAAATTATCACAGTTCGACAATCATTTAAACTCTGAAACTTTAAACTTCATCAAAAAAGTTAATGCTATAAAATCGTCTGCTTCTCTATGTAAAATCAATGAATAATTCATTCATATCACTTATACTACATACTCCAAAGCTAAATAATTTTACTTTAAAAAAATTCAGCAGTCCTTATACAACTCATTTTACAAATGCTTCATTTATTTACATTCTGCATGCTATTGAAATTAGGCTCCGTTGTAGGAATCATCAAAGTTTAGTAATAATTTAAAATCAATAATATTGTAACTGCGTGGGCACAGAATTTAGATACACTGATAATATGCAAAAATAAAGCTGTTTTAGGACTAATGCAACGCTAAATATAAATATAAACGTTCCTTAAAAGTCACAATATTCACTAAGCGAAAAAAAATGGATGCCATATTTTATTCTGCAATGTGTCACGCGATTTCTTCTTATATTATGTGTGTAATTATTATTTCAATTTTTATTTAAAAAACTACTTGATATATTTTATAGAAATTTTTTTATACATTTTACGTGATAATTTGAATATTTCCTAAAAGTTTCGAAGCAATTTGCGAAATTTAACTCCGCTTAAAAATGTTTGAATAATTAGGTCCCATAGGGTTCAATATATTTCATTTTTTCAACCCGAGTCAAATCCAAAACTAATTAGGTGATATTATTCTTTCACATTCCCATATGTCCCACAGAGTCTCAACAACATACTAAAATTTCATTTTGATAAAGTCATTTTTACCGCAGTTACCGTGCGAACGGAAAGACAGACAGACATAATGAACAAAGTTATAAACATTTTACAACTATGCTGGAAAGTGTTAAAAAAGGAAAATACTGTGAATTTTCGACACTATACATTGCGAAAAGACGGCGAAATCAGTAGACGTACAAGACGAGATTAGGATTTTGATTTAAGCCTTAGTTACATAAATATTAATTAAGAAAAATTTAAAAATCACTGTATGAGCAAAAATTTAATGGGTCTAGCCATTTTCCATCATCTCTGCGATTGGTTTCTGGCAGACCGACTTCTAACTTTGCTAGGATCGGTTGCTGACAGAAACGTGACATAAGCTGCTGAAGACTGAATTTTAATAAAATATAAACACTCGAAAACATTAAAAGTAAGCACTTTAAATTAAGTCTCGCAAATGGGATTACTATGAACAATGACAATTACAATGCAAAGTAATTACGAAAGCTAATTGTTTATTATCACGATTGTTTAAAATTTTAGCTAACTGTATGTGTAACTGATTACCATTTAATTTATTTACATTTGAAACTTCCGAGTATTGAGAAAATATAAATATTTACATAAAAGAGAGAGATGAAATTAAGAACACTGTCTTGTGAGGTGTTATCACAAGAAAACATTAGTTAATCTTAATTTTGTATTCATTATATTTCTTAAAATGCTTGATTTTCTCGTTACGGAGTTGGTGAGTGTAGCGAGCAGGGGCAGAGCCTTACTCTCGACTTTTCATGCAGCATCGTTGTATTTAGTTGATTAGCTAAAATAATATAAAAAATTTAATTAGTTAAAAAATACTAAAAGTTGATTAGTTTATATAAGACTAAAAGGAAATCCAATGCATGAATCGTATTTTAAAAAAAAATACCATTTATAGAGAAAATCATATGTTACACAGTTCATATTTTTATGTAATAATTTGCTTTTACTAATAAGTAAAAAACACTTTGTGCAAAGGATAAGGAAAACTTGAGCTGGAATAAGGGTCCACCTTAGAGAGCCATTCAGAAAGCATAATGAAGGATAGTCCAGCCAATTCTAAACAAAAGGTGACACAAAAGATTTGAGTACTTCAAAACACAACAAAAATATCCTAACTAGACGAGTTAAGTCAAAACAAGAATAAGCGAGACTTTGTAAAGTTTAAATGTGTTTTTATCCTCTATACATGCCTTTATAGAGGATTTTTTCTTAATCTGTCAAAAGTAACTTAACTCAAACTTAGAGTACTACTTGATATTTCGACCTTTTGTGTCCAAGGGCAATAACACAGGACAAGGCCGTTTTAAATCAAATTCAGTTTATTGGAGACTTCACAGAAATTATAGCAGCTTGCTGTTTAAAGCAACAGATAACATATATACTAATTGTTATTTCACGTGTCCAGAATAGCTTACAAATCTACAAATTAGTACAATATACTAGGCTGGTGATAATGTTTACATGGATACGCATTTACAAAGCTTATATGCTTAACCTAGTATTCTGTTGCTTCGCACAGTATTGCGGCCACACACCGAATACTAGACACTTCCTAGGCATCGTTGTATCGAATGGGGTTATCTTCCACTCACTACTCGAATCCTTTATCGTCTTCTCAAGAATCCTTCTTTCATACCAAGAACCCTCTACTCAAGAACCCTCTACTCAAGAACCAACTACTCAAGTAGCCGCTACTCAAGAAGCCACTGAAACTCTAACGATCTGAAAATTATTCCTATTTACCGTAGGAACGCAGAAAACGCTGATTAAGTCGGTGATTTGTTTATTGATGGTCGGTGATTTCCTTATATGTATAAGGAAATTATTGTGACGGGGTCGAAAATTCGAATTCGAGTTTTCGACGGGAGAGCACGTTTCAAGCATCCCTGATAACCAATCAAACATTTTTGAAGTGATGACTGTGTGTGTGTGTCAGTGAGTCTGTGGAAGACGATAACTGACGAACGAATGGACCGATTCGAACCAAATTTGGTACAAAAATCACAATCCGTAAACACTGGAAGCCTATTGTTTTAATACGCAATCGAATGTTCAGAACTTCCCTAAATTTTCGAGTGAAATTTTGAAAAAATCGTCAAAAAATCGAACCTCTAATAAAGTTACACAAATAGACATTTTTTATGTAATTTTTCATTAGAAAACGATTGACATAAATTTTAGAACGCTAACACAAACCGTTCTCGAGATATTTCACATTTTTCAAAAAAATTATCAAAAAGTCATATATAAAAAAAATATTTCCAATTGAGAAACATGTTCACTTTTCGTATCTAATACAATGCGATAAATTTAGTAAAATCATTCTCGGGGATCTAGCTCGTTCCATTCATGAAAAAATATACTTTGAGTAATACTTTTCTATTTGAACTCCAATAGTCATTTATCTGCTGTAAGAATAACTTACTTCTCCGTCCATAACCTTGGCGAGATTTTGGCGACGAATTTGGTGGAATATCGCCAACTTGGCGACTTTTTAAAATGTTGATAAATTAACGAAAAACTCGCCAAATGGATAAAATAACTCTAAATCAATGAAAATGACGACTTATTGACGAAACTTCAATATCTTGGAAATAATATAAATATCTACTATAAAAATAATCTATTTTTGTTTATTGTAAAAGTAGTAAATTCATTGCATTGTATAAGGAAAGTCATGAGCTGCCCACATCAGATTATTTTTCTAAAAGATGTCACACAAACAGTTTTATCAAGTATTTTGTACTAATAAGCACTTCTTTATTACAAAACCACTGAAAAGTCTAAATTACGACAGAATAAATTCTTCGGAGCCTTGTTGAAAGAACACAAATTTTCAGGGCTCCAAAATTTAAACGTATTTATATAAATCCAAAACATAATGAAGATAATGATATAAACCGGGTCCTCATGCATTAAGTCCCAGGCCTCAAAAATCAAAAAGTCGGCGTAGCTTCTCTGTTCAGTAAGTGAGGAACCTTCATCAAATGAGCATAGAGGACTTTTACCCGATCTGAAATGAAACAAAGAAGCAAAGTTCTTAAGAAGTGTGTTAAGAGGGTTGCATATTCTGGCTTCTGTCCAACATTCTTGCAAGTTATTAGTCCGTTGATGTGTGTGAGGATCAAATATACTGACTGATGCGTGGAGTGTTTGAAGATGCAAAGCGATGGGTCAGAGATAAGTAAAGGAAATTTATTTTCGGTATAATGCAGAGTAATCATAATTAAAATATTCAAGGCGTTTTGAAGCGGTATTTATTGGCCGTCAACCAAAGTCAACCAAATTTAGTAGGAATATCTATTACCGCCGACAGAATTTTTGGACTCCTATGCAACTAATGCGCAATCAGGAGAAAATCATTATGTTAAAATGTTTTTTAAAAAGTGTTTTTTATCTAACATTTTATATTTGAAAACGAATGCCATCCTTCGATTACAGAAAGTGCGCACGCATCGTTTTCGAGACATAGAAAACGCCATAAAAGAATATGTTCATTGTTATCAAATAATGGATTACTTTTATTAAATACTAGCCGTCTTTGGTACCCTTGAAAATTCTGACCGTGGCAAACTCGTTGGCGCGACCTACCAGAAAGGTGTAAGGTAACTGCTTGGAAGGCCAGGAAGTGCCACACAATTTAGACCGGAACCCAATGGGGGAGGCATCCAAAGAGACCGTACCCTCCTTCCCCTACCACAAACCTCTCGGAAGGACTTCCGGACCCACATGTTTATCGTGATCGTACTCCGCGTGAACACGGCGGCAGTTTTGGAAGTGGCGGGAATCGAACCCGGGCCTACCGAGTGCAATTCCTGAGCGCTAACCACTGGGCTGCCTCGCCCTCCGCAACTTTCTTTATATTCACCCAATTTAGACGGGAACCCTGTGAAGGAGGCATCCACAGGGACCGTACCCTCCTTCCCCTACCACCAACCTCTCGGAAGGACTTACGGGCCCACATGTTTAACGTGATCGTATTCCGCGTGAACACTTCGGCAGTTTTGGCAGTGGCGGGAATCGTACCCGGGCCTACCGCTAACTTCCCGCGCGCTAATTTACAATTTAAAATGACCATATGCTCTCTAAGCTCTTAATTCCATCATCCTCATTCCATTGTTCCATCATTTAAAATATCCATAAAATTTAAATATCCATCGTTCGCCATCATTTAAAATATCCATAAAATTAAAATATCCATCGTTCCATCATTTAAAATATCCATAAAATTAAAATATCCATTTAAAAAATCCATATCGTTCCATCATTTAAAATATAAATATAATAATTTCTACAGTGCATATGTTAAGCTCTTATTTCATTTAAAATCGGAAGCGCGGGAAACGGAAAGTAAAAACTAATTCGGTTTCTTATTGTCCCACCCATCGCTATGCATATACAGAACCGTGACGTCACCTCCACCTTGACGTCCCCACCCACCACCTTCCCTGCTTCAGCGGGGGAGAAACGAAGCGTCACGCCGAGCGGAACGGCGAGAAATTTAAAATCATGACGTCTTTAAAATTGCGATCCTGAAGGCAATTTTCATTATTTCTGGACCAGATTAGACTTGTAAGAATGCCAGATGTTTGACCTTTCTGAAAATGTAAATTATTAGTCGAAATTATGAGTACTTTTCACGA
This sequence comes from Amaurobius ferox, assembly GCA_951213105.1. Taxonomy (NCBI): domain Eukaryota; kingdom Metazoa; phylum Arthropoda; class Arachnida; order Araneae; family Amaurobiidae; genus Amaurobius; species Amaurobius ferox. Next base: position 127,521,025 of record OX578140.1, read on the forward strand.
TGCGAGAATTTAAAAACCAAAAATCGTTTTCTTGAGCAAAAAGTGACTTTTGTTTTAAAATCTTTAAAAAATATTAGAAATCGAAATTCAGATTTGAAATTGATATATTTTTACTCGAAATTCTCTGCTCTTTCCGATGGTGTAATTTGTTTTTTTCTACGATGTTTGGATCGTGGAGAAAAAAGGGCAAAAAACGGTCGAAATCGCATAAAACATTAAATAAATAAAAAAATAATTAAAATTTTAAAAATCGGTTTTCACGTGTCCCCTTCCCTCCCCCCCGGGTCTCCGATTGCCAAATTTCGTAGCTCTCCGACGCGCGGTCGCGAAACGTATAGTGTATAAGACAGACACACAGACAGACAGACAGACACACAGACATTGCCTTTTATTATATAGAAGAAGTATACTTAACATTTATTTATGTTAAATAAGTATATTTGATTATAAGCAATGGTATTATTGTTACTTTCCTTATATACATAATGTATAAGGAAAGTATTGGGGCGGGGTCGAAAATTCGAATTCGAAAGACCACGTTTCAAGCATCCCTGATCACGAATCAAACATTTTTTAAATGATGTATGTGTGTGTGTGTGTGTGTGTGCGTGTGTCAGTGCGTCACGGAGACCACGGGAAACCACGTTTCAGGCATCCCTGATCACGAATCAAACATTTTTGAAGTGATGTCTGTGTGTGTGTGTGTATGTAAAAGTATGTGTGTGTGTGTGTGTGTGTGTGTCACTGAATCTGTGGAGACGACAACTAACGAACTAATGGACCGATTCGAACAGAATTCGGTACAAAAATCACAATTCGTAAACACTAGAAGCCTATTGTTTTTATACGCAATCGAATGTTCAGAACTCTCCTAAATTTTCGAGTGAAATTTTGAAAAAATCGTCAAAAAATTAATAAAGTTACGCAAATAGACATTTCTTATGTAATTTTTCATTCGAAAACGATTGACATAAATTTTAGAACGCCAATATGAACCGTTCTCGATATATTGCACATTTTTCAAAAAAATTATCAAAAAGTCATATAAAATAAAAAAAAATATTTTCTATTGAGAAACATGTTCACTTTTCATATGTAATACCATGCAATAAATTGGGTGACATCATTCTCTTGGATCTAGCTCGTTCCATTCATGAAAAAAGATATTTTGAGTAATACTTTTGTATTTGAACGCCAATTGTCATTTATCTGTTGTAAGAATAACTTATTTCTTCGTTCATAACGGTTGGCGAGATTTTGGCGACGAATTTCGTGGAATGTCGCCAACTTGGCGACTTTTTAAAATGCTGCTAAATTAACGAAAAACTCGCCAAATGGATAAAAATGACGCTAAATCAATGACGACTCATTGATGATGACGACATGGAAAATGACGACTCATTGACGAAAATTCAATATCTTGAAAATAATATAAATAACTACTATAAAAATTATCAATTTTTTTTACTGTAAAATTAGTAAATTCATTGCATTCTATAAGAAAAATCATGTGCTGCCCACATCAGATTTTTTAGAAATTATTATTTGAGATACTCGAAATTTTGTTTTCCAATGAAAAATGCGATATCTCCCCAAGGAATCAAGCGATTTTCAGGAAACTTTGTCAGTAAATTTTAATCGGTAATAATGTAACAATGATGGACATATCAATTTTTAGCCCTATAGATTAAAAATAAATGTTCAGGATCGCACACTTATTGCAGATGACTACATGCATTTGACCGAGAGATTAATATGTGCTCTTCAGCATGGAATAGCTGATACCCACAATAACAGAAAGAAACCTTGTTACATGCCAGAATTTTGTGATCCTCAATAGGATGTTATCCTGCATAAAAAAGGAACAAAGGAATGAGGTGTTGGTTCAGATCTAATGTTTCACTTAATAGGTACATACTTATCAAGTGAAATGTTTGATATATTTAACAGGAGTAGTACTTACCATTTGAAACATTAGATAATTTTAACCAGAGTGGTACATATCACGTGAAACATTAGATAATTTCCCCTACAGTGGTATTTAACAAGTGAAACAATAGATATTTTTAACTGGAGTAGTACTTACCAATTATGATATACTTTTAACCAGGGTACTACTTACCAAGTGAAACATTAGATAATTTTACCCAGAGTAGAATTCCACAAGTAAAACATTAGATATGATTAACTGGAATAGTACTTGCCAATTGAAAAATTAGATACTTTTAACCAGGGTAGTAATTACCAAGTGAAACATTAAATACTTTTGCCCAGAGAAGTATTTAACAAGTGAAACATTTAATATTTTAAACTAGAGTAGTACTTACGAATTGAAACAATAGATTCTTTTAACCGGGGTATTACTTACTAAGTGAAAATTACATACTTTTACCCTGAGTAGTACTTACCAATTGAAATATTAGATACTTTTAACCAATTTTATTAATGCGCATTGCTCCGCTTTTTCCATGCACAAAAATATAAATTATACAATGCGGGCGTAATACGCACTAAATAAGCTCATTAAATAAGTCCTAAATAAGCTCATTGAATGCGCCTCAAATCCGCTCATCGAATACGTCCTAAATAAGCTCACTGAATACGCCTCAAATAAACTAATTGAATACGCCCTACATAAACTCATTGAATACGCCTCAAATGAGCTCATTGATTACGCCATAAATAAGCTCATTGAATACACCTCAAATAAGCTCATTGAATACGCCCTAAATAAGCTGTATAAAAATACTTAAAATCGCAAAAAGAAAAAGAAATTGTGTTTAATTAGATAATTTAGAGTTTCGTTTTACATTCTAGATTTAATTTCCATAAAATTTTAGATTGAAAGTCAAATTTTCGTATTTTTTTTCACCCAGTTCATGCCATGGCAACGCCCCTACCGTGCTGAAAACACCGGTTCTGGTTAGATCACCGAAGTCAAGCAGCATCCGGCGCGGTTAGTACTTGGGTGGGTGACCACCTGGGAAAACCGCGCGCTGTTGGCACATTTCGTGCGCGGTAGCCCGGTGGTTTGCGCGCTGGATTTGAACGCTGCCACAACTGCCGCCGTGTTCATGCGGAGTACGATCACGTTAAACATGTGGGTCCGAAAGTCCTTCCGAGAGGTTGGTGGTAGGGGAAGGAGTGTACGGTCCCTGTGGATGCCTCCCCCACTGGGTTATGGTCTAAATTGGGTGGCACTTCCTGGTCGTCCAAACGGTTATCTTACACCTTTCTGGTAGGTCGGACGGTCTGGGTCTCAACAACAACAATCCAGTTTGTGTCTTGTCATCTGCGATTGAAGTTTATGGCTCGAGGCTGATCGAAAAAGAAGAAAAGTTAATTTCGTCCAGTTGGAAGAATTTGAATTTGAAGCCGAAAGTAAAAACAAAATTTCATGTGCTATTTTCAAAAGTTTACGTCCTACTTCAGTCAAATTTTCAGAACAAACTTATAATATTAACATATTTCTATATTTCAAACATTTAAAAAATTGCCTTCAAAATCAACGAAATATGAAAAACACAATTTTATTGTATTCAACCATCTAGCTAGACCAAAAGTCAAAGACATCGTTCATAGAGCACCTACGGAAGAACACATAGAAACAGAATCGTCTGCTCGAATTCAAACAGAATCGTCTGTTTGAATTCAAACAAAATCGTCTGTTTGAATTCAAACAGAATCGTCTCTTTGAATTCAAACGGAATCGATGCTCGATAAATTGAATTTAAAAATAAAAGTCGAATTTCGGCCGAATTTTTGCAAAGTGCATAACTTTTAAACTAATATTTAATTCTAAAAAAAATCTCACCGAACCGTATAATCTGGTGACTGGAAATTACTCCAGTACCGAATTTCATGCCTCTTAGAAGCTTTGATATTTAGCTACAAACAGTACAGATAGACAGAAACACACACAGACATCTTATTTTATTTAGTAAGTCTATTTCGAGAAATGGCTAGTAATAATATATGAGAAAGCCGAATGTAGAGTATAGGTCGATAATTTTCTCTTTACTTTCTTATGCAGGAGGGTTTAAAATATTTTTTCTCGAAATTCAAAACATTTTTCTCATTAAGAGTTTCTTTGAAATGCGATAAGGGGTGTAATATATTACCGAGTTAGATAGCTTTTTCAACTAAGCGATAAAATCAGATTACATTATATTTTTTACTTTTCTTTTTCTACACCTGAATCTTATTCAGCTAATCTTTTCAAAAATAATTGCCTCTCTTCCTATTAATATGAAAAAAAAAGAAACTGTAAAAATATCGACAGAAAAACTGAAGATTATTTTTTGTTTCATATATGCCTTTAATGAACTAATTCGCTAGTAAATAAATTAAAATTTTCCTACCAAATTACCATAATTCTTTATCGATTCCAAAGCATTTTTTTGCATTTAGAATGAGATTAAGGCAGGGGAAAATATACTCTGCAGGTGGAATTCTATTTATTTTTAAATGTGATTAAAATTCCATTCTCCACGTATAATATTGAAGACGTTATTTTTAATCATTTTTTTTTACCACCACGATATTTTATATGAGTTTTATTTACTTTTAAATATAATTAATTAATCAATTTTTATTTTTGATTTTTTTGAAATATGATATTTACTTTCCCTACATATATAGTGCAATGTATAGGAAAAGTATTGTGACGGGGCCGAAAATTCGAATTCCAGTTTTCGATGGTAGAGCACTTTTGAAGAATCCCTGAAATAGAATCGAATGTTTATAAAGTGATGTTTGTGTATGTGAGCCTGTGGATACAATATCTCACGAACATTTGGATCAATTCAATCGTAATTTGTTGTTACTATTACAATAACTGAATACTGGAACCGTGTTGATTTTAAACGCAATTAAATGTTCAGAATACTTTCCGATTTTCGAATGAATTTCTCTCTATAAAAAAATCTGATGTGGGCATGACTTTCCTTATATAATGCAATGAATTTTTTACTTTTACAGTAAAAAAATAGATTATTTTTATAGTAGTTATTTATATTCTTTCCAAGATATTGAATTTTCGTCAATGAGTCGTCATTTTCTACGTCGTCATCATCAATGAGTCGTCATTGATTTAGCGTCATTTTTTTCCATTTGGCGAGTTTTTCGTTAAATTAGCAACATTTAAAAAGTCGCCAGGTTGGCGACATTCCACCAAATTCGTCGCCAAAATCTTGCCAAGCGTTATGGACGAAGAAATAAGTTATTCTTACAGCAGATAAATGATTGTTGGTGTTTAAATAGAGAAGTATTACTCAAAGTATATTTTTTCATGAATGGAACGAGCTAGATCCACGAGAATGATGTCACCCAATTTATCGCATGGTATTTCATATGAAAAGTGAACATGTTTCTCAATAGGAAATATTTTATTTTTATTTTATATGACTTTTTGATAATTTTTTTGAAAAATGTGCACTATCTCGAGAACGGTTTATGTTACCGTTCTAAAATTTATCTCAATCGTTTTCTAATAAAAAATTATGCAAAAAATGTCCATTTGCGTAACTTAATTAGGGGTTTTGATTTTTTGACGATTTTTTCAAAATTTCACTCGAAAATTTAGGGGGGGGGGGTCTGAACATTCGATTGCTTATGAAAACAATAGGCTTCCAGTGTTTACGGATTGTGATTTTTGTACCAAATTTCGTTCGAATCGTTCCATTCGTTCGTCAGTTAACGTCTCCACAGACTCACTGACACACACAAACACATACTTTCATACACACACACACAGACATCACTTCAAAAATGTTTGATTCGTGATCAGAGATGCTTGAAACGTGCTCTCCCGTCAAAATCTCGAATTCGAATTTTCGACCCCGTCATAATACTTTCCTTATACATTATGTAATAAGGAAAGTAATATACATTATGCAATAAGGAAAGTAAAAAATTAGCGGACGCAGCTGCTTCTGTTTGACAAATTTCACGTCCCTCGAGTTTCTCTGTCACGTATCACAAAAAATATAGCATACAAAAATATGAAATTTGGTACATTTGTAGAGATATATTAGAGGAACACACTGAAATGACACGTTTTTCGATTTCACATTTACTTTAGGAAATATTTAATGTCAAAATCAAAGGAAGAGCGTTTGATTTATGATTTCGCGTCTTGGACAGACTAGCTCAATAGCAAGACTTCGACATTTTATAGGTATGTATCAAAGTAGTTACATTTTTGCAAGACGGAGTCCCCCCCCCACACACACATTTTTCGATTTCGTTAATTGAGCTATTTAATTTTCTCATGCACTTCTGAAGTTAAAATGTTTCTTATCTACTTGCAAAAATGTAATTAGTCGAGCCGATTTGTGTGATTGGTTGCTGGCAGAAACATCACAAAGATAGCCGAGGACTGTATTATTGAAGCACTAAAAACATTAAAAGTATAGATATTTAATTCTAAAAATCACTACCCCGCTAGTTAGTGCATTTGGGACAATTTGAAATGTTGACAATCGTATTCCTAAATGTCTTATTGTTGTAAATCTCTCTATGCTTAAAATGTAACACGATATTTTGCCACTGTATTACGAACAAACAGTAAAACGTGTAGTTACAAAATATTGCCGATTGTTCGCAGTACAGTAAGCAATTGTTCTTAATAGTAAGCGGTACGAAAGAGTTCGCGATGCTGACTCTGCGAGCGCCAGTGAATATCAAACGAAACCTCTCCACTTCACGAAGTGGTTTACGGGGTTGGTAAGCGCAGCGAGCAGAGTGCCCTCAACGAGCGTATTTCGCAAGTATTTGCGAAGTAAGTTCAGGGAGTGTCAGCGAGTAGGAGGCGAAACCGCCCGAATAGTGATGCGAGTTACGTTGGTTGGCAAACAGTGGGCGAGCCCCCTAGTTAAATAGATAATAATTTCGCCCGTAGTTTTCCATTCGAAAAACAATGACACAAACTTTAGGAACCTAGTGCAAACCATTCTAGAGATATTGCCCGTTTTTCATACAAATATATCAAAACACATAAAACAAAAAGTGGCAAGTATCACAAATAGGTTTATTTTTCATATGCAAGATTATGCAGAACATCTGGTAACATCTTTCTCGTGGATGTAGCTCGTTCCATTCACAAGAGAATATACTTTTCAAAATAGTTTTGCATTCTGACTCCAAAGAATTTGCCAGTAGTCATTTATTTTATGGGATATTAATTAAATATCAATAACATTTTTATGAGAATTTTGCATGAGAGTGTAAATCTCTATTTGGAATAATAAGTTGCCAAAAGCACTCGGTTTCAATTTACGTTATGTATACGCAATTTAAAGCCAAGAACATTGTATTTTGAATCTTGTATATCATAATTTCATCATGGTGGTGGTGGTGGGGAGGGGAGGCATGTACTGAACACATTAGATTATTTTTCTTTCAGGTTGATTCAGACAGTTTAAGCGAATTTTTAAACGTCACTAAGATGCTACCTTCTTTCACTTTTGACTTGATGTCAAACGATTATCTGCATCAGTTGATGCTTACAACTTTCTATTCGAAGATGAAGAGATTGCTTCGATGGTGTGAATGTTTCGGAGTTTCCTGCTTTAATTCTTGGATGAATTAAGTGTTTTCTCAGAGATTCTTTCCGAGTGAGTGAAGATAATCTGGTGTGAACTCATAAAACTTTCTCTTTATCCGAACAATCGTTACATTTGTATTCAATGAAAATAATTTTATTTACTTTATTACCTTTTACTTTTCCTGTAATAGTATATGTGAAAGGAACATATTGTGATGGGGTGAAAAATCCGACTGTCGGATTTTGAGGAATCTATATGTTTAAGCAACTATAAATATACTCTATAACAAAAAAATCGACGCACCAAGAAAGAGTTGTCCGATTGTAATGAAATTTCGTATGCAAAGACATTTTGAGCAAACTTGCAAATGAATAAAATTTGGTGCCCAATGAATAAATAGTGGGAGTTCCAGTGTATCGGAATATAAGGAGCGATTCTGAATCGGTGGTCAAAATTTCTGTTGCATTTCGACTGCGGATATCTTACGTCTTTGGTTGTCATTTCTGGCACACTGACAGCACAGTGGTACGTAGACAACATTCTACAACCGGTTTTGTTACAGTTCCTTTTGTGGCACCTCGGTCTTACTTTTCAACAAGATAATGCCCGGCCGCACACGGCAAGTATTGCTATGAATTGTCTTCAAGCTTGCTCAACACTTCCTTGGCCAGCTAGGTCTTCTGATCTCTCTCCCATAGAGCACATTTGGGACGTTATGGGAAGGCGATTGCAATCATTCCGGAATGTTGACGATTTAGCCCGACAGTTGGAGACAATTTGGCAAGACATTCCGCAGGACACCATCCGTGAACTTTATCAGTCTATGTCACGCCGGGTTACATCTTGCATCCAGGCCAGAGGTGGACCAACGCCTTATTGACTTCTTCCCTTGGTATACGGTCAAATTCTAAATCATTAAATTGTTCTGAAATTTTAATCGTTTCTTTTTTTATGTATGTTCTTCACATCCACCAATTTTTATCACAATCACACTCTCCTTCTTGGTGCGTCGATTTTTTTGTTATAGAGTGTGATTAATCGTTTTCTTTTTCGATTCCTGTGTATCTGACTGTTGTGATGTCGTCACAATTTGTTAACAACTGGTTTCTATCAATATTTATAGCGATTAATCATCCCTCACACACATATATTTGCACATACATGCACGTAAGTACACATACAATTTTGGAAGTTCAATCCTTTTGGCAGCAATTTGTGATATATTTATATTTTTGTTGAACACAGAAAATTTATAAAAAAACTAGCAGCATACCCGTTCTTCATACGGAGTATATAATATAAAGAAACTCATAAGTCGCAATCATGTGCAAATTCTGTTAAAATATTAAATTTATTGCTCCTAAAGAGAAGTTTAAGAATATCTGTTCTCACTATGCAAAATTATCATTGTAGGTAGATCTGAAGAATAAAACATCATGGCCCCTTTTGTAAGCAAATTTACAAAAAAAAAGAATTAAATCAATATATGCAACCCCTTACTACTTATATTGTCGCAAATTAGAAAATATGCCAGTGTGTTAGTAGAAGATTACTCGTATTACAATATGAGTCTCAAAAATCTATGCCAAAATAAAAGAGATGACGTAATAAATTGAAAATATCAATAATTCCTGTACTCTTTATACCAGAAAGTCGTAATTGATTCCAATATATGCCAATATATATCAAAACATATACCAATATACCTGTACTACTTATATTTTCGTAGATTAGAAGATATACACGTGTATTTGTAAAAGATTACTCTCACAGCGTATAATATATGAGTTTAAACAATTTTTGTCATAATAAAACAATTGCATAATAACTGGAAAATATCAATTATCCCTGAATCAATAATCCCCGAAAATATCAATAATAATAACGTTTAAACCTGAAGACCGTAATTGATATTATCCAATCAAAACTGCTATAAGAAAAATCAAATCGTTCTTTTCTAAAATATATTTTTATATCCATTTATTAACAATTTACAACAAAGTTGAAAAGTGTTTATGACTTTGTTCATTTTGTCTGTCTGTCTGTCTGTCCGTTAGCACGATAACTGCCGTAAAAATGACTTAATCAAAATGGAATTTTAGTATGTTGTTCAGACGGTCTGTAGAATCTGTGGGAATATAAATGAATAATATCACCCAAATAGTTTTGGATTGAACCCGGGTTGAAAAAATGAAATGCATTGAACCCTATGGGATCTAATTTTTCAAACATTTTTTAAGCGGATTTAAAATTCACAAATTTCTTCGAAAATTTTAGGTAATATTCAAATTATTTCATAAAATATATAAAAAAAATTCATCAAAATATATTCAGTCGCTTTTTAAATAAACATTATAATAATTACACCTCTTACATTAAGCGATCACATGACCATGATATGAAAAGATCACGTGACCCACTTTAAAATAAAATATGGCATCCATCTTGTCTCAAAATCGTCATTTTTAAAATGCTTTTTAATTCATATTGAGTAATGTATTCGTCCTAAAACCGCTTTATTTTTGCTTAAATTCTGTGCATCTACATACTGAAACAACTCAATGACAATATATTTGAGTTTAAATGATCATCCAAATTTGATTATTTCTACAACGAAGCCTATTTTTCACTTATGTAGAATGTAAACAGCAAAATATGTAGGATGAGTTGTATAACAATTGCTGTATTTCTTTAACGCAAAAGTATTTAGCTCATGGAGTCTGGATAGCTGATATGAATGAAATATTCTTTGATTTTAAAGAGAGAAAGACGATTTTTTTCGATGAAGTTTTAAGCATAGAGTTGTATTACTTGTAGCTCCATGGTTTTAAGTTTTTAAATAAAATAAATTATTTTAGTACTGTGATGAATGAAATGAATGAGAAAATGCTATGAATGAAATGCTGCTTTTATAGAGAGAGCCAGGCGTGTTATTTTTTCTATGACGTCATTTGAATGAATGTCAGTTGTTTTCGATGAAGTTTTCAAATATAATAAATTATTGTAGTATTATGATGATTTTAATTACGGAGAAATGTATACGATGATTATTACCGAGGAATGTATCGCATTTTAGAGATGTTTAAACCAGGAAATTTATATTTCAATGCCATCATTTGAATTAAGTTCATTTTTTCGATGAAGGTTTAAGTTTTCAAATATAATAAATTAATGTAGTATTGTGATAAGTTTTAAAATATTACTTAGGAATGTATTGCATTTTAGAGATGTTTAAATAAAATTGCATTGAAGTTGGAAAGTGTTTCATAATCAATGCTTTAAGCATGATTGATCTTTCATAATTATTATTCAAATCGAAAAAATAATAATTAAAATTGACAGATTTAATTTAATTGCGTTTCTGAGAAACATGATATAAGATAGAATCTTCTTCATAAACTGCGAAATTAAATAACCATTTTGATTTCTTTATACTTTTCATTGTTCAGTAAAAGCTTGTGAAAAATAAACCATGGAGACAGATTTTCCATTTAAATCATGTTTCAAACAATTCATGTTTTCAAAAAGTGACTAATTAGCACAAAATATCTCCCATTAAAGTCAGAGATAAAGTTTTAATTAACTTTCAAACGATTTTCAAGCTTTTCGTTTGGATAGACCAGGGAGTTAGAGAGTAGAACTCCTAGAAAAAAGTTTCGTTTTTCATTCATATCTCGACAACTCCTGGTCTTGGATACTCGAAACTTGGGCTAAATTTATGGGGGGGGGGATATTTCAAGGCTATCCACAAAATTTCCTCAAATTCGGTTCAGCCGCTCTCCCCTGATGATGAGACAAACGAAAATTTCGTTTTTTACTAATATCTCGAGAATCACTGATCGTAGAAACTCCAAACATGGACTAAATTTTAAGTAGGACTATTTCCATGCTATCCACAGAATTTCATCAAATTCGGTTCAGCCGTTCTCCCGTGATGACGGGACAAACAGACAGACAGACAGACATATTTTAAAGTTTATTTATATAGATAAGCTATAATAGTAGGACGCTATCATATCCCTTTTTTCAGATATTACTTGTATTACATCTAAAAACAATTATAAAAATATACGTATGATCATTATTTTCTAACTAGTATCATACCCGTTCTTCATACAGAGTATCTTACTTAATAAAGAAAGATGTACGTTTGTCTGTTTGTCTGTCTGTATGTCAGTCTGTAGCGGGTAATTCAAGCGTCGTACGACCATGAAATTTGGTACATAAGTATTTCCGGACATTATAGCTGTATCTCAGGTAATATTTTTTAATTTTTAATTCATTTTTTAGTTACTTTATGTTTTATCCTGATTCACAATGATTTTTGGCCGATATTTGCACAAATCTATCTCATAGCGGCCTAAAATATTATCACAAAGTTTTCATCTTGACACCACTGGAATAATCGAAACATTATCTTTGAAACAAACTGTGAATGGGACCTATGCGATTATTAAACAATTTTTAGGGAATTTCTAAAAAATACATACTTTTCGTGCATTTTTAACTTCTCCGATTTTTATACTACGATATATAGAAATTGCCTTGCCATCCATCGTTTATTTTTTCAGCACTGGCGTACTATGTCGCAGATTACTTCAGAAAAAAAAATTCATAAACCCACCCGTTGATTAATTATCATATTTTTTTATCCGAGGCATGTCTTTGATTTTTAGATACAGGCATGCTGACTCAATATCAGTTATTATATAAAATCTACCGGAAGTGAAAATTCTTAGTGAAACACTCTATTTCTTTCAGAATTTGATGTTTAATCCATATCAGCTGTCATCTAAACTCTGTCTATAGTTAGAGAATTATATGTTTCAAGTAAAATGAAAGTTTTTGAACCGGACATAAAAAAGAACCAGAAGTGGAAATCCTTAGTAAATCCCTCAAACCTTCCAGAATTTAATGCCGAATTCCTATCAGACATCATCTGAGCTCCATCTTTTGTAGATCCTCATAAATAGATGTTTCACGGCAAAACTTTTTCCACAAATAGTAATAAAAAAAATCTGATGTGGGCAGCACATGACTTTCCCTGCAGACTTATATTCACGTTCTCTTTATTTCCTTTATTTCAATTGCATTTAATTCACTTTTAATTCAGTTTTCGTTCTCATTTGATAACTGGACTTATTTTCAAAGATGGCGTAGAGAAAATACGAAAAAACTAAAATATCTCGAGAACGGCTAGTCCTAGTGTAATGGTGTTGGTCTTATTCTTTTCTTCGTTAAGAATTACGTATTCAACGAGCATTTAATGGATATATTTGAGCATACGTAGTTTTTTATTTTAAATTTTGGCGATTTTTGCCGGCCATTTTGCAAAAAAATGCAGTTTATTTCTTTCCGAATCGTACCAAAATCTAATCAGCATCAGCGTGACCCACTAGCGACTTATCTACCAAATTTTGTGAAATTCGGTCCATTAGTTTTTTAGTTAGAGTGGATACAAAATCTGCACAGACAGATAGACAGACACACAGACACACACACAGACGTCACGCTAAAAATACTTTTTTCGTATTCTAGAGGTCTCGAAACGTGTAGATCAGTCGAAAACTCGAGTTGCGATTTTCGACATGATTCCAATACTTTCCCTATATATTACCATGTATTGCAGGGAAAGTAAAAACAACATTTATTTCTTATTGCAATGTTTTATCCAAATGCACGAAGAATTTAGGGTTGGATGAACCTCCGCCTGGTGTCACTTTGTAAAAAATTTTTCTTCAAAAGGTGAAGGAAGAGAAAAGCGATTAAAATCGATAAACGACTGATTATCCACCTTCGCCTTCTCACTCGGATGCGCCTCGTTTGTGTGATCACCGCCATCCATAGTAATCGGGGAGTAATCACACTGGGTGGTTCAATCAACTATGAGCGAAGATCAGATGGTGCATAGAAGGGTTAAGGTTAAGTACTGTTTAATAAAAACAAAAATATCTAAGTGTAGGGCTTCGTTTGATGTTTTGATGCACTCATAGCTCATATATTGTTTAGGGCTTTCTGTATTATAGCCAATACCTGAATGGAAAAACATGCAACTTTTATGAGAAAAAGTTCACAGTTCATTCCTTTGCTTTTTTATATATTTTTTCTATTTATAAAATGGCAACAGCTTAATGACGCCGATGCATGTGTTTGCTCGACTTGTGTTAATGTATGTATATTGTTTCAATATCTATGATGAGAGCTGCATGTGTTTGCCTGGCTTGTGTTAATGTATGTTGTTTTAAAATCTATATTGCTTAATTGCATGTGTTTGCCTGACTTATACAGGAGAAAATTTGATATGATTATGCATAAAAGGGGTCATTTATGGCTTAATAATCATGAAATTTAATAATTGCATAGAAAAATAGCCACAATACAATTTTTGTGTTCATGACATGACATCATTAGCTCTTCTCTGTGGAGGGGGGGGGGGGGGTTACCCCTCCCCCTGCCTGACCGAGAACGTTCTCTAACTTGGTATCAATCGAAAAAAATTTTCAAGCTCTTTAAAATGAAGGATAATTTATTATAAATGTTATAATTTGGACCAACAATACGGACTTTTCAAAAAATTTCTTTCAAAATCTGCAAAGAAAAAAGAAGTTACTTAAAATTTAATTCGTATACGAAAAAATCCAGTTGCTTTTACATAAATTATCAAATTATCTGTTAAATTACTGTTATCGTGTTACCGAATAAAATACACATAGCTAAATTGCTGTTACCGAATAAAATACCCGTAGCTTATTGCTGTTATTGATTAAAATGCAGATGGCTTAATTAACGTTACCGATTAAAATACATATGACTTAATTGCGGTTACTGATTAATATATATAGATGGAATTATCATGTCTATCTATTTGTAGTCACAAAATTAATTATGGAGTCTTTACTCATATCATAATGAAGAACATATTTTATTTTATTATTTAATTTTCATTTCATGGCAAAAATCCCGAAAACATAGGGCTTTAGCGTTCGATGAATGATATTATTATCTTCTAAATAGTAATTAAATAAATATTGAATATTTTGTTTAAAATTTTTAAATATTATATTTCATAATATTATTACTTTCCCTGCAATACATGGTAATGTATAGGGAAAGTATTGGAATCATGCCGAAAATCGCAACTCGAGTTTTAGACGGATCTACGCGTTTCGAGACTTCTAGAATAGGAAAAACTATTTTTAGCGTGACGTCTGTGTATGTATCTGTGTGTCTGTGTGTGTGTCTGTCTATGCAGATTTTGTATCCACTCTAACTAAGAAATGAATGGACCGAATTTTATAAAATTTGGTAGATAAATTGCTTGTGGATCATCCTGGTGCTGATTAGATTTTGGTACGATTCGAAAAAAAAAATAACCTGCCTTTTTTTGCAAAATTGCCCTCAAAAATCGTCAAAATTTAAAATAAAAAACTACGCATGTTCAAATATATCCATTAAATGCTTGTTTTATACGTAATTTTTAATGAAGAAAATAATAAAACCAATCCCATTACACTAGAACTAGCCGTTCTCGATATATTTTAGTTTTTTCGTATTTTCTCTAAGCCACCTTTAAAAATAAGTCCAGTTACCAAATGAGAACGAAAATTGAATTAAAAGTGAATTAAATTTAATTAAAATAAAGAGGACGTGGATATAAGTCTGCAGGGAAAGTCATGTGCTACCCACATCAGATGTTTTTTAATGTTTTTTAAAATAATGCTTTCTTACAAAGTAAAACCAATGAACTATGTTCAAAACGAATTTTTAAAATTAAAGGAACTAACGCATACAATGGGAGAAACCACTTTAAATTATTTTCGTTACTAATTTCCCCAGCGCATAAAGCCGATTTTGTTGTTGTGGGTTGGCATGCTTTTAGGATAAGTGACCACCGCCTTATCAATGTTAATGGTGGGAACGGCTACATCTCCGACAGACAGGTCATAAAATATTTTGATATGCATGAATAATGTCTCGAAGGATACACTAAGTAATAACTTCCGTTTTCCTCGCTTCCTTTGTATTAACGAGAAACGTTCTCTCGGAGAAATTTGAAAGATTCTGAGGGCGTCGTCTTGTATTGGATAAAATAGCAAAATGTAATAAAAATCTGATGTGGGCAGCACATGATTTTTCTTATATAATGCAATGGATTTACTACTTTTACAGTTAAAAAATATGTTATTCTTATAGTAGATACTTATATTCCTTTCAAGATATTGAATTTTCTTCAATTAGTCGTCATTTTCATTGATTTAGCATTATTTTTATCCTTTTGGCGAGATTTTCGTTAATTTGGCAACATTTAAAAAGTCGCCAAGTTGGCGACATTCCGCCAAATTCGTCGCCAGAATCTCGCCAAGCGTTATGGACGAAGAAATAAGTTATTCTTACAGCAGATAAATGACTATTGGCATTCAAATACAAAAGTATTACTCAAAATATCTATTCTCATGAATGGAACGAGCTAGATCCACGAGAATGATGTCACCCAATTGATTGCATAATATTACATGTGAAAAGTGAACATGTTTCTCAACAGTTAATATATTTTTTTTAATTTATGGGATTTTTTGGTAAATTTATTTGAAAAATGTGCAATATCTCGCGAACGGTTCATGCTAGCGTTCTAAAGTCTATGTCAATCGTTTTCTAAGGACAAATTATATACGAAATGTCTATTTGCGTAACTTTATTAGAGGTTTTGATTTTTTGATGATTTTTTCAAAATTTCACTCGAAAATTTAGGGGGTTCTGAACATTTGATTGCGTCTAAAATTAATAGACTTCCAGTATTTACGGATTGTGATTTTTGTACCAAATTTCATTCAAATCGCATCAATTTCATTCGTTCGTGAGATATCGTCTCCACAGACTCACTGACACACACATACACATACTTTCACACACACAGACAGACATCAACTCAAAAAGGTTCGATTAGTAATCAGGGATGCTTGAAACGTGCTCTCCCGTCGAAAACTCGAAATCGAATTTTCGACCCCGTCACAGTACTTTCCTTATATATTGTGTATATAAGGAAAGTAAAAATTGGGGATTTAATATATTAAATATATATATTTTTAATCTCAAATGCCGCGGTTGAAGTTGAAGTAAATGTCTTCAATTCTGATATTTTTCAAGATATATTTAAAATGAAATTAACTATTCGCTTTCACTGACAATTTCGATCTCTTTTTAACACTTTCCAAAATAGTAGAAACATGTTTATGAGTTTGTTCATTTTGCCTGTCTGTCCGTTCGCACAGTAACTGTCGTAAAAATGACTTTATCGAAATGTAATTTTAGTAAGTTAAGACGGTCTAGGGGACATATGGGAATGTAAATGAATAATATCATTCAATTAATTTTGGATTGAACCCTGTTTGAAAAAGTGAAATTCATTGAACCATATGGGACCTAATTTATCAAACATTTTTTAAGCAAAGTTAAAATTCCCAAATTGCTTCGAAAATTTTAGGTAATATTCAAATTATCCTATAAAATATATAAAAATAATTTCAGCAAAATATGTTCGGTAGTGTTTTAAATAAAAATAAAAATACTAATTAATTACACCCATATTACATGAAGAGATCACGTGACCCACTTCAAAATAAAATATGGCATGCATATTTTTTTCCCAGTGTAAAAATCGTGATTTTAAAAGTCTTTTAAATTTATATTTAGTGTTGCATCCGTTCTAAAACCGGCTTATTTTTACACATTTTCTGTGCATCTATAATCTGTACCAACGCAATTGCAATAATTTTTAGTTTAAACAATCACGAAACTTTGATTATTTCTATAACTAAGCCTAATTTTAACGGATGCAGAATGTAAACAAGTGGTTGTAAGATGAGTTGTATAAGAATTGCTGAATTTTTTTCACTCAAAATTATTTAGCTCTGGAGTCTGGTATAAAAGTGATAAGAATGGAATATTCTCTGCTTTTACATAGAGAACCAAACGATTTATATTTTGATAATATCATTTGAATAAAGTATATTTTTACTTTCCTTATATACATATGATGCATAAGGAAAATATTGTGAAGGAATCGAAAATTCGATATCGAGTTTTCAACGGGAGAGCGCGTTTCAAGCATCCTTGAACACGAATCAGACATTTTTGAGATGATGTATGTCTGTGTGTGTGTGTGTGGAGACGATAACTGACGAAAGAACGGACCGATTCGAACGAAATTTGGTACAAAAATTACAATTCATGATCACTGGAAGCCTATTGTTTTTATATGCAATCAAATGGTCTCCCCTAAATTTTCGAGTGAAATTTTGAAAAAATCATCAAAAAATTAAAACATTTAATAAAGTTACGCAAATAGTTATTTCTTATGTAATTTTTTATTAGAAAACGATTGATATAAATGTTAGAACGCTAGCATGAACCGTTGAGATATTGTACATTTTTCAAAAAAAAATATCAAAAAATCATATAGAATAAAAATAAATATTACCTATTGTGAAGTATCTTCGCTTATTATTACCTATTGTGAAGTATCTTCGCTTATTATTACCTATTGTGAAGTATCATTTTTCATAAGTAATATCATGCAATAAATTTGGTGACATCATTCTCGTGGAACTGGCTAATTCCGTTCACGAGATAAGATACTTTAGGTAATACTTTTGTAGTTGGAAGCCAATAGTCATTTATCTGCTCCAAGAATAACGCGTTTCTCCGTACATAACGCTTGGCGAAATTTTGGCAGAATGTCACCAACTTGGCGACTTTTTAACTGTTGCCAAATTAACAAAAATGTCCCCAAATTGATAAAAATGCTGCTAAATCTATGGAAATGATGACTAGTTGATGAACGTTCAATATCTTGGAAAGCACATAAGCGTAGACTATAAGAATAACACATTTCTCCGTCCGTCCGTAACGTTTGGCGAGCAATTTAGCGGGACGACGGCAACTTGGCGACTATTTTAAATGTGGTTAAAGTGACAAAAATGTCGCCAAATTGATAGAAATGACGTCAAATAGGAAGTAATGTCTCAGAAACACTGATTCCCGTCATATGATGGGCATACCTTCTAGTATATAAGAAATACTTTTTTCTCCGTTTGTCTGTAACACTTGGTGATGAATTTGGAAAACTTAGCGACTAATTTAGCAAAGTATTGTCGACTTGGCGATATTTCGCTCCAGATTGACAAAAATATCGTCAAAATTGCAAAAATGATGATAAATTAATGAAAATTACGCCTAATTGATGACGTAATTCTTAAAGTACTTTAATATATGGACTATATCGCTTATTGAGGATGCTATCAATATTGATGATTGCTTATTTAGAGTTGCGCGAAGTATGTTGAAATAGTTTTACATGTTGTCAGAAAATCGTCAAATGTACAGTTCAGCGATAAAAACACAGCGCCGTGGATCTTATACATTCTTTTTTTACTGTAAAACTAGTAAATCCATTGCATTATATAAGGAGAGTAATGTGCTGCCCACATCAGATTTTTTTCAATGCAGTTTTAAGTGTTCAAATATAATAAAATATTGTAGTAATGTGATAACTTATAATATATCAGCGTCGAATGTATCGTATTTTAGAGATGTTTAAATGAAATTGCATTTCAGTTGGAAAGTGTTTCATAATCAATGCTCTATGCATGATTGATCTTTCTTGTTGAAAATTAGCCGGACTGCTGCTTAACTCAAAATTTTCGTATCAGAACTCATTTCTTTTTCAAATTCTAAATCATCTGATTCATTGCAAATCACGTGTCACTGAGCCACAAAAAAGCCCTTTTATGCATGTTTATGTCAAATTTTGTCCGATGCTGTCTTGTTAAGAGAATATGAAATTTCGAAGTTATCGCTCTGATTTAAAAACAAGAAAGATCAATCATGCATGAGCATTGATTATGAAACACTTTCTAACTGAAATGCAATTTCATTTAAAAATTTTTAAAATGTGATACATTCAGTGGTGATATCTTTTATATTATCACAGTACTACAGTAATTTATTATACTTAAATATTTAAAACTGTATCGAAATATAAATCATCTGATTCTCTATGCGAAATCAAGGACTATTTCATTCATATAACTTGTATTCCAGACTCCAGAGCTAAATAATTTTGTGTGAAAAAAATTCAGCAATTCTTATGTAACTCACCCTACAATCGCTTGAGATATTTGCATTCTGCATAAGTTAAAGTTAGGCTTCGTTGAAGAAATAATAAAAGTTTAGGGATCATTTAAAATCACAACTATTGTAATTGTATAGGCTAGGAATTTAGATACACAGATAAAACACAGATACACAGATAATATATGCGTGTGTGTGTATGTATTCAAAGTATTGGAATCGTGCCGAAGATCGGAACTCGAATTTTCGAAGGATCTACACGTTTTGGCACTTCTAGAACACGAAAAAACTATTTTTAGGAAGACGTCTGTGTGTGTAAGGGTGTATTTGTGTATGTTTCTGGGTGTCTGTGAGGATATTACATCCACTCTAATTGAAAAACTAATGGACCGAATTTCATAAAATTTGGTAGGTATGTTTTTTCTGGGAAATCCTGATGTTCATTAGATTATAGTACGATTCGTAATAAAAGAATCTGCCTTTTTTACGAAATGGCCGCAGAAATTGCCTTTATCCACTCTAGCTAAAAACTAATGGAATAAATTTAACAAAATTTGATGTATAATATTTCAATAACCTACAAGTGATTTATATACAAAATTTAACAAAATTTAGTATATAAATCATTTGTAGGTTATTCTTGTACGATTCGGGAAAAAGGAACGGCTATTTTTGCGAAATGGCCCGCAAAAATCATTAAATATAAAAATAAGACTACGTGTGCTCAATTATATCAATTAAATTCCTATTTTATACGTGATTTTTGACAACGAAAAGAATAAGACTAACCCCATTACTCTAGGACTAGCCGTTCTTGAGATATTCTAGTTTTTTCGCGTTTTCGCTACACCACCTTTGACAATAAGTCCAGCTATAAAATGAGAACCAAATTTAAGTTTAACGTGTAAATTCAATGTCATTTAAAATACTTATGGTTGTTATTTTGTGCAGATAAACTCAAATTATTATTGAAGAAATAAAGAGAACTTGAATATGAGTCTGCGGGGAAAGACATGTGCTGCCCACATCAGAATTTTTAACAATATTACAAGAATGATTTATAGAAGTAAACGGGGATTATTTGCAGGCCATTTCGAAAAAAATGTAGGATCTATATATAAAGATCCACCAAATTTTTGTAGAATAAAATGTTCAACAAATTTAAGCTGTGTACCAAATTTAACTCTCTAGGACGTAGGAAAGTGCATTAAAAATGCCATCAAATAAGTATATCATGAAGAGTTATATAAAATTAAACAAGAAAGATCAATCATGCTTAAAGCATTGATTATGAAACACTTTCCAACTTCAATGCAATTTTATTTAAAACAGTCAAAAATGCAATACATTCCTCGGTAATATTTTAAAACTTATCATAATACTACATTAATTTATTATATTTGAAAAATTAAACCTTCATTGAAAAACATGAACTTCATTCAAATGACGGCATTGAAATAAAAATTGCCTGGTTTAAATATATCTGAAAAGCGATACATTCCACGGTAATATTTTTAAAACTATCATAATACTACGATAATTTATTATATTTAAAAACTTCATCGAAAACAACTGAAATTAATTCAAATGACGTCATAGAAAAAATAAATAAAAAGAACGAATATGAGTCTGCAGGGAAAGACATGTGCTGTCCACATCAGAATTTTTAACAATATTACAACAATGATTTATAGAAGTGAACGGGGATTATTTTCAGGCCATTTCGAAAAAAATGTATGATCTATATTTAAAGATCCATCAAATTTTTGTCGAATAAAATGTTCAAAAAATTTAAGCTGTGTACCAAATTTTAACTCTCTAGGACGTAGGAAAGTGCATTAAAAATGCCATCAAATAAATTTATCATGAAGAGTTATATAAAATTTAAAAAAAATGAAAAATTGTTATCTACCAAATTTATTTTAAAATGTGAAGCCACTCCCATATGCAAAACGTTTAAACAAATGGAGAGATATTTATTATATAATATATCTCTCTTTTCTTTCTGGAAGATATCCCAAAGTCAGAATTTAATTGAATTTGTTTTTTTCCCTATATTAAATAATTTTTAATTAAAAAACTACTTAACATATTTTACTGAATTTTTTTTTATATATTCTATGTGATAATGTGAATATTTTGTAAAAATTTCGAAGCAATTCGTGAATTTTAAATTTACTTAAAAAATGTTTGAAAAATTAGGTCCCATAGGGTTCAATGTATTTCATTTTTTCAACCCGGGTTCAATAAAAAACTAATTGGGTGATATTATTTATTTATATTCCCATAGGTCCTACAGACCGTCTGAACAACATACTAAAATTTCATTTTGATAAAGTCATTTTTACGGCAGTTATCGTGCTAACGGACAGACAGACAGACAGACAGACAGAATGAACAAAGTCATAAACACTTTTCAACTTTGTTGTAAAGTGTTAAAAACAAAAATTAAAAAGTTGTTATATACCAAATTTATTTTAAAATGTGAAGCCTCTTTCATATACAAAATAATTAAACGGTTGGACAGATATTTATTATATAATATATCTATTTTTTCTTTCTGGAGGATATCCCAAAAGTCAGAATTTAATTGTATTTGTTTTTTCCCTATATTAAATAATTTTTAATTAAAAAACTACTTAATATATTTGTACTGAAATTTTTTTTATATATTTTATGGGATAATGTGAATATTTCCTAAGAATTTCGAAGCAATTTGTGAATTTTAAATTTGCTTAAAAAATGTTTGAAAAATTAGGTCCCATAGGGTTCAATGTATTTCATTTTTTCAATCCGGGTTCAATAAAAAACTAATTGGGTGATATTATTTATTTATATTCCCATAGGTCCCACAGACCGTCTGAACAACATACTAAAATTTCATTTTGATAAGGTCATTTTTACGGCAGTTATCGTGCTAACGGACAGACAGACAGAATGAACAAAGTCATAAATTCTTTTCAACTATGTTGTAAAGTGTTAAAAACAAACTCTATCGATTGTTACTTTCCTTATATACATATAATGTATAAGGAAAGTATTGTGATGGGGTCGAAAATTCGAAGAATTCGAGTTTTCGACGGGAGAACATGATTCAAGCATCCCTGAACACGAATCAGACGTTTTGGAGGTGATGAGAGTGTGTGTGTGTGTGTGTGTGTGTGTGTGTGTGTGTGTCAGTGAGTCTGTGGGGACGATAACTGACGAACGAATGGACCGATTCGAATGAAATTTGGTACAAAAATCACAATCCGTGAATACTGAAAGCTTATTGTTTTTAAACGCAATCGAATGTTCAGAATCCACCTAAATTTTCGAGTGAAATTTTGAAAAAATCATCAAAAAATTTAAACTTTTAATAAAGTTACGCAAATAGACATTCCTTATGTAATTGTTCCTTTGAAAACGATTAGCACAAACTTTAGAACGCTAATATGAACCGTTCTCGAGATATTGCACATTTTTCAAATAAATTTATCAAAATATCCCATAAATTAAAAAAAAAGTATTAATTGTTGAGAAACATGTTGACTTTTCATATGTAATAGCATGCCATAAATTTGGTGACATCATTCTCGTGGATCTAGCTCGTTCCATTCATGAGAATAGATATTTTGAGTAATACTTTTGTATTTGAATGCCAATAGTCATTTATCTGCTGTAAGAATAACTTATTTCTTCGTCCATAACGCTTGGCGAGATTTTGGCGACGAATTTGGTGGAATGTCTCCAACTTGGCGACTTTTTTAAATGTTGCTAAATTAACGAAAAACTCGCCAAATGGATAAAAATGACGCTAAATCAATGACGACTCTTTGATGATGACGACATGAAAAATGACGACTTATTGGCGAAAATTCAATATCTTGAAAAGAATATAAATAACTACTATAAAAATTAGAATTTTTTGCTACGGCGCTCACATACGGACAGATACACAAACATACACACAGGCTGCTATTCTCTTTTAGTATTTATAATTTGTACATTTACTTCGCAGCACCGAATTTTCGTTTATTAATTTCCTTTTTATCATTCATTCAAAATATTCCGCAAATATTATTTCTCAATAAACTAATAATAAAACTGTCCCAAGAACTCACTTTGAAACAGTGAATGTATCCACGGTTCCCCACCTTGATAGTCCACTTCTGTCAATTAAGCTATTGCGACGACATTTCATCTTCTATAGTAAAAAGTATATATTGTATTCTCCTCATTCAAATTTAAGATCGAGGTGAAACTTCAGATCTCTGTATCCTTTTCATTCCTCTGCATTTTTTAGTTTCTCAACAATAAAAAGTAAAGTATTGTGATGGTGTTAGATATTCAATTCGAATATTAGTGAATTTACAGGATTTGAGCATTTATATAAAAGACTTATTTTTCCAGTGATGTCTGTATCAGTCTTTTGCGCTTCTGTGAGTGCTATGTCTTTCGTACAAATAGAATGAAATTTGTTACGAATTTTCCAGTCGTTTTCAATGAATATCTCCTATTACTTTTTTACTTTCCCTAGAATACATGGTAATGTTTAGGGAAAGTATTGGAATCGTGCCGAAAATCGCAACTCGAATTTTTGACGGATCTACACGTGTTGGGATCCTTATAACACGAAAAAACTATTTTTAGCGCGACGTCTGTGTGTGTGTCTACATCTACAGATTTTGTATCCACTCTAACTGAAAAACTAACGGACCGAATTTCATAAAATCTGGTAGTCAAGTCCCTTGTGGGTGACCCTAGTTCAGATTGGATTTTGGAATAAATCGAGGTAAAAGAACCTGCCTTTCTTGATCCACTCTAGCTGAAAAATTAATAGACTAAATTTCACAAAATTTAGTAGATGAATCAATTGTAAGTTTACCTGGTGCTGATTAGATTTTGGTACGATTCGGAAAAAAATCCTGCCTTTTTTTGCGAAATGACCCTCAAAAATCATTAAATCTAAAAACGAAAGACTATATATGCTTAAATATATCAATTAAATGCCTATTTTGTACGTATTTTTTGACGATAAACAGAATGAGACCAACCCCAACCCCTCGGACTAGCCGTTCTCGAGATATTTTTGTTTTTTGCATTTTTGCTTCGTCACCTTTGAAAATAAGCCCAGTTACAACAACATGCCTTAAGGAACATGCCTTTTTTGATCCAAGCTGAAAAATTAATAGACTAAATTTCACAAAATTTAGAAGATGAATCAATGGTAAGTTTACCTGGTGCTGATTAGATTTTGGTACGATTCGGAAAAAAATCCTGCCTTTTTTGCGAAATGGCCCTCAAAAATCATTAAATCTAAAAACGAAAGACTATATATGCTTAAATATATCAATTAAATGCCTATTTTGTACGTATTTTTTGACGACAAACAGAATGAGACCAACCCCATCACTCTTGGACTAGCCGTTCTCGAGATATTTTTTTATTCGCATTTTTGCTACGCCACCTTTGAAAATAAGTCCAGTTACCAAATGAAAACGAAAATTTAATTAAAAGTTCAAATGCAGTGTAATTTTAAATAATAATGGCTGTTATTTTGTGCAATTAAACTCAATTTAATGAATTATTGAAGTAAAGAAAAGTTAACCCCATATGCTGCCCACCTCAGATTTTTCACCACCGTGTCAGAACTAAGCATTACTTTGTGTTATTACTTCTTCAATATTTTAGTATTTTTTGTTTGCACTCTTTGCATCTTGCTGATTGTCAGATGATCTACCGTTTCTGAGTCAATGGTCCACGATTTTGAGCAAAATTTTCTCAAAACATATCTTTTAAAAAATTGTCTGATATGACTGCAAAATATGTTTGCAAACAAGATATAGGAAAAATCTAATTTGTTTAATTGATTTTCGACATTATTTAAATTTCATAATCTGTATCGTCAATTATTAACTTTTTGAGTCATATGTTGGCCACAACATATATTTTTTAAGGGTTGGTTAACAGTCCTTCCGAGAGGGCCAACGGCCGTACCGTGCTGAAAACACCGGTTCTCGTTAGATCACCGAAGTCAAGCAGCATCGGGCGCGGTTAGTACTTGGTGGGTGACCACCTCGGAACACCGCGTTCTGTTGGCCATCTCGGGTGCGGTATCCCGTGGTTTGCGCGCTAGATTTGCACGCTACCACAAATGCCGCCGTGTTCATGCGGAGTACGATCACGTTAAACATGTGGGTCCGTAAGTCCTTCCGAGAGGTTGGTGGTAGGGGAAGGAGGGTACGGTCCCTGTGGATGCCTCCCCCACTGGGTTCCGGTCTAAATTGGGTGGCACTTCCCGGCCGTCCATACAGTTACCTTACACCTTTCTGGTAGGTCGGACGGTCTGGGTCTCAACAACAACAACAACAGTCTTTCCGAGAGGTTGGTGGTAGGGGAAGGACGTTACGGTCCCTGCGGATGCCTCCTCCACTGGGTTCCGGTCTAAATTGGGTGGCACTACCCGGCCGTCCAAACGGTTACCTTACACCTTTCTGGTAGGTGGGACGGTCTGGGTCTCAACAACAACATCCTGTTCGTAATATTATTTAAAATCACTGTTTGAAATCCGTAAAGTCATCGAGAAAATCACATTTCAGTAATACATCGCATATAACTTGCAGCGTTAAGTTACTGGCACGGCACCAAAAAGAGGCCACATCCCATACGGTACTCGAACCACAGATTTTAGACCAAGCAGTCAACAATCTATAAATTGAGACGCGAGAAGGGACTTTTACTTTCCCTGCAATACATGATAATGCATAGGGAAAGTATTAGAATCATTCGAAAATCGCAACTCGAGTTTTGTGCGGATCTACACGTTTTGCAACTCTAGATTACGAAAATAGCATTTTTAGCGTGGCGTTCGTGTATGTGTCTGTCTGTCTATCTGTCTGTCTGTCTGTGCAATGTATGTATCTACTGTAACTCAAAAACTAATAGACAAAATGTAATAAGTTTTAGTAGGTAAGTCACTTATGGGTGACTCTGGCGCTGATTTGATTTTGGTACGGTTCGGCATGAAAGAACCTGCCTTCTTTTGCGAAATAGCCCCCCGAAAATCGATGTATCCACTCTAGCTAAAAAACTAATAGGCTAAATTTCATAATATTTGGTAGGTAAGTCACTTGTGGGACACCCTGGTGCTGATTAGATTTTAGTACGATTCGGAAAAGCAGAACCTGAATTTTTTAAAGAAATGGGCTGCAAAAATCTACAAAATCTAAAATAAAAGACTACGTGTGCCCAAACCTATAAATTAAATGCGCGTTCCATACTTAAATTTTGACGAGGAAAACAATAAGTTCAACTCCATTAGTCCAGGACTAACCGTTCGCAAGATATTTGAGTTTTTTTGCATTTTTGTTACGCTACATTTGAAAAAATTCCGGTTACCAAATAAAAACAAAAATTGATTTTAAATTAATTCAGTGTTATTTTGTGCAATTAAACCCAATCTAATGAATTGTTAAGGAAATAAAAAGAAAATGAATTTCAGTCTGCAGGGAAAGTCATGTACTGATCACATCAGATTTTTTTTTTTTTTATCGAGGATGATATTTTTATCTTTATAAAAAGATCATAGATTATAAAGCATATCTTAAAACTGTTGAAGAGATTAAGAGGTTGTATGGTTTTATAAACAATATTTGTTACTTTCCATGCAATAAGCGGTAATGTATCGGGGAAGTATTGGAATCATGTTGAAAATCGCAGCTAGAGTTTTCGACGGATCTATAGGTTTTGGGAGCTCTAGAATATGAAAAAAAATCTTATGTGAGCAGCACATAACTTTCCCTGCAGACTCAAATTCATTGTCTCTTTTTTATTAATAATTCTTTAAACTTGTATATATAATATGTAGCTGTATTGAGATTCTATAGAATAAGGAAATTAAAAATCTGATGTGTGCAGCACATGACTTTCCCTGCAGATTTATATTCACGATTTCTTTATTTTAATTAAATTTAATATACTTTTAATTCAATTTTCGATTTTTGCGGGCTATTTTGCAAAAAGAAAAAAGCAGGTTATTTTTTTCCGAATCGTACTAAAATCTAATCAGCACCAGGGTGTCTCACAAGTGACTTATCTGTCGAATTTTGTGAAATTCGGTCCAATATTTCTTCAGCTAGAGTGGATACAAGTTTTTGCGGGCCATTTCGCAAAAAAAGGCGGGTTTCCGAATTGTACCCAAAATTAATCAGCACCAGATTCGTCCACAAGTGACTTATCTACCAAATTTTATGAAATTTGGTCCATTAGTTTTTGAGTTAGAGTGGATACAAAATCTGCACAGACAGACACACAGACAGACACACAGACACACACACAGACGTCACGCTAAAAATAGTTTTTGCATATTCTAGATATCTCGAAACGTGTAGATCCGTCGAAAACTCGAGTTGTGATTTTCGACATGATTCCAATACTTTCTCTATACATTACCATGTATTGCAGGGAAAGTAAAAATCTGATGTGGGCAGCACATGACTTTTCCTGCAGACTTATATTCACGTTCTCTTTATTTTAATTACATTTAATTCACTTTTAATTCAATTTTCGTTCTCATTTTTAAACTGGACTTATTTTCAAAAATGGTGTAGGAAATATACGAAAAACTAAAATATCTCGAGAACGGTTAGACCTAGTGTAATGGGGTTAGTCTTATTATTTTCTTCGCTAAAAATTACGTATTAAACAAGCATTTAATGGCTATATTTGAGCATACGTAGTTCTTAAGTTTAGATTTTGATGATTTTTGCGGGCCATTTTGCAAGAAAATGCAGGTTATTTTTTTCCGAATTATACCAAAATCTAATCAGCACCAGGGTGGCCTACAAATGACATATCTACCAAATTTTGTGAAATTCGATCCTTTAGTTTTTCAGTTAGAGTGGATATAAGCTTTTGCGGGCCATTTCGCAAAAAAAGGCGGGTTCTTTTAACCCGAGTCATACCCAAAACTAATCAGCACCAGATTCGTACACAAGTTACTTACCAACCAAATTTTATGAAATTCGGTCCATTAGTTTTTTAGTTAGAGGGGATACAAAATCTATACAGACAGACACGCAGACAGACAGACACACAGACAGACAGACACACAGACACATAGACACACACACAGACGTCACGCTAAAAATAGTTTTTTCGTATTCTAGATGTCTCGAAGCGTGTAGATCCGTCGAAAACTCGAATTGCGATTTTCGACATGATACCAATCCTTTACCTATTCATTACTATGTATTGCAGGGAAAGTAAAAATATACGGAATTTTAAAGAATTAAGCAGGTTTAGGTGCACTTTCAGATGTAAGGCTTGGTAAATTAGAACTGATATGGAATGCCATCTGAAAACCTAAATAAAATTTAACAATTTACTACACTATTGCAGTAAATTCACTAAAGTACTATTATAAATGAAATTTACTACAGTACAAGAGAAATAAAATGTAATCCGGTGGTGTAATACATAAATATTTTATCCAGTGCTTTAATAAAGAAAATTTACTACATTACTAAAATAAATTAAGCTCACTAAAGTAATTTAATAAATAAAATTTCCTATACTGCTTCAATATACTAAATGAACTGAAGTATTATTATAAAAATATTACTTCAGCACTGTAATAAATAAAATTTAATCCAGTACTGTTATAAATATATATTTCATTCAGTACTATGATAAATAAGAATTTACTTCAGTACTTTAACGAATAAAATTCACTACAGAACAGTAATAATAACAATTTACTGCATTACTGTAATAAATGAAATTTACTGACGTACAATAATAAAGAAAATTTACTACGATACTATAATAAAATAAATTTACTACGCTACTACAATGAAATTTACTACAGTTGTATAATTAATGCGATTAACTACATATAGTAAATAACGTTTATTCTTATGAAAATAATGATAAAATAGTGTATAGCAACTCACGTACGTTAGTTACATGCACATTTTAAATGTTAATATTTGAAGAAACAAATCCAATATGAAACATTTAATCTTATGCCAGAAAATACATAACTACCAAAACTTTGTTTGCCCTTAAAAGTCCAACTAAATATAAACACAGCTTTCTTTAAAATCCATGCATGAACAAAAGCGAAGAATTTGTGAGCATTCTCGTATCAAGCAAATACTTTCAATAGTGGGAATTCTTTTACAAATTTAAAAAAAAAATGAACTTTCAATATATCCTAGTGAAAATTAATGAAGGTAATAAAGTAAGTTGAGTTTAATGGAACATAATGTGCAAGTTAGCTTCGTAAAAGAAATGTCTAACAACATTGGATTTAATTGAGTATTAGAGTAATTCTAGTAAATTGTTTTGTTGCGTTATGTAGTGCTTAATGCACGGGAAGAATAATTGTAGTGCAATTAAATTAAATTACTTGTCATTATTGTTACATCGTAAATATTGCGGTCATCAGGTTAAGAAAGAGGAAGGGCATTGTAAATGGGCGTGTTTAAACATTTATAATTGATCAGCAATTTAAACAAAACGAGTATGTGGAACTTATATTTCTTGTAGTTATGTATATACTGCATAGTCCAATTCGACAATAAGAGCTTGCAATTCCGCCCCGGTACCTCAACGGTAGAGAGTCGACAGGTCAATCGGATCCAGGGTTCCGACTACCGCTTGGGGCAGCAAGATTCTTTACAATAGTGCCAGAACAAATATATTCTGTAGTTTAGTGCAAATATGTCGTAGGTCTGAAAGTGACCCTAGTACGACTAGAACGGATTCAATGGATTCTAGAGGTTAACGATTATGCAGCAGTGTTTCTTTCAGGCATTAATTCGGGGGGGGGGGCGTCCCCCGGAGACGATCAATCCACCCCGAAGACATTTCATATTAACGTAGTTTCTATTTATGTGATAGCATTCAGATATATTTATATAGAACAAATCGAAAACTTGCCCCTTCCCTAAAGTTTCTTTCGCCGATCACTTCTTTAACTTTCTTCCACGTCACCGTTTCACGTCCAGTATCCAAATGAAAACGAAACTGGAATTAAAACAGCAAATTCAAAATAGCTTCAAATAATAATCCGGATTATTTCGTGCAATTAAACTCAATTTCACGAATTGTGAAAGAAAGAAAAAGCACATGAATTTGAGCCTGTAGGAGTAGTCATGTGCTGCACGCATCAGATTTTTACGATTAAATTTGAATCGGTTTTTAATATTCAAAATTTTTATTAATTGTGCCAACCACTTCGTGAAACGTGGTTAGAAATGGCTTGTTGCTGTATTGTAAAGTCTATAGTCCAATCGAGCTGCATCGTAGACGTGTGCTTAATGGCTTTTATTTATGTTCGGGCGTGATTGTACAGAACCTTGCTGTTCCAACCGGGAATTGAACTTTGAATCTCAGAAAACTGGCCAGACGACGCTCTACCGTTGAGCTACTGGAACAAAATTGCAACTTCTTATTATTGACGTGGATTCTTCATCTTTCACCCTTTAATGTCATATTAGATTTCAACTGACAATCTAACTGACTACCTCCTACTATTTCTACCCCAGGTTAGCTTCCTTCATGACAGGCAGTTTTTCATGACTTTAAATTCTTTAAATTTTTCTCTAGAACCGTTAGTCTTAGAGTTAGGGGGTTGATTTTATTATTTTCGTCGTCCAAATTTGTGTATAAAATGAGCATTTAATTGATACATTTGAGCCTGTGCAGTCTTTTGTTTTACATTTTGACAAATATTTCTTTGGCCGTTTCGCAAGAAAAGCAGGTTTGCTTTTTTTCGAATCGTACCAAAATCTAATCAGCACCAAGGTAACCCACAAGTGACTGTTTTACCAAGTGTCGGGAAATTTGGTCTATCAGTTTTTTAGCTAGAGTAGATGCATATGATTTTTGCTGGCCATTTCGCAATAAAAAAGACTCTTTTTTTCGCATCGTACAAAATTCTAAAAAGCACCGGTGTTACTTCCAAGTGACTGTGTGACGGAATTTTGTGAAATCTGATCTATTAGCTTTTCCGTTAGAGCGGGTATACAGAGTATCCCAAAAAGATTAAAACGCTCTTTAATTCTTTACCTGTTGGAGATAAGTGAGCAATGTAAATTGCAAAAATGTTGAAAGTAAGGTAGGAAATAAGTCCACGTTAATGAAATAGTCCTCTCATTAATTTAAAAAAAATTGCACTTTTTAAATTTTTATACGACATCCTTAGACAAATTTGGTCAATCGAAAATTTTTTATTTTTAATGCAACAAGATCGTTAAAAAAACCGCATATCTGTATTTTTAAAATCAACTTAATTATGATAAAGGAAAAAATTTGACTTATGCCACTTTTCGTACCATGTGAAAGTCTGTTTCATCAGTGAAAATAGGGATCATAAACAAATTGACGATGGAAATTGTTTAGATCAAAAATACGTTAGTATGTGTTAAATTTTTTTTATCACAAATGCATCTAAATAAAGCATTACACAGAGAGAGATCCTATAAAGCAGTGGTACTCACTGCGCGGTTGGATATCCTATGTATTATCATCCAGTTTTATCTTTTTTGTGACATGTCATAAATTTACATTTCTAATTTGATATAGGGTCCTCATTCACAATGTTCAGTTTTCAATTAAATAAAACTCGCTCAATTTTAAATATACAGATATGCGGGTTTTTTTAATGATCTTTTTGCATTAAAAATAAAAATTTTCTGATCTACCAAATTTGTCTAAGGGACTCGTATAAAAATTACAAAAGTGTAACTTTTTGAAAATGAATGGGAGGACTATTTCATTAACGTAGTCTTATTTCCTACCCTACTTTCAACATTTTTGCAATCTACATTGCCCACTTATCTCTAACAGTTAAAGAATTAAAGCGCGTTTCAGACTTTTTGGGCCATCCTGTATACATTGCACAGACAACGTGTAGATTCCTTGAAAACTTGAGTTACGATTTTTGACCGGATTCCAATACTTTACCTATACCATGTATTTTAGGGAAAGTGAAAATGGCGCATATTTTTTAATACTGTTAACATTGAAATTGCGGTATATAAAACAATCATTTATTTGCGATTACTATATGTTGACCTATTTTCAAAGTTTTTAGGCATTTTAATATAAAAATTAATTATTATTTAAACATGTTTTTAATAGTTTGTTTGGTTTAATAATTGGTTTGTGCATTCGATGATTTTGGTATTTGAAATGAAGCCCTTTTAGTATGATTTCAAATGGAATCCAAATCCGTACAAAATTTGCATTATAAAATATGATAAAAAATCGTCTGCTATAAGTATAAATTAGAATACTGTACACCAATAGATTTAGTTAAAGAAGATTAGGATATTTTTTTCTTGAAAAATAAGTTTGTGTATCTAACCGTTTTTGTGTTATAGTTGGAAGAATTTTGGAAGAAAATATTTGAATAATATAATTTATAAATTTTTCGAATAAAATTCCAAGATTTAAAACTTTTCTCATTACATTATAGGTAAAGTTCAACGTGAACGTAAAGTTTCAGGTTTAATTAGTCAAGTTTCAAGTTTAATTAAACAGTCAATCCCACTCAGCTATATGCTATAGATTTATAACTTTTGGAACTTTAAATTAATTCTAAAATTCAAAAATATATTGACAGTCACCTGGTATTACTACTTTGTCTTCCCATTGAGAACTTCGCGGACAGTTGCAACCATTTGGTATTAACTAATTTTTACTTTTTCATACTATAGAATGAATTATTAACTAAGTTTTACTTTTTCGTACTATAGAATTATTAACTAATTTTTACTTTTTCATACCATAGAATATAGTATAGCAAAAGTATTGTTTTCACAGAAAATTTCGATTTTAAGATTTTGGTGCCAATATATATTTTAGAATCGCCTGAACATACGTTTAGATTATTTTAAGACAGAGGACCGTCTGTCTGTCTATTCTCTGCTTTGCAAGAAATTTGCAAGTGAAGGATGTTTCTGAATCACTGCTGTAGAACTTTGGAATACTTTCTCATTCATACATAGTAGTAACCCTGATATTTGGAATGAAACAACTGCAGCCTAGTGAGAAATCTGAAAACTAACATTTTTTTAAATCTGACAATACGTGCAATGTCCAAGAACAACTCACGCATAACAAAAGCCATTGTTCTGTGTTCTTGTATACCCATGGAGCAGTGACTTAACGGCTGAATAAGTGCCAAGATTTATATTTAGAAGCAAATTTCTCTTCTAAAAGTGATGTTTCTTAACAGCTTCTGCTTGTTTTTCCCTTGGAATGTTTTTAAACAAACACGTATGTAAAGCTAGCATTTTTACAGCAATACGTTAAATGTTAATGTTCAGAGTTTCAACACTTAAAAGTTAAAGAACAATGTTTATTATAAGCAGCTGTTTATTTAGACAAACTAATAATATGACCTATAATGTATTGTGTGTTTACCAGAAATATTATATTTTGGGTCAGTAGTAGTACTACTTACAAAGCATTTATTTGCACATTTGATGAAATAAAAAATGACGATTTTTTAAATTTTCGCCCGTATCACCTGATGTGGTTCGCAGAAAATGCAAGACAATTTTGCTCTTGTAATATTTTCAAAACTGTAAAAATCCCTGTTGTATCAAATCTTCACTTACCTAATAAGCGCTGCAAGGGAACATACATGTGTACTATAAATATAGGCCCGATGTAGAGATCAATATAACATAACCCAATCTAATAAATAGCTTTTATTTACACATTTTACAACAAATATTATTTGCAGCCATGCTATTCATCGTCGATATTATTTTTACTTTATTTAATCATATTGCAAATTCAGGCCCTGCCTGTATGGGAGATTAAGGTTTGGAGCGCCTCGTCAAAGAGACTGTACCCCCCGAGTTCAATGTTATGTAGCTCTAACTTGTTGTTGTTGTTGTTGAGACTCAGACCGTCCGACCTACCAGAAAGGTGTTGTTGTTGTTGATGTTGTTGAAACCCAGACCGTCCGACCTACCAGAAAGGTGTAAGGTAACTGTTTGGACGGTCGGGAAGTGCCACCCAATTTAGACCGGAATCCAGTGGGGGAGGCATCCACAGGGACCGTACCCTCCTTCCCCTACCACCAACCTCTCGGAAGGACTTTCGGACCCACATGTTTAACGTGATCGTACTCCGCATGAACACGGCGGCAGTTTTGGCAGTGGCTGGAATCGAACCCGGGCCTACCGAGTGCAACTCCAGCGCGCTAACCAATGGGCTACCGCGCCCCTATCAGAAAGGTGTTGAAAACCCAGGCCGTCCGGCTCGTCAACAAGGACTTGAGCATCCATTTGGACGGCCGGGAAGGAGTTAGCCGAAACCAACTCCCAACTTCCATGGCTTTCGTCCGACGGTCCAGCAACGTTTATTTTGAGAATCAAAAATTTACAGGAGAGTTTACATAATATGTTTCACATTTTGAAACAATATAAAGTTTAAACAGTGAAAGACACATTAAAACGGATTACAATAATTCTTGAACAATTGTTACTTCAACTGGTGCACAATGAGAAATAATACAACAAAAACAACAACGAAGACAAAAACAAAAACTAAACCAAACCAACTAAAACTAAACCAACCAAAAACAAAAACTAAACCAAGACAAACAGCAACAAACGGGGCACAATCAAAACACAGCAAAACACAGACAAAACAAAGACAAAAACAAAACACAGACAAAACAAGGCAACCAAACAAAGAGAGGGTAACACCTCCAGGGAAAAGGACAACAGGGGACCACCGACCAAAAGGGCGAAAAGGGAGAGGCTCACAAGCTGATCAGGAAATTTGATTAGAGATGTCTCTAGCAATGAGAACACAGTTTTTAATTTTATCTATAGAAGATTTATTTGAACTGACTCTCGAGAACCAGGCTGCGCAATTGGCAGGGGAGGGTTTTGTAAGATGAAAATTTTTTGTATGGGGACAAGAAAAAACAAAATGGTCGGCATCGCCGAAAGAACCGCAGGTGCAACAAGAGGTGGATTTATGTTTAAAATAATGGAGATAATCTAGAAATGGGCCATGCCCAGTTAAAAAATATATTAAATATTTGTTAGTAATTTGGAGAGAGGGATTGACCAGAGGGAGGAAGGAAGAAATCCGGGCCGGATCATGAGTCCGGGGGGAAATATAAGAGTTAAGAAAGATTTGCCAATGATGAGAAATATTTTGTTTACAAAATTTTTTAAGGAGGGAAAACGGGAAGGGAAGGGAAAAGGGAGAACCCGAGGAGGTAGCAAGTTTGGCGTACTTATCCGCAGTCTCATTTCCCGAGATATCAGAGTGGGCCTTAACCCAACGAATATTAATAAGATTTTTGTTTGCTAAAGCATTAAGTTTAATTTTTGAAAGATAAGAGGATTTATTTTTAATGGAATTTAGAGCCGAAAGAGAAGAAAAACTATCTGTGAAAATATTAATTTTAGTATTATTAGTTGAGGCCCAATTAATAGCAAAATTAATGGCGGCAATTTCTGCCTGAAAAACCGTGTTCCCATTAGCTAGTTTAAAAGTGAATGTTTCTTGAAGCGTATCATGATTGAATATACAGACAGCAAAACCAGTGTTTCCATCAATGGAAGAGCCATCTGTATAAACATTGAATTTAGAAAAAGAGGAGGGAGGGAGGGGGACAAGATTAGCAATACGATTAGAAGGAGGGATAGTAGAAACCGGGCAGTTTGAGTCGAAAAGGGAAGGGTCCGGGACGGGCAAATTAGAGAAGAGATTTAAACGATGTTTCCAAAAAGCATATTTTATATAGTTGGTGTTAATTACTATATGGATAGGGGGAATACCAGTTATGGAGTAAAGAGAAATGTTAGAAGTGGTCCGAAAACCAGAAGAAATTTTTAAAAGAAAAATCCTTTGAAGGGAGAGAAGTTTTTTGACCTGATCCCCCGTCAATGCTTGACCCCAGATTCCCGCACCATAAATTAAAGACTTTTCTATTACCGATAGGTACCAGATTACCGATAGGTACCGATAGGTATCAGAAAGGTGTAAGGTAACAGTTTGGATGGCCGGGAAGTGACACCCAATTTAAACCGGAACTCAGTGGGGGGGCATCCACAGGGACCGTACCCTCCTTCCCCTACCACCAACCTCTCGGAAGGACTTACGAACTCACATGTTTTCTCGATCGTACTCCGCTTGAATACGGCTGTGCAGTTTTGGCAGTGGCTGGAATCGAACCCGGACCTACCGAGTGCAATTCCCGCTAGCTAACCACTGGGCTACGCGCCCTAATGTAATAATTTGTGTAAGTGCTCCAAAGGTACTTCAGATTATTACACAGGTTAAATAACTTATAAATATCTTGTGCGTCTTGAGGTAAGGATAGCTCATTTTGGAAATAAACAGCGAGATGTAAAATATTTGTGTCTCACCGCAGTGCACTTTGAAATGTTTATAAGCAGATTGAGCACCATTGGTACTAGAAACTTCAGTACAACATTAAGGGGGCAGACGTTGTATCGTTTAGGTCGGACATTATTATTACTTTTACTTGAAAATCTTGCACTCATTAACACGTTAAGAACGGCGTCAGTCCGTGGGGACTGACAGTGAACTTCCCTTTTAGGAGGCTTCAGTCCGTGAGGACTGACGCCTTCTTCTGTTTATACTCTATTCTGTTTATACTCTGTTTATACTTTATTCTGTTATCTACTGTTTATACACTATGACCGAACACTTCTCCGAGTGATCGCCGCTGCGTACCGCCTGAACGGTAGGCAGAGCAAGAATAGCTCCGCGCTCAACATGTAGCGATTAAGGGTCGCCAGGCCCGAACTCGGGACCTCGTGCATATAAGACCGACATTATAAATTTAGAGCAAAAGCTAGCTTCGACTCCGAACTCATAATTCGGGTATCCTAGCATCTTCGATCGATGTCTTTGGCAGGAGCAGAGTCGGCTGCTGCCACCCAATCCCTCACCTGATGAGGAGCCCGGATCGAGTTTCGGCGAGGAGGGGGGGCCGCTTCGAAAACCCCCGCGTGTCCCCATCCGAATTTCAGTTGAGGACTGAAGGCCGGGAGGCGTGTAGCCTCGGGCGTGACGTCAGTCGTGGTCAAGCAGGAAGGGAGTGGTAGGCGCCTCTGCTCAGAGTGGTGCAGCCATCTCGTGTTGAGAAGTGAGATCGTTGAAGATAGAAGGTTTTTTCGTGCTCGTATGTCCAGGGCAACCACTGTAGCGATTGAGAGTCGCCAGGCCCGAACTCGGGACCTCGTGGATACAAGACCGACATTATAAGTTTCGAGCAAAAGCTAGCTTCGACTCCGAACTCATAATTCGGGTATCCTAGCATCTTCGATCGATGTCTTTGGCAGGAGCAGAGTTGGCTGCTGCCACCCAATCCCTCACCTGATGAGGAGCCCGGATCGAGTTTCGGCGAGGAGGGGGGGCCGCTTCGAAAACCCCCGCGTGTCCCCATCCGAATTTCAGTTGAGGACTGAAGGCCGGGAGGCTTGTAGCCTCGGGCGTGACGTCAGTCGTGGTCAAGCAGGAAGGGAGTGGTAGGCGCCTCTGCTCAGAGTGGTGCAGCCATCTCGTGTTGAGAAGTGAGATCGTTGAAGATAGAAGGTTTTTTCGTGCTCGTATGTCCAGGGCAACCACTGTAGCGATTGAGAGTCGCCAGGCCCGAACTCGGGACCTCGTGGATACAAGACCGACATTATAAGTTTCGAGCAAAAGCTAGCTTCGACTCCGAACTCATAATTCGGGTATCCTAGCATCTTCGATCGATGTCTTTGGCAGGAGCAGAGTTGGCTGCTGCCACCCAATCCCTCACCTGATGAGGAGCCCGGATCGAGTTTCGGCGAGGAGGGGGGCCGCTTCGAAAACCCCCGCGTGTCCCCATCCGAATTTCAGTTGAGGACTGAAGGCCGGGAGGCGTGTAGCCTCGGGCGTGACGTCAGTCGTGGTCAAGCAGGAAGGGAGTGGTAGGCGCCTCTGCTCAGAGTGGTGCAGCCATCTCGCGTTGAGAAGTGAGATCGTTGAAGATAGAAGGTTTTTTCGTGCTCGTATGTCCAGGGCAACCACTGTAGCGATTGAGAGTCGCCAGGCCCGAACTCGGGACCTCGTGGATACAAGACCCACATTATAAGTTTCGAGCAAAAGCTAGCTTCGACTCCGAACTCATAATTCGGGTATCCTAGCATCTTCGATCGATGTCTTTGGCAGGAGCAGAGTCGGCTGCTGCCACAATCTTAATAATTTTAATCTGCCACAATGTTAACAATGTTAATAATAACGGAATTGAAGACTTCGCGGGTTCCGGTAAGAGCAAAGTGTTTTCACACTTCAGCCGCTTGCTCATCATTAGTTGATCCAAAGCAAGATTATTAGTTGTCCGTCCTCTATTCCTTGGGGCATAGCTGGAACGAATCATCTTAGAATCACAAAACCCTGAAGATATCATAGTTATTGTCATCAAAATGTCTTGTTTGGAATCTCCATTGCCTTTTTCCAGACTAGCTGGTGCCTCATTTTTATTGCGTCGACAATTTCTCGAAATTTATTTCTTTATTTACATTGATTGAAAAATACGTATTTTCACGTAACAATCACCTAGGAAAATGCTGCGCAAATGAGGTTTAGTAAGCAAATGTGCGTTTCCGAATTTTTTGGATTTTCTTCTTCAGAGCGAAGAAGTCTGGGCCTGGACGTCTAAATGAAACGATGAAAACAGAAAACTGGCTAAACGACAGAACCCAATATGATATTGCTACCTAGTATGACGAAAGAGAAGTAAATTTATTCTCATTTTATTTCTATTTCGTCACACTAGGTGACGTTATCACACTGGGTTATGGCGTTTAGTCAATTTTCATTTTCCTCAGCATAGTCTAGCTATTAATCAGGCAATAAAACCCAGACTTAATCGCACTGCAGAAGGAAATGAACATATTTCCGATATGTAGGACTGCTTACTAAATTTTATTAGTGCAGAATTTAATTATCTAGTTACTTTCCTTATATACATAATGTATAAGGAAAGTATTGTGACGGGGTCGAAAATTCGAAGTCGAGTTTTCGACGGGATAGCACGTTTCAAGCATCCCTGATCGCGAATCAAACATTTTTGAAGTGATGTCTGTGTGTGTGTGAGTGAAAGTATGTGTGTGTGTGTGTGTGTGTGTGTGTGTGAAAGTATGTGTGTGTGTGTGTGTGTTGTGTCAGTGGGTCTGTGGAGACGATAACTGACGAACGAATGGACCGATTCGAACGAAATTTGGTACAAAAATCACAATCCGGAAACACTGGAAGTCTATTGTTTTTATACGCAACCGAATGTTCAGAATCCCCTAAATTTTCGAGTGAAATTTTGAAAAAATCGTCAAAAACTTTAATAAAGTTACGCAAATAGACATTTCTTATATAATTTTTCATTAGAAAACGATTGACATAAATTTTGGAACGCTAACATGAACCGTTCTCGAGATATTGCACATTTTTAAAAAAAATTATCAAAAAGTCATATAAAATAAAAAAACATATTTCCTATTGAGAAACATGTTCACTTTTCATATGTAATACTATGCAAAAAATTAGATGACATCATTCTCGTGGAACTAGCTCGTTTCATTCAGGAAAAAATATACTTTGAGTAATACTTTTGTATTTGAACGCCAATAGTCATTTATCTGCTGTAAGAATAACTTATTTCTCCGTCCATAACGCTTGGCGAGATTTTGGCGATGAATTTGGTGGAATGTCGTCAACTTGGCGACTTTTTTAAATGTTGCTAAATTAGCGAAAATCTAGCCAAATGGATAAAAATGAATCTAAATCAATGGAAATGACGACTCATTGGGAAAATTCAATATCTTGGAAAGAATATAAATATCTATTATAAAAAATAATCTATTTTTTTACTGTAAAAGTAGTTAATTCATTGCATTATATAAGGAAAGTCATGTGCTGGCCACATCAGATTTTTTATTATTGGTTTTACGCAGAGTTCAAACATATTTAAAAACTATGTTCATAAGTAAATTTGTTATAGAAATGTGATATTAAAGAAATGTGATTGCTTCAGTAATATTTATAGACCTGAAAAATAGTTAAAATACGAATGGAAAACTGATTACGGAGAGACGGATTTTTCTATACGGAAGTTGTTCCTAGTCGGCCATCTTGCTAACAGAACACTCTGGTCTGCTATCGAGATGGTCACATCAATATTAACTCAATCTAAAGAAGTATCTTGGAAATCTTTTTTTTATGAGATGCGGTATGTAATACACAATAGCGTTGGTTACTTTTTTTCTATTATTTCTATTTTCAACGTATGATAATTATGCAGAGTAGTTTGAGGGGGTTGTTGTTGAGACCCAGACCGCCCGACCTACCAGAAAGTTGTAAGGTAACCGTTTTGGACGGCCGGGAAGTGCCACCCAATTTAGACTGGAACCCAGTGGGGGAGGCATCCACAGGGACCGTACTCTCCTTTCCCTACCACCAACCTCTCGGAAGAACTTACGGACCCACATGTTTAACATGATCGTACTCCGCATGAACACGGCGGCAGTTGTGGCAGCGTGCAAATCTAGCGCGCAAACCACCGGGCTACCGGGCCAGAAATGCGCCAACAGCACTCGGTGTTCCCAGGTGGGTAACTAACCACGCCCGATGCTGCTTGACTTCGGTGATCTAACGAGAACTGTTGTTTTCAGCACGGTAGGGCCGTTGGCTAGAAGTAGTTTGGAAGGGTGCATTTTTTTGCTAGATACTGTATGCAGATCACAATTTTTATTTTCTTTTCTTTAATATTTTTTATTCGAAGATGTCGATTTTCGCCTCGTCTGATTGCCACGATCTTCCTCACGTACATATAATACTTCCTGAATCAACGATTTATACTCACCCTCCTCTACTAAGGTGGATTAAAAAAAAGGTGGTTACGACCTATCTTCAATCAATCATAAGCCACCTCTAAAAAGTCACTGGGTAAAGCCAGTCTTGGCACTGTTCTTGTTTCTTCTGGCCATACTCGGGTCTGTCTGGTGTTGAGGTGCAACAAGTGAGCTTCTGGCAAGAGGTAGGGCACCAACTGCAACTTCTTGCTCTCGTGCCAGAACTCGTTCTGCACTTCCGTCTTGAACTGACCGTAAAAAACAAGTTCGTTTCTAGGGTTTCAAAATGAAAACATAACCATCAAATTCAAGATTGACTCTCCTAAATGTGTTGGTGAAAAACGAAAAGGAGCTTTATGCTAAGTGCTTCCAGAATGACAGCTGATACAGAAACAGCAATTATGTCAATCTCGGGAGTCGTAGTTTTTGTTTGCATTCACCGATGGATGGGATTCGACTGAGTGGAATATTTGTGTATGCCATAGTGCGTAACAGACTTTGCGTAAGGTTCAATTATTAAGAAGCGTAATTGAAAATGTGAATATATTTCAAGCAAAGGGGTACTGCTTTAAAAATAGTAATTGAACGCTCGTCAATTATTTGCAAATAGTTATAAACTCCTTTCCCTGCAATACATGGTAATGTATAGGGAAAGTATTGGAATCATGCCGAAAATCACAACTCGAGTTTTCGACGGATCTACACGTTTCGAGACCTGTAGAATACGAAAAAACCATTTTTTGCGTAACGTCTGTGTGTGTGTCTGTGTGTCTGTCTGTGCAGATTTTGTATCCACTCTAACTAAGAAAGTAATCGACCGAATTTCATAAAATTTGGTAGGTAAGTCACTTGTGAGCAACTCTGGTGCTGATTAGTTTTGGGTACGATTCGGGATAAAAGAACCCGCCTTTTTTTGCGAAATGGCCCGCAAAGGCTTGTATCCACTGTAACTGAAAAACTAA
Organism: Amaurobius ferox; assembly: GCA_951213105.1. Classification (NCBI taxonomy): domain Eukaryota; kingdom Metazoa; phylum Arthropoda; class Arachnida; order Araneae; family Amaurobiidae; genus Amaurobius; species Amaurobius ferox. Next base: position 127,563,529 of record OX578140.1, read on the forward strand.
TGAACCGAATTTCACAAAATTTGGTAGATGAGTCACTTGTGGGTTACTCTGGTGCTGATTAGATTTTGGTACGATTCGAAAAACAAATAACCTGCCTTTTTTTTGCAAAATGGCCCACAAAAATCATCAAAATCTAAACTAATGAACTAGATGTACTCAAATATATCCATTAAATGCTCGTTTAATACGTAATTTTTAACGACGAAAAGAAAAAGATCAACCCCATTACACTAGGACTAGCCGTTCTCGAGATATTTTAGTTTTTCGTATTTTCTCTACGCCACCTTTAATAATAAGTCCGGTTACCGGATGAGAACGAAAATTGAATTAAAAGTGAAATAAATTTAAAAATAAAAGAAATAAATAAAGAGAACTAGAATATAAACGTCTGCAGGAAAAGTCATGTGCTGCCCACATCAGATTTTTTATTTGCAATAATAAATATGTCAAAGGTTAGAATATTTGTTCAGTATTTATTTATAAGCAGTAAATAAAAAATCTGATGTGGGCAGCACATGACTTTCCTTATATAATGCAATGAATTTACTACTTTTACAGCAAAAATATAGGTTATTCTTATAGTAGATACTTATATTCTTTCCAAGATATAGAATTTTCGTCAGTTAGACGTCATTTTTATCCATTTGGCGAGAATTTCGTTAATTTGGCAACATTTAAAAAAGTCGCCAAGTTGGCGACATTCTGCTAATTTCGTCGCCAAAATCTCATGAAGCGTTATAGACGGAGAAATAAGTTAATCTTATAGCAGATAAATGACTATTGGCATTCAAGTACAAAAGTATTACTCAAAGTATATTTTCTCATGATTGGAACGAGCTAAATCCACGAGGATGATGTCACAAAATTTATCGCATGATATTACATATGAAAAGTGAACATGTTTCTCAACAGTTAATATATTTTTTTTAATTTATGGGATTTTTTGATAAATTCATTTGAAAAATGTGCAATATCTCAAGAACGGTTCATGCTAGCTTTCTAAAGTTTATATCAATCGTTTTTTAAGGAAAAATTACATAAGAAATGCCTATTTGCGTAACTTTTTTAAAGGTTTGGATGTTTTGATGCTTTTTGCACACACACACACACACACACACACACACACACACACACACACACACACACACACACACACACATACATCCTTCCGAGAGGTTGGTGGTAGGGGAAGGAGAGTACGGTCCCTGTGGATGCCTCCTCCACTGGGATCCTGTCTAAATTGGGTGGCACTTCCCGGCCGTCCAAACCATTACCTTACACCTTTCTGGTAGGTCGGATGGTCTGGGGCTCAACAACAACACACACACGCACAGATATCACAGATATCACTTCAAAAATGTTTGATTCGTGATCAGGGATACTTGAAAAGTGTTCCCCCGTCGAAAACTCGAATTCGAATTTTCGACCTCGTCACAGTACTTTCCTTATACATTATGTATATAAGGAAAGTAAAAATTTAATAGAAGGAAATTTTTAAATAAGATTTTTAGAAAGAAAGACGCCTTTATAAACGTCTTTTCTATTTGCAGAAAAAAAAAGTATGTCAAATATTAGAATATTTGTTCAGTATTTATTTATAAGTATCAAATAAAAATTTTAATAGGAGAAAACTTTAAAAGAAGAAATGTATATAAGGAAAGTAAAAATTTAATAGAAGGAAATTTTTAAATAAGATTTTTAGAAAGAAAGACGCCTTTATAAACGTCTTTTCTATTTGCAGGGAAAAAAAGTATGTCAAATATTAGAATATTTGTTCAGTATTTATTTACAAGAGTTAAATAAAAATTTTAATAGGAGAAAACTTTAAAAAAAGAAATTTGAAAAGAAGATTTTTAGAAAAAAAGACAAAATAATTTCTTTTATTCATCAGAAAAGAAAAAGGATGAAAACAAAAAATTTAAATAATATACAAAACACTGTTCAGAAAAATCATAGAAATACCCATATAGGATCGATTACGTATTCGTGCTAAATGACCTTTTCGTTTGCAGCAACGGCAGAACGATGAGACAGTAATTAAGTTTGGACATAAAATATCTGATTCCTAATTATAATGATAGACTGTGCGGTTTAATGAACAACAAGCGTTTTATATATTTTTTTAGAAGAATACAAGACCTTTTCTCTGCTAATATTAAATTCATACTGCTGAAGCCGCGCTCATATTCAGAAGATCTGAAAGGTATAATTTTCGAATATGTTTTTACGTGTTCCGAATTTGAGAGCATGCTACTACCACCATTAGCTAATTAACCCTTATAAGCATTCAATCATTGTTTTTTAAAGATAAATTAAAACGCTGTAAAGGACCTTGCTGCCCCAACCTGGAATCGAGCTTTGGATCTCCGAACTGGTCAGACGACGCTCTACCGTTGAGCTACTGGGACGAAATTGCAAGCTCTTATCGTCGAAGTGGACTCCACATTCTCCACCCTCTAATGTCAGATTGGCAACTGACAATCTGACTGACAGCCTCCTGCTATTTAGGTTAACTTCCTGTTACTACTATTTTTACCTAACTTAGTATCCTGCGTGGTTGTTATTCTCTCAATTTGAAACCGGAGCTCAATCTTCCAGAGAAGCTTCTCAATCCATTGAATCCGTACTATTCGTGCTAGGGTCATTTTCAGACCTTCGACATGCTTTGCTATTGACTAGGCTTCCTCTAATAATACCCTGTTAATATTTTTTCCGACAGCCTCTCTTCCATTCAAGCTCTTAACTCAATAAAAAATAAATCTAATTATCTTAACTCCATTAAATCCAAAGCTCTCCTTGCCAAAAACCTTGTCAATATTTCTTGGGTAAAAGCTCACAATAGCATATCTGGAAAAGAAAGTGCTGATTACCATGCCAAAATTGCTGCTATCTCTGGTTCCCCTCTTACTATTCCCTTTCCTTACTCGCTCCTCTCAAAATTTTGTAAATCTCATATCCTTAATCTTTGGCAAAATTATCTTAATGATTATATTTCCACCAGGACTGGTGATCCGGCTAGAATCCTGTCTTACCTCCCTATCGTGAATCCTAATTTACAAATTTTTAATAAATACCTCATTTACTTTCTTACTCGTCATGGCGCCTTTCTTGATTACCTATACTTTTTCAAAATTAAATCCACCTCTAACTGTATTTGCAATAAATTCAGTGACGTTGACCATTACATTTTCGATTGTCCTTTTTCTAAAAATTTTCTTCTCTGCAAACCCTCCCCCTCTAATAAACCAACTTGGTTCTCCAAAGTTCGTTCAAATCCCTCTTCAGTAGATAAAATTAAAAACTATATTCTTGTTGCCATAGAAATTTCTAATAAAGTGACCTAAGCTTATGAGTAGATTCTGCTCTCAATTAATTTTGCTCAATGAATCCCTTTATTTCATTCTTATTAACTTATATGAACTTATTGTGTTCCCTCCATTTTTTCTTCAAAAAAAAAAAAAAAAAAGCTATGTTAACTGTTCTTATTTTCTTGGATCTTTCTTTTCCTTTTGACCCTTTATATTTGTATTTTTTCTTATTTTTCTTTTCTAAATTTTATTCTAAATTTCTGTTTTTGTTTTTCATACGCCTAATTTTTTTTCCTTTTCATATATTTTCTTTTTATATATTTTCTAAATTTTACTTTTAAAATATTATTATTTTCTTTAATTTTAATCTATTTTTCATTACGTTATTATACCTCACTCTAAATTTTATTTTTCAATGATCTTTTTATCTAAATTCGGAATGACCCTTTTCCCATTTTTGTACAATGGACGTACTTGTCAAGTTCAAATATAATGTAAAACTGTCTGTTTAATCACAATATTTTTCATCAATTGTTATATTTTTAGTCCTAAATAAAAGTTCGTTTGTCGGGATGGTAGACCTTGGGTGCCTCCTGAGTGCAGGAGGTGCAATTCCCTCCTTAACTCCCTTTCTACTTCCTTTCTCTTCTAACTTCCCTCAATAATCTGATATTAGAAATATCTATTGATAAAAGTTGCTCCGTTATTTTCCCCAAAATTTACTCTAGTATGAAAAGAAATCCCATTTACAAATTTCATAATAGATCCATTTTCAAATAGACAAATTTAATAATAGATCCAAAGAATTTAGATACACATATATTATCAAAAATAAAGCGCTTTTAGGACGGATGCAAAATTAAATATAAATAAACTCTGATGTGGGCAACACATGACTTTCCTTATATAATGCAATGAATTTACTACTTTTACAACTAAAAAAAACGGTATTCTTATAGTAGAGACTTATATTCTTTCCATGATATTGAATTTTCTTCAATTAGACGTCATTTTCATTGATTTAGCGTCATTTTTATCAAATTGGCGAGATTTTTGTTAATTTGGCAAAAATTAAAAATGTCGCCAAATTGGCGACATTCCGTCAAATTCGTCGCCAAAATCTCGCCAAGAGTTATGAACGGAGAAATAAGTTATTCTTACAGAAGATAAATGACTATTGGCGTTCAAATACAAAAGTATTACACAAAGTATCTTTTTTCATGAATGGAACGAGCTAGATCCACGAGAATGATGTCACCCAATTTATCGCATGGTATTACATATGAAAAGTGAACATGTTTCTCAATGGGAAATATAAACATTTTTTATTTTATATGACTTTTTCATAATTTTTTTGAAAAATGTGCAATATCTCGAGAACGGTTCATGTTAGCGTTCAAAAATTTATGCCAATCGTTTTCTAATGAAAAACTACATAAGAAATGTCTACTTGCGTAACTTTATGAGCGGTTTTGATTTTTTGACGATTTTTTCAAAATTTCATCCGAAAATTTAGGGGAGTTCTGAACATTCGATTGCGTATAAAAACAATAGGTTTCCAGTGTTTACGGATTGCGATTTTTGAACCAAATTTCGTTCTCATCGGTCCATTCGTTCGTCAGTTATCATCTCCACAGTCTCACTGACAAACACACACACACACACACACACACACACACACACATACTTTCACACACACACACACAGAGATCACTCCAAAAATGTTTGATTCGTGATCAGGGATGCTTGAAACGTGCTTTCCCGTCGAAAACTCGAATTCGAATTTTCGACCCCGTCACAATACTTTCCTTATACATTATGTATATAAGGAAAGTAATATAAGCGTTCCATAAAGATCACGATGGATTTTTACGAAACTTTATATCCAGCTTTGTTACCAAAATAATCTGAAACTCGATAGAACTTTTTTAAATTAGAGTGAAAACTTCGAAATTTCATATTTCCTTAACATGACAGCATCGGACAAAATCTGGCATTATGAGAAATAACTGTCATATATTTTCATTGTTCGTGATGTCATTAGCCCCTCTTGGGAGGCTAGTCCCCACCTCACCCCCGTGCGGTACATTGCCAAGTATGGTATTAATCGTTTTTTTCAAGCCTTTTAATGTGGAGGGTAACACACTACAGTTGTTATAACTTGGACCCATGTGACCTATTCTTCAATTTTTTTGTCGTAGAATTTGAAAAAAGAAATTAGATATAGTATGAAAAATTCGAATTGAGTTACACTCCTGTTAATTTTCAATAAGAAAGATCAATCATGTATAAAGCATTGATTATGAAACACTTTCCAACTGAAATGCAATGTTATTTAAACATCTCTAAAGTGCTATACATTCAGCGCTGATATATTTTAAATTATCACAGTACTACAATTATTTATTATATTTGAAAACTTAAAACTTCATCGAAAAAAATGAACTTTATTCAAATGACGTCATCGAAATATAAATCATCTTGCTCTCTATGTAAAAGCATTCATATCACTTTTATTCCAGACTAAATAATTTTGTGTGAAAAAAATTTCAGCAATTCTTACATTCTGCATCCGATAATATTAGGCTTCGTTGTAGAAATAATCAAAGTTTGATTATCGTTTAAACTAAAAAATATGGTAATTGCGTTGGCACAGAATATAGATGCACAGAAAATACTAAAAAATAAACCTGTTTTAGGACGGATGCAACACTAAATATAAATTTAAAAGAACTTTAAAAGTCACTTTTTTTACATTGGTTAAAAAAGAGGGATGCCATAATTTATTTTGTGATCTCTTCATATAATATGGCTGTAATTATTATTTATAAAACTTCGGAACATATTTTGCTGAAATTTCTTATATATACTTTATGGGATAATTTAAATATTTTCTAAAATTTTCAACTTCGCTTAAAAAATGTTTAAAAAATTAGGTCAAATAGGATTCAATGTATTTCACTTTTTCAACCCGGGTTCAATCCAAAACTAATTGGGTGATATTATTCATTTAAATTCCCATAGGTTCTACAGACCGTCTGAACAACATACAAAAATTCCATTTTGATAAAGTCATTTTTACGGCAGTTATCGTGCTGACACGTGCTGACAGACAGAAAGAAAGAATAAAGTCATAAACACTTTTCAACTATGTTGTAAAGTGTTAAAAACGCAAAGTTCTTGTGTTATCTTTTTATGAAATCGATATATAAACATTTGATAAATATCAAATTCTTTAGTTATTGTTTGTGAAAACTAATTTTGTCAAATTTCTAATTATTTTGTTGATATTATTTTTAAGATATGCTCTTTTTGATACAAAACTCACTTCTCTTACATATGCAGCATCATGCGAACAGACAGACAGACAGACAGAAAAAATAAAGTCATAAGCACTTTTTAACTATGTTGGAAAGTGTTGAAAATGGATGCCATATTTTATTTTGCAATAAGTCACGTCATCTCTTCATGGGTGTAATTAGTATTTCAAAGTTTATTTAAAAAATCTACTTAACATTTTTGATGAATATTTTTTTACACATTTTACGTGATAATTTGAATATTTTCTACAATTTTCAAAGCAATTTGTGCATTTTAACTCCGCATAAAAAATGTTTAAAAAATTCTGTCCCATGGGGTTCAATGTATTTCACTTTTTCAACCCGGTTCAATCCAAAACTAATTGGTTGATATTACTCTTTTACTTTCCGATATGTCCCACAGACCTTCTCAATAACATACTAAAATTTCATTTTGATAAAGTCATTTTTAAGGCAGTTATCGTACGAACAGACAGACAGAAAGATAGAAAGAATAAAGTTATAAACACTTTTTAACTATGTTGGAAAGTGTTAAAAATGGATGCCATATTTTATTTTGCAATGAGTCACGTTATCTCTTCATGGGTGTAATTAGTATTTCAAAGTTTATTTAAAAAATCTACTTAACACATTTCATGAAGTTTTTTTATACATTTTACGTGATAATTTGAATATTTCCTACAATTTTCAAAGCAGGTTGTGAATTTTAACTCCGCATAAAAAATGTTTAAAAAATTAGGTTCTATAGGGTTCAATATATTTCACTTTTTCAACCCGGTTCAATCCAAAACTAATTGGGTGATGTTATTCTTTTACGTTCCGATATGTCCCACAGATCTTCTCAATAACATACTAAAATTTCATTTTGATAAAGTCATTTTTAAGGCAGTAATCGTACGAACAGACAGACAGAAAGAATAAAGTCTTAAACACTTTTTAACTATGTTGGCATGTGTTAAAAATGGATGCCATATTTTATTTTGCAATGAGTTACGTTATCTCTTCATGGGTGTAATTAGTATCTCAAAGTTTATTTAGAAAATCTACTTAACATATTTGATGAAGTTTTTTTATACATTTTACGTGATAATTTGAATATTTTCTACAATTTTCAAAGCAATTTGTGAATTTTAACTTCGCATAAAAAATGTTTAAAAAATTAGGTCCCATAGGGTTCAATGTATTTCACCTTTTCAACTCGGTTCAATCCAAAACTAATTGGGTGATATTATTCTTTTACTTTTCCATATGTCCCACAGATCTTCTCAATAACATACTAAAATTTCATTTTGATAAAGTCATTTTTAAGGCAGTTATCGTAGGAACAGACAGACAGAAAGAATAAAGTCATAAACACTTTTTAACTATGTTGGAAAGTGTTAAAAATGGATGCCATATTTTATTTTGCAATGAGTCACGTTATCTCTTCATGGGTGTAATTAGTATTTCAAAGTTTATTTAAAAAATCTACTTAACATATTTGATGAAATTTTTTTTACACATTTTACGTGATAATTTGAATATTTCTTACAATTTTCAAAACAATTTGTGAATTTTAACTCCGTATAAAAAATGTTTAAAAAATTAGGTCCCACAGGGTTCAATGTATTTCACTTTTTCAATCCGGTTCAATCCAAAAATAATTGGGTGATATTATTCTTTTACTTTCCCATATGTCCCACAGACCTTCTAAACAACATATTAAAATTTCATTTTGATAAAGTCATTTTTATTCGGTAGTTATCTTACGGACAGTCAGCCATTCAGACAGACAGACAGACAAACAGACAGAATGACCAAAGACAAACACTTTACAACTATGTTGGAAAATATTAAGTTTTACAACTATTTTGGAAAGTGTTAAAAAATATGAATGACATATTATTAAAGAAAAATTTAAACCAAATACTTCGTAAAATAATTTTCTGGAGTATATCAAAAATGAAAAAAAAAACATCTGAAATAAACTAACATTGAAAATGTAATTTTCTTAAAATGCATATAATATTTTGAAAGTTTTATTTTTTCTATGTTCTGTTGAAAATAATATTCTTCAAAATAATAACATTATGAAAATCTGATATGATATTCAAACTTATAAGGGAATTATTTGGAAGATAATTTTTACTATACTCTTTGTAAAGCTTCTATTTAAGAATTGTACATTGCATAACTAGCTGGGACGACATTTTCTTCTGGGGATCGAAGTTTGTGCCAATAATTGAAAATCCACAATAGGAAATAAATACAATGTGGGGAAGGTTGATTTAAAGAGTAAGAGTTATATCTCTTTGAAATTACGAGTTTCTAATGTTAAATAGTTGTTGCAGATTCTTTTTTATATTTTCTGAAACAATTAGCCTATCAAACTAATTCCTATTTCATATTGTGATACTAAACCCAATCGAAATATATACCATGTTTCATTTTCAAACACAATTTTAATATAAATCATTAAGTATAAAATTACTATTTGAAGAATAAAATGTGAATAGAAAAGTGTGTGAATTTTAACTGCAATCGATTCGTCACTGTCGGAAACATTCGCATGAACGAATTTCAATTCATTTATTTCAGTATTCATTGAAATACAGGCCTATATTCAAAACTGCATCGCTTTGAAGCTTTTGGGGGGACCATCCATCAATTTCCGATAGAAACTGTTTGTTCTACAAGAAAATTTCAAAATTTAGAAAAGTTCGAAGGGAAGTTTACAACTTTCAGAAAACTGAAGCAGAAACTCGATGCCGACAAACACACTCCATAACTGAAACACGTAGTTGAGTAAATATAGGTGAAAATCAGAAAGCTTCCGCGACCTGACTATGAAGTAAGAAAATGGAGCTCATAAGAACTCGACAATAAAGTTCACAACAAAGCCAACAACGAAGCCATTAAGCGAAGACGGAGCTTACACGAAGCCCAATACAACTAAAGCTAAAAACCACTTCAGTTAGAGTTTTCACTCCAACTACACAATCACTAATTGTTGAAACCTGGAGTTTTTTTTTAAGGCATCGTGGTTCTATTTTTTTATTATGGACTACACTGTAAAGCATTCTGCAACATTTGCTCATTTTTTTCAGTTACTTTGTTGATAATTTCGGCAAACTGTCAGAAAAGTCGCAATTACAGGCGTTCTTGAAAATTCCAGCTTCATTTCTGAAATATTTAGCTAATATCGTCTGCTGATGCTTTATTTGTGCACACATACACACACACACACACACACACACACACATATATATATATACTGGGTGATCGGAAAATGTCTGGCCAAATTTTAAAGGGGGTTAGAGGGAACGAATATAAAAAGATTCGCAGTACAATGCGCGTCCGGAAACGCCGCGTAAAAGCCCTGGAGAGTAAAGAAAGTGGAAAGGTAAAAGAAAAGAGAGACAAACAAATGTAACAAGCCCTTTATTAAATCAACGTGTCACAGTAAATGCTCGAAAGAACGACCACCAACCATAATACAAGCTTCACATCGCCGCCGTATAGAACTGCGTACCTGAGCAAAAACACCAGCCATGTCTTGCTCATCTCCAGCAGCAACAGCCAATCTGGCGGCGAGATCGTCGGCGGAGTCCACAGGGGTATCGTAGATGATGCTTTTCAAGTGGTCCCACAGAAAGAAATCCAAGCAGGACAGATCTGGTGATCGTAGCAGTCAGGGAACAGCTTCACCTCGACCAATCCACTGATGTCGATAAGTAGCGTCCAGGTAATTCCTGACATCACGGCTAAATGTGACGGTGCTCCATCGTGTTGGAACCAGATACGTCTCCGGATGCACTGAGGCACAACGGTCAGCAGTTCGGGCAAGACCTGTTGCAAGAAGATGAGGTACTTCAGGCCGTCCAAGTAATGAGGTTGGATGTACGGCCCAATCACGTATTCGTGCACCATACCAGCCCACACATTGACACTAAATCTCTGATGGTAAGCAGACGGTCTTGTAGCATGCGGATTGTCGTATCCCCAAACATGAGCATTGTGATTGTTAAACAAACCCTCTCGAGTGAACTTTGCCTCATCCGTGAATAACACGTATGAAGGGAAGTCGGGCTGTACAGCAGCCTGTTGCAAGTACCATCGTGAAAAGTTTACACAGAGAGGAAAATCTGCCTCTATCAATGCACGTACCCTTTGTAAACGGTATGGGTGCATATCTTCGCCATGCAAAATCTCCCATACAAGTGACTGCACATCCAGTCTACGCCGGCCACACATCAAACTGCCGTTAGCCTTAGGGTTGGCTGTGTGGTCTGGGCCTTCAACACCCAGTCTACGGGCAACAGCTCTCGTGCTTGTGGAAGGATTGTGCTCAACCTCACGTAAGACATCTTCTTCCACTCGCACTGCTCTCGCCGAGCGAGGCCTGCCCACATCATGTCTGCTGGCATTGAAGGACCCGCTTTCGCAAAGCTGTCAGTGAACTCGCTCGAAAGTTTGACGATTCGGTATTTCTCTGTTGGGAAATCGTTCCCTGTACAACCTTTGCGCAGCTCTCCCAATTCCATTCGCAGCTCCATACGTCAGATGGATATCTTCTAGTTCAGCATTCGTGAAACGCTGCATAGTGTATGAAATCACAGCGGGGAATGACAAGCTTCCCGCATTGCCGACTTGTTTCGACTGCCCTACACAGTGCCCTCTACAACCTTCACGCGGCATTTCCGGACATGCATTGTACTGGGAATCCTTTTATATTCGTCCCCTCTAACCTCCTTTAAAATTTGGCCAGACATTTTCCCAACACCCTACAGGGTGCCCAGTGCTATCGGTGCCCCATGGCTATTTCCTCAACCGTTAATCACAGAGATATACTTACAATTGCAAAAACGTTTTAAATTTTAAAATCTATTATCTTAGAAACAGTTTAAATCAATAAATACATTTCTGAAAGAAATACGAAATATAAATTTTTATACGGTCCACTGGTCCTACCAATTATATTTAGGAAACTCATTCTCATATAATTTCATGCAAAATAAAAAAAAAATCTTCTTTTTACGACCAAAATTCACCGAGTTATGAAGCATTAAACTTTATGACTTAAGTCATAAAAATGCCCCGTTTCAGGCAACCAACCAATCAGGGACCATATTGACAATTTCTCCAGTCAACCAACAAATCAGGGACCGTATTGATAATTTCTCAGCTGAAAAAGTGCTCCAACTTTGAACAGCTATAAGTCGGTCAAATTTGGTCGTAAAAGGATGATTTTTTTTTATTTTGCATAAAATTGTATGAGGATGAGTTTTCTAAATATAATTGGTAGGACCGGAGGATCGTATAAAAATTTATATTTCGTATTTCTTTCAGAAATGTATTTATTGATTTAAACTGTTTCTAAGATAATAGACTTTAAAATTTAAAACATTTTTGCAATTGGAAGTGTATCTCAGTGACCAACAGCTGAGGAAATAGCCATTGGACACCGACAGCACTGGACACACTGTATATATATGTTATCATAACTATCAGGATTCTTACTCCTCATTAAGGAAGGCTGATTTCCCTGAAACTTCTAGTAACATGCTTACAAATGTTTTACATTGCAGAAAATGTACCCGTAATTGCCCAGGATTGAAAGTGAACGGTCGTGGTGGAGTACAAGGTTCTTAAAAGTAGCCGTGTATGCACCTATACGCAACAGATTTTTATTCTATTACTTTCCTTATATACATAATGTATAAGGAAAGTATTGTGACGGGGTCGAAAATTCGAATTCGAGTTTTCAACAGGAGAGCACGTTTCAAGCACCCCTGATCAAGAATCAAACATTTTTGAAGTGATGTCTGTATGTGTGTGTGCGTGTGTGTGAAAGTATGTGTGTGTGTGTGTGTGAAAGTATGTGTGTGTGTGTGTGAAAGTATGCGTGTGTGTGTGTGTGTCAGTGAGTCTGTGGAGACGATAACTGACGAACGAATGGACCGATTCGAACGAAATTTGGTACAGAAATCACAATCCATAAACACTGGAAGCCTATTGTTTTTATACGCAATCGAATGTTCAAAACCCTCCTAAATTTTCGAGTGAAATTTTGAGAAAATCGTCATAAAATCAAAACCGCTAATAAAGTTGCGCAAATAGACTTTTCTTATGTAATTTTTCATTAGAAAATTATTGACATAAATTTTAGAACGCTAACATGAACCGTTCTCAAGATATTGTAGATTTTTCAAAAAAATTATCAAAAAGTCGCATAAAATAAAAAAAAAAAATATTTTCTATTGAGAAACATGTTCACTTTTCATATGTAATACCATGCGATAAATTTGTTGACATCATTCTCGTGGATCTAGCTGGTTCCAGTCATGAAAAAAGATACTTTGAGTAATACTTTTGTATTTGAACGACAATAGTCATTTATCTGCTGTAAGAATAACTTATTTCTTCGTCCATAACGCTTGGCAAGATTTTGGCGACGAATTTGATGGAATGTCGCCAACTTGGCGACTTTTTTAAATGTTGCTAAATTAACGGAAAACTCACCAAATGGATAAAAATGACGCTAAATCAATGACGACTCGTTGATGATGACGACATGGAAAATGACGGCTCATTGACGAAAATTCAATGTCTTGGAAAGAATATAAATAACTGCTATAAAAATAATCTATTTTTTTACTGTAAATGTAGTAAATTCATTGCATTATATAAGGAAAGTCATGTGCTGCCCACATAAGATTGTTTTGTATAAGGGATCGCATTGTTAAAAAGTTAGTCGGTTTTTATGAATTCTCTGAGTTTCGATGTAGTATTTATTAGTTTGTCATTTCTTAGTTTTCAATTTAAATCTCAGGAAACACTAAGTACATTTTCGAGTAGATTATATTTAAAAATCTATTGACATTTTTGAATGTTCGAAATGTTTTGTGCACGTCCCCGGATCGTTAGTTGAATAAATAAAAAAAAATAAAATCTGATGTGGGCAGCGCATGACTTTCCTTATATAATGCAATGAATTTACTACTTTTACAGTTAAAGAAAATAGATTATTTTTATAGTAGTTATTTATATTCTTTCCAAGATATTGAATTTTCGTCAATGAGTCGTCATGTTCCATGTCGTCATCATCAATGAATCGTCATTGATTTAGCGTCATTTTTATCCATTTGGCGAGATTTTCATTAATTTTGCAACATTTAAAAAACTCGCCAAGTTGGCGACATTCAATCAAATTCGTCGCCAAAATCTCGCCAAGCGCTATGAACGGAGAAATAAGTTATTCTTACAGCAGAAAAATGACTATTGACGTTCAAGTACAAAAGTATTACTCAAAGTATATTTTTTCGTGAAAAAAATGAGCTACGTCCACGAGAATGATATCACCAAATTTATCGTATGGTATTACATATGAAAAGTGAACATGAACCTTTCTCAATAGGAAATATTTTTTTTTATATGACTTTTTGAATTTTTTTTTAAATGTACAATATCTTGAGAACGGTTCATGTGTTAGCGTTCTACAATTTATGTCAATCGTTTTCTAATGAAAAATTACATAAGAAATGTCTATTTGTGCAACTTTGTTAGCGGTTTTGATTTTTTGACGATTTTTTCAAAATTTCACTCGAAAATTTAGGGGGGTTCTGAACATTCGATTGCGTATAAAAAGAATAAGCTTCCAGTGTTTACGGATTGTGATTTTTGTTCCAAATTTGGTTCGAATCAGTCCATTAGTTCGTCAGTTTTCGTCTCCACAGACTCACTGACACACACACACACACACACATACACTCACACACACACATACTTTCACACACACACACACACACACACACATACACTCACACACACACATACTTTCACACACACACACACACCAACAGACATCAATTCAAAAATGTTCGATTCCTGATCAGGGATGGTTGAAACGTCCTCTCCCGTCGAAAACCCGAATTTGAATTTTCGACCCCGTCACAATGCTTTCCTTATACATTATTGTATATAAGGAAAGTAAAAACACGCGAGCTTTCAGGTCTAGTAGAGGTTTTGGATTAGGATGCGACAGACACACAGACATATTGAAATAAAAAGGGAGTCGATATTGCAGACTTCGAAATTTGTAGAAACTATGGACTTTTTTAAAAATCGCTCCCGGAAAAAAATCGGCAAATTTAACTGGCTCCGGTTAAACAATAAACAAAATCCTCTCTTGATTTTGTATTGGGAAAACGATTTTTCCGGAAAAGAGGTTTTTTTGAAAATATTTAAAAATCTGTTAACTTTTTCGAACTTTTGTTCTCATTCCATAATCATTAGCTATATTATAAAAGTAAATAGCGACATACTAGCAAATTTAAAAAAAACATGCACGATCACTTTAATTTTGTATGTTATATTATTTTATCTTCTACATAGAAATTGAAATTCAGCCTTATGGAAGAACGCCAAAGCAAAACGCAAATCATAACGAAATCTCAACAGTGATAAAATCTGATAATACGACTGGGTGCAATTGCGATAAGCAGGTTTCTGCGATCATAAACGCCTATTAAGGAATTATAATTTATTTACGATAAATTGAAAAGGTTATTTAGCTAAACAACATGTCCGTTGTATTTTTTTTTTAGTAATTTGTTAATGGAATGTGTAATACAAATTTGCACGATATTTGGGGAAATGGAAATTGGATATCATTTTAAAGTATCTGAGCATGAGTTTTTATTCAAATCAGGACCGTTTTTGACCACTGACAAAGTAGGTATAAATACTAAGGATCCATGAAGTTCTGGGGGCCCATCTTCTATGCTCAATGTGCAGTGTTTTATATTTTACTAGTTTTATGGAAGGATTCATAGAATTTATTTTTAACCAGTGGCGTGGTCGTGCTCCTCTTCGATATATTTTTATATAATCAGGACGCGCACTGCTTCACAAAATGACTAAGCATTTAGTTTTTAAATTTGCATTACCTAACATTAAATTGTTTTGTATTTATTACTTTCCTTATATATATAATGTAGAAGGAAAGTATTGTGACGGGGTCGAAAATTCGAATTCGAGTTTTCGACGGGAGAGCACGTTTCAAGCATCCCTGATCAAGAATTGAACATTTTTGAAGTGATGTCTGTGTGTGTGTATGTGTGTGTGTGTCAGTGAGTCAGTGGAGACGATATCTCACGAACGAAGGGAGAGATTCGAATGAGATTTGGTACAAAAATCACAATCCAGGAATACTGGAAGCCTATTGTTTTAAAACACAATCGATTGTTCAGAACCTCCCTAAATTTTCGAGTGAAATTTTGAAAAAAATCATCAAAAAATCAAAACATTTAATAAAGTTACGCAAATAGATATTTTATATGTAATTTTTCCTTAGAAAACGATTGACATAAACTTTAGAACGCTAGCATGAACGGTTCTCGAGATATTGCACATTTTTCAAATAAATTTAACAAAAAATCCCATAAATTAAAAAAAAATTAACTGTTAAGAAACATGTTCACTTTTCATATGTAATATCATGCGATAAATTGGTGACATCATTCTCGTGAATCTAACTCGTCCCATTCACGAGAACAGATACTTTGAATAATACTTTTGTATTTGAACGCCATTAGTCATTTATCTGCTGTAAGAATAATATATTTCTCCGTCCATAACGCTTGGCGAGATTTTGGCGACGAATTTGGCGGAATGTCGCCAACTTGGCGACATTTTTAATTGTTAACAAAAATCATGCCAGATTGATAAAAATGACACTAAATCAATGAAAATGACGACTAGTTGAAGAAAATTCAATATTTTGGAAAGAATATAAGTATCTACTATAAGAATAACATTTTTTTTAACTGTAAAAGTAGGACATTCATTGCATTATATAAGAAAAGTCATGTGCTGCCCACATCAGATTTATTTGTTATGTGTCTATGGGTGCAAGGAGGGGGAGGGAAATTTCTAAGCTTTTCTGATAGGAAGATTTTTTTTTATGTACGACTGATTTATATTTTTTATGTACGATTGATTTTTTTATGTACGATTGATTTTATCATAAATTTCATCCACCTAGAGATTTAAAAGCAGATGAGGCATATAATACACAGTGTTATACTTTAACTGTGCGTAACTATTTATATATGATTATAATAATAATAATAAGCATGCTAACAACCATAACACCATATTGTGTATCTTAACGTATTTACTACTAATATTTTATGTTGTTATAATGCAGTTCGTAAAGCACCCCGATGCTAGTTATTTTACGACTACAATGCTGGTTTTACTTAATGCCCCGGCAAGGGTTAAGGGGACATTAATTTGAATCTATATAGATGGGATATCCTTAGTCAAGCTGTCTTTATAAAGAAACCTTCCACCAAGCCAGCCCTTTATGATTGTTTTATATGAAAAGCATACTGATTCTTTCCATTGCACTAAAATGTAGAAGAGACCAACGTACTCTACTTACATTTAGTATACAGATATACTGGAAGCAGATTGGGACAAATGTGTCCCAATATGCTTGGATATAAACCATTAGCACAGATCACGATATATACCATTACTACAGATCTAAAATTGTACATATAATTTTTCTTTCAGTGGAATAATGCTTTATAATTATAAATAAATGTAAAATATTGTTACAAAAATATTTTACTAGGAATTAAATTTGTTTTTAAATTGGACTACGAAAAAATTTCCGAACTTTCATTTTCAGAAAATAGTTTGAGCAATAATAATTTTTCAAAAAATTATTTAAAGAAATTGTGAGTAATTATTAAACTCTTGTTAATATTAATATTATAATATTTTTATAATTATAATTAAATCATACGAAAATAAAATGCAAAAGGGACACCGATCTTCCATAGATGTCGATGGGTTAATTGAGAAGCGCTTTAATTATTTATCTGTTGGAGATAAGTGGGCAATGTAAATTGCAAAAATATTAAAAGTAAGGTAGGAAATAAGACTACGTTAATGAAATAGTCCACCCATTCATTTTAAAAAAGTTACACGTTTTAAATTTTTATACGACCCCCTTAGACAAATTGGGTAAATCAGACAATTTTTTATTTTAATGCAACAAGATTATTAAAAAACCGCATATCTGTATCTTTAAAATCAACTGAATTATGATAAAGGAAAAAATCTGACTTATGCCACTTTTCCGTATCATGTGAAAGGCTGTTTCATCAGTGAAAATAGGGATCATAAACAAATTGATGATGGAAATTGCTTAGATCAAAAATACGTTAATATGTGTCAAAATTTTTATTGGCATGTCTCAGTGTGAAAAGCACTTAAGAATCCATGATTGCATCGTGAGCCTACGCGGAATTCGCAAAAATGTCTCCTATGTATTATCATCCAGTTTTATCTTTTTTGTGATATGTCACAAATGTATATTTCTAATATGATATATGGTCCGCATTCAAAATGTCCAATTTTCAATTAAATATAACTCGCTCAATGTTAAAGATACATATATGCGGTTTTTTTTAATGTTCTTGTTGCATTAAAAATAAAAAGTTTCTGATTGACCAAATTTGTCTAAAGGAGTCGTCTAAAAATTTAAAAAGTGTAACTTTTTGAAAATGAATGGGAGGACTATTTCATTAACGTAGTCTTATTTCCTACCTTACTTTCAACATTTTTGCAATTTACATTGTCCACTTATCTCCAACAGGTAAAGAATTAAAGCGCTTTCAATCTTTTTAGGGCACCTTTTATATATATATATATATATATATATATATATATATATATATATACACACACACATATATATATATATATATATATATATATAATAGGGAAAATTAGCTTTCTCTAAGTCTCCATGTGCCCCTTTGCTCTTTAGGTCCAAAAGTCCTGAAAGACATACTGGTCTGATGATATGGACGCCCTACCCGCTGACTGTGGTGTCGTCTCATAAGATCTTTATTCCATTTGTTTTAAACCATTCAGTAAGTTGCTAGGAAACCTTCTATGAGTTTACAGAATGTGAAAAATTTATGTCCTCATCAAACGTGCGTTTCTCAGCTCCTCATCATTTGATCCAAAATTTCTCTCCTGAAAACGTCTGTTAAATATAAGTAATTCTTAACCTCTTTGTTCATTATCCCCAGGGGCGGCCCACTTTAAAGGTGGTGTGTGGATCTTAGCTCTGTAGCTCCGATCCCCTTAACAGGGAACAAATTAATCGGAGGAACACGGCTGTCGCACACCCCTCCTACTGCCCGTTACTGGGACTCTTCCAGGTGACGTGGGGACCAACTGTGTCTATTCATGACCTGAGCCTAAACCAGTCGATGACTAGGGTCGAGTTTGGGAGGGACCATCTTTGGACCTCGTCCGGTGAAAGATTCTACTGATCTAGCTCCCTTGGTTGTGCTCTCGCTGGGTGAGAGATTAGAATGAGCCTTCCTCCCATCCCCTACTGCGTAAACCCTAGTTAGTCGCAAGGGAGGGCTGGTCTACGCCTCTTTGGTCATTAGGAGCCCATCGGCTTAAAAATAAAATGTTTAACGTAAAATTTCATGGCAATTTATCATTTTCGGCTCAAAGGTCGTGTTAATGTTAGGCGCTGTGAATTTTCTTGTTCTTAATGGAGTCCATCTCCATCTACGGGTACATATAAGTCTATATGTAATATTTCAGTCTTGTACATATTTCCATCTATTCGCAATGCAGGGGTATAAAATCGTAAGACTTTTTTTTACTAATATAGATATATGTTGAATAAAAGTTGATGTGAATTATGAGTAGTAGCTTCATTTGTGACTTCAAAAGTTTAATTAATATTAATATATTTATTCCCTTTCAGTAAATTTAAAATGTCACAAGTTATTCTTTCAGAAAGGACCACTCTGCGATTTATTTGTACAGTTAGTCAGACAATCTTTTTTTTATATATTTCTTTTTTTGTGGGCTTCTGGCAAGATCCATGAACACGTCTTTTCTAATTACAATTACTTTGTCATTAGTTATATTATCTTGATTAAATGCTTATTATCCATTGTGAATACTGTGCTTACCTACTTGGAAAATACTTGCCAGATGATTTTTATTTTTAGTGCTGCCGTGGCCTTTTTGCAGGAATTTCGCCCCCACGATTTGGCGCAGTAGCTTGTTCCTGGATACCGTTACTTAAAGGGGTAATGCATTACTACAACATAAGCATTTTTTTTCACACAGCATTTATGCAGAGTAGCAAATGTCCCAAAGGACATTCATTATATTACAATTGCATACGTTTAAATACTTGTTGATTATTGCTGAACAAGATAATTTTAAATGAATATAAAAGTTTGAAGATATATCGTTCTGATTTTTTTAACATTTTCCAATATAGCTTGAAAGTGTTTATGACTTTGCTCATTCTGTCTGTCTGTCCTTTCGCACGATAAATGCCGTAAAAATGACTATCAAAATGAAATTTTAGTATGTTGCTAAGTCTGTCCGTAAGCATAGTTAGCAGAGTTTAATTTATTAATCCATATAAATAAAACTGAAAATATGTCTGTCTGTGTCTGTATGTTTGTCCCGTCATCATGGTAGAACGGCTGAACCGAATTTGATCAAATTTTGTGGGTAGGCTTGAAATAGTTCCACTTAAAATTTAGTCCAAGTTTCGAGTTTCTACGATCAGGGATTGTCGCAATATTAATTGAAAACGAAACTTTTTCCTAGGAGTTCTACTCTCAAACTCCCTGGTTCCTTCAAACGAAAAGGTTGAAAACCGTTTGTTTAAAACGTGAAAATGAATTAAAATTTTATCTCTGAGTTTGGTCACAGATTTTTGCGTTAAATAGTCACTTTCTGAAATCATGAATTGTTTGAAAACATTAATTTAAATGGAAAATCTATCACCATGGTTTATTTTTCACAAGCTTTTACTCAACGATGAAAGTATTAAGAAATCAAAATGGTTAATTTATTTTTAGAATTTTATGAGGATATATCATGTTGCTCGGCAACGCAATTAAATTAAATGTGTTTGTTAATGTTTATTATTATTTTTTCGATTTGAATAATAAGTAAATGGATATAAAAATATACTATCTTATAAATGAACAGTTTGATTTTTCTTTTAATTATATTAATTTCGGATTGCGTACATCACTTTCATTTATTTTGGCAAAGACTGTTGGTTAGTTTGGCCAAGCTTATATATTGTGTTTAGCTAATAAACTCATATATTGTGTTTAGCCAATAAATTCATTTAACCGATTGTTGAAATTGAAAAAGAGTAGCACGGGTATATCTTCTAATACAAATTTAGCATTTTCATTTAGTATATACAAACGGGATCTGGATGCAAACTTAGAGCTATGAATTTGGTGGGATAACGCTAACTTTGCAACTCTTCCTTTAGGCCAATTGACGGAAATGCTGCCAATTGTTAAAAACGACGCAATTCCATGAAATTTATTTTGTTTTGTTAAAAGAAAGTACTGAAATGATGTTTGGTTAGAATTTGTCTATCAGTCCAACCATCCAACATAATAACACATTTAGCGAATTTTTTAAATGTCACTAAATTGATAAAAATGTTTGTAAATCTTCAAAAATACCTTGAAATTAATAAAATTGCGCTAAATAAATGAAATTGTGTTTCGTTATTGGATAGTATCTTGATGATTATTTCGTCATTTTGTCGCTAAGTGGGACTGTCAGTTCTACAGTCCCACTTGGCGATAAATTTGGCGATTCTTTAAAATGTCTCCAAACCTTCCATAGAGATAGCATTATTCAAACGATATTTTTTCCACCAATTTATTTGAAACAAATGATACCATATTGCTTAGCAACGGATTTAAATCCAATGTGTTTATGCGGCAGACGATTTTATTAAATCTTTTCCGATTTTGGAATAATAAAGATATATATATATAAAATAAATTTCTTTGCCATTGCATTTTTTACTGGATAATATCAGTTACTGTCTTCAGGTTTAAATTTTATTATTATTGATATTTTCGGGGATTATTGATTCAGAGATTATTGATATTTTCAAGTTATTATGTCATTGTTTTATTGCGGCAAGAATTATTGAAACTCATATTTTACGTTGTACGATAAATCTTCTACAAATGCACGGGTAAATCTTATAATCTACGAGAATATAAGTAGTACTGGTATATTGGCATATATTTTAACATATATTTTCATATATTAGAATCAAGTACGGCCTTCTGGTATGAAGATTACAGGGATTATTGGTATTTTCAATTTAAAACGTCACCTGTTTTATTTTGGCAAAGATTTTTGAGACTCATATTGTAATACGGGTAATCTTCTACTAACACTCGGACATATCTTCTAATCTACGACATTATAAGTAGTATGGGTATATCTTCCCATATAATTGTAGCACTTTCATTTTGGCATATATTGGAATCAATTACTGCATGCAAGTTTAAAGATTACGGATTTATTGAAATTTGCAATTTATACATGTAATCTACTAATAGAGGTTATATCTTCTAATATTCGCGTATATAAGTAGTACGGGTGCCATACAATTTTAACGCTTTTATTTTGCATATATTGATTCAATTCAATATTTTTTGTAAATTTGCTTACAAAGGGGCCAGGATGTTTTATTCTTCAGATCTGCCCGTGAAGATAATTTTGTATAGCGAGAACAGAGATTCTTAAACTTCTTTTTAGGAGCATTACATTAAGTATTTTAACAGAAAATTTTGATTAAAAATGTCATTCAGTACACTATAGGAATATGCACATGATTGTGAATTTTAAGTTTCTTTATATTATATACTCTGTTCGAAGAACGGGTATACTGCTAGTATTAAATAAAAATGCTTGGTTGTAGTAATGCATTGCCTATATAGGTAACGGTATCCACGAACAAGCTACTGCGCCAAATTGTGGGTGCGAAATTCGTGCAAAAGGCCACGGATTGAACCCGGATTGAAAAGTGAAATTCATTGAACCCTATGGGACCTAATTTTTCCATCATCTTTTAAACGAAGTTAAAATTTACACATTGCTTCGAAAATTGTATGAAATATTCAAATTATCACGTAAAACGTGTAAAAATAATTTCAGCAAAATATGTTAGATAAAAAATATGTTAGATACGAAATATGTTATCCATCTTTTTTCCCCCGTATAAAAATCGTGATGTTTAAAGTTCTTTTAAATTTATATTTAGATATGCATACATCTTAAAACAGCTTTTATTTTGCATATTTTCTGTGCATCTATATTCTGTGCCAACGCAATTACAATATTTTTGAGTTTAAATGATCATCAATATTAGACTTTTTATATAACAAAGCCTAATTTTAATGGATGCAGAATGTAACTGAACATATTTTGCTGAAATTTTTTTTATATATTTTATGGGATAATTTGAATATTTCCTTAAACTTTCGAAGCCATTTGTGAATTTTAAATCCGCTTAAAAAATTAGGTCCCATAGGGTTCAATGCATTCCATTTTTTCAACACGGGTTCAATCCAAAACTAATTGGGTAATATTATTCGTTTATATTCCCGTAGGTCAAACAGACTGTCTGAACAACATACTAAAGTTTCATTTTTACAAATCATTTTTACGGCAGTTATCGTGCTAACGGACAAACAGACAGACAGAATGAACAAAGTCATAAACATTTTTTAACACCTTACAACAAAGTTTAAAAGTGTTATGACTTTGTTAACACTTTACAACAGAGTTGAAAAGTGTTTATGACTTTGTTCAATCTGTCTGTCGGTCTTTCTGTCCGTTAGGACAGTTTAGGTCTGTCTGTCCGTCGGTCTGTCTGTTTGGATTGAACCCGGGTTGAAGAAATGAAATACATTGAACCCTATATAGGAACTAATTTTTCAAACATTTTTTAAGCGGATTTAAAATTTACAAATTGCTCCGAAAATTTTAGGTAATATTCAAATAATTCCATAAAATACACAAAAAAAATTTCAGCAAAATATATTTAGTAGTTTTTAAATAAAAATTAAAATAATAATTACACCTCTTATATGAAGCGATCACGTGACAAACTTCAAAATAAAATATGGCATCCATCTTTTCTCAGAATCGTGATTTTTAAAGTTCTTTTCAATTCATATTGAGAGTTGTATTCGTCCTAAAACCGCTTTATTTTTGCTTAAATTCTGTGTATCTATATCCTGAAACAACGCAATGACAATATATTAGAGTTTAAATGATCATGCAAATTTGATTATTTCTACAACGAAGCCTATTTTTCACTTATGTAAAATATAAACAGCAAAATATGTAGGAGGAGTTGTATAAGAATTGCTGTATTTTTTAACACAAAATTATTTAGCTCATGGAGTCTGCATAGCTGATATGAATGAAATATTCATTGATTTTACAGAGAGAAGGATGATTTTTTTCTATGAAGTTTTAAGCATATAGTTTAATTACTTGTTGCTCCATGGTCTTAAGTTTTTAAATAAAATAAATAATTTTAGTACTGTGATGAATGAAATGATTGGGAAAATGTTATGAATGAAATGCTGCTTTTATAGAGAGAGCCAGGCCTGTTATTTTTTTATGACGTCTTTGAATAAATGTCAGTTGTTTTCGATGAATTTTTCAAATATAATAAATTATTGTAGTATTATGAAGATCTTAAAAATATTACCGAGGAATGTATCGCATTTTAGAGATGTTTAAACCAGGCAATTTATATTTCAATGCCGTCATTTAAATGAAGTTCATATTTTTCGATGAAGGTTCAAGTTTTCAAATATAATAAATTATGTAGTATTGCGATAAGTTTTAAAATATTGCTTAGGAATGTATTGCATATTTTAGAGATGTTTAAACAAAATTGCATTGAAGTTGGAAAGTGTTTCATAATCAATGCTTTAAGCGTGATTGATCTTTCTTGTTAATTATGTTGTAAAGTTTTAAGACTTTCCTTATATAATGCAATGGATTTACTACTTTTACCGTTAAAAAAATGTTATTCTTATAGTAGATACTTATATTCTTTCCAAGATATTGAATTTTCTTCAATTAGTTGTCATTTTCACTGATTTAGCTTCATTTTTATCAATTTGGCGAAATTTTTGTTAATTTGGCAACAATTAAAAATGTCGCCAAGTTAGCGACATTCCGCCAAATTCGTCGCCAAAATCTCGCCAAGCGTTATGGACGGAGAAATATGTTATTCTTACAGCAGATAAATGACTATTGGCGTTCAAATACAAAAGTATTACTAAATGTATTTTTTTTCATGAATGGAACGAACTAGATCTACGAGAATGATGTCACCCAATTTATCGCATGGTATTACATATGAAAAATGAACATGTTTCTCAATAGGAAATATATATTTTTTATTTTATATGACTTTTTGATAATTTTTTTGAAAAATGTACAATATCACGAGAACGGCTCATGTTAGCGTTTTAAAATTTCTGTCAATCGTTTTCTAATGAAAAATTACATAAGAAATGTCTATTTGCGTAACTTTATTAGCGGTTTTGATTTTTTGACAATTTTTTCAAAATTTCACTTGAAAATTTAGGGGGGGGGGGGTTCTGTACATTCGATTGCATATAGAAACAATAGGCTTCCAGTGTTTACGGATTGTGATTTTCGGGCGAAATTTCGTTCAAATCGGTCCATTCGTTCGTCAGTTATCGTCTCCAAAGTCTCACTGACACACACACACACACACATACTTTCAGACACACACACAAACACATACTTTCACACACACACATACTTTCACACACTCACACAAACACATACTTTCACACACACACACACAGAGACATCACTTCAAAAATGTTTGATTCGTGATCAGGGATGCTTGAAACGTGCTCTCCCTTCGAAAACTCGAATTCGAATTTTCGATCCCGTCACAATACTTTCCTTATACATTATGTATATAAGGAAAGTAAAAATTAGTACATTTATAGACAATGATTTGGTGAATGCGTTGAAAAAACCCGTGTTCCTTATATACATAATGCATAAGGAAAAAATTGTGACGGGTTTGAAAATTCGAATTCGAGTTTTCGACGGTAGAGCACGTTTCAAGTATCCCTGATCGCGAATGAAGCATTTTTGAAGTGATGTCTGTGTGTGTGCGTGTGTGTGTGTGTGTGTGTGTGTGTGAATGTATGTGTGTGTGTGTGTTTGTGGATGTCAGTGAGTCTGTGGAGACGATATCTCACGAACAAATGGAGCGATTCGAATGAAACTTGGTACAAAAATCACAATCCGTGAATACTGGAATCCTATTGTTTTTAAACGTAATCGATTGTTCAGAATCCACCTAAATTTTCGAGTGAAATTTTGAAAATTTCATCAAAATATCAAATAATAATCCTTTAATAAAGTTACTCAAATAGATATTTCTTATGTAATTTTTCCTTAGAAAACGATTGACATAAATGTTAGAACACTAGCATGAACCGTTTTCGAGATATTGCACATTTTTAAAACAAATTTATCAAAAAAATCCCATAAATTAAATAAAATCTATTAACTGTTTAGAAACATGTTCACTTTTCATATGTAATATCATGCGATAAATTGTGTGACATCATTTTCATGGATCTAACTCGTTCCATTCACGAGAAAAGATACTTTGAGTAATACTTTTGCATTTGAACGCACAATAGTCATTTATCTACTGTAAGAATAACTTATTTTTCCGTCCATAACGCTTGGCGAGATTTTGGAGACGAATTTTGCGGAATGTCGCTAATTTGGCGATTAACATTTTTAAATGTTTCCAAATTAACGAAAATCTCGCCAAAAAGATAAATATGACGCTAAATCAATGAAAATGACGACTAATTGAAGATAATTCAATATCTTAGAATGTGTATAAGTATCTACTATAAGACTAACATTTTTATTTAACTGTAAAAGTAGTAAATTCATTCATTATATAAGGAATATCATGTGTTGCCCAAATCAGATATTTTGCTATAATTTTTACAGTATGAAGTAGATAAACTCGAGAAACTAGAAATGTGTCAAACATCTGCGACTATTTTTTACTTTCCTTATGTACATAATGTATAAGGAAAGTATTGTGACGGGGTCGAAAATTCGAATTCGAGTTTTTGACGGGAGAGCACGTTTCAAGTATCCCTAATCACTAATCAAACATTTTTGAAGTGATGCCTGTGTGTGTGTGCGAAATTATATGTGTGTGTGTGTGTGAAAGTATGTCTGTGTGTGTGTTTGTGTGTGTTTGTCAGTGAGACTTTGGAGACGATATCTCACGAACGAATGGAGCGATTCGAATGAAATTTGGTACAAAAATCAGAATCTGTAAATACTGGAAGCCTATTGTTTTTAAACGCAATCGAATGTTCAGAACCTACCTAAATTTTCGAGTGAAATTTTGAAAAAATCATCAAAAAATCTAAACCTTTAATAAAGTTACGGAAATGGATATTTTTTATGTCATTTTTCCTTCGAAAACGATTGACATAAACTTTAGAACGTTATCATGAACCATTCTCGAGATATTGTACATTCTTCAAACAAATTTATCAAAAAAATCCCATAAATTAAAAAAAATTATTTTTAAGAAACATGTTCACTTTTCATATGTAATATCATGCGATATATTTGATGACATCATTCTCGTGGATCTAGCTTGTTCTATTCATGTGAAAAGGTACTTTGATTAATACTTTTGTATTTGAACGCCAATAGTCATGTATCTGCTATAAGAACAACTTTTTTCTCCATCCATAACGCTTGGCGAGATTTTGACGAATTTGGTGGAATGTAGCCAACTGGGCCACTTTTTGAGATGTTGACAAGTTAGCGAAAATCTCGCCAAATGGATAAAAATGACGCTAAATCAATGAAAATGAAATTTATTTTCTACTTCTTTTTTTATGTGCTACTATTTTGTAGGGAAGGGTATTGAAAAATTTGTATAATCTCTATATATATATATTTTATTTGGTGGGAGGGAGGGTGTCATTAGTGTTCAAACCTATGTGCATGGATCGACGCGAAAGAGCCAAAAGAACAATTTATCTGAAGACAGTGCACGATAATTCGCGGAACAAAAATGCATGAAAGGGTCAAAAACATACCCATAACGCGCGTAAATGATGCAACGTAACGTAATGACGGTGAGAATTGGATAGATGAAATTATTTCTCGAGTTGAAACTGTGTGGCCAGTTTGAATCCTCTAATTGATCAGAGGGCCGAGAACGAGGCTGTCAAAGATGCTGAACAAAAGCACAGAGTCCAGGTGAAGTTAATAATAGGCGTAGGGGCAAACCTAAATTTGAACGCAAGATAATAGGGACAGATAAATTACAAGGATAAGTAAATAAAGATAAATTAGAGCGCAGGATATTAAAAGTGCTTCTGTTTTGATGTTAATCACGCGTGCAGTTTTTTTCTAAAGAAAACAAAAAATGTATTGAACACTTTGCATATAAGATTGCATGCCCTTTCATCTTGCAACAAATGGATTGTTTATCTGACAAGGCTGCTTAGAAACGATGACACCTAGTCACGTTATCCGATTTTCCCGCCGCTGAGAAATCCTGCATGATCTGCTTCTCTATTTTGGCACGTTTACAAAGAGACTGATTTTAACTTCTATGCCACCATGTCAGTGGGGGGAAATAAGAATTCCATGGGCAAAACGAAATACAGATACAGCAGTTCAATTACTAATTGAATGTGCGTGTTCCAGCTGAAATAAGCTTTTAACAACCGGGAATTATCAGAACTTTGCATTAGAATTTGTAGTGTTTTTAATCTATATATACAGGGTCTTCCAAAAGTCCGTATAAATTTTAAAAATTCATTAAAAATCGAAAAATCATCGCATTAAGGTACGGTTTGTACCATAAGTATTGCAAGGACGGTTTTTTTTTTTTTTTTTTTTTTTTTTTGACGTGATAAAATTTTGTAGTTTAAAAATCATCTATAGGTGGCGCTTACCCGAATACATCTTCCAGAAGTATGCAAATGACGCTGTTATAGAAGAGCTGTAGTGCTCTGTAGATTCTTCATTTGATTCATTAGTAAACGGTCCAAAGAAGAAGCTTTTGCGAGATTGTTAACTTTGATCGAGAAAGCCTTGTTAGTGAAGCTGTATTACGTGAGCGGCGAATCAGCATCAGATGCTTTGCGAAAATTCTAATTTAGGAAAAATCTAAAGAAAGGAAAAGGTCCTATCACCTGTTCAGGGTTACTTAGACTTGTCACATGATTTGACACGTACAGTACGTTATTTTAATTGTCTTACCAATGCGTTCAGCGCCACCTATAGGTGATTTTTTAAACTACAAAATTTTTTCACGTCAAAAAAAAAACCCTTCCTATCAATACTTATGGTACAAACCGTACCTCAATGCGATGATTTTTCGATTTTTAATGAATTTTTAAATTTACACGGACTTTTGAAAGACCCTGTATGTAATCGAAAGTCTCCCTGTCTGTTTGTTCCGTACTGATTTTTTTCAGACCTACATATAAAATGGAAAGTCTATAAATATTGCATCTATTTTATTTCCCCTGTGTAAAGAACGGGATTTTTAAAAATCTTTTTAATTTTTATTTAGTGTTGTATCCGTCATAAAAACACTTTAATTTTGCTTAATATACGTACCATGTATCTAAATTCTCTGTCGACGCAATTACAATATTTTTTATTTTAAATGATCACTAAACTTTGACTATTTCTACATACAATGAAGCCTGATTTTAACGCATGCAGAATGTAAACAGATAATGCGATTATAAGGTGAATTGTATAAGAATTACTGAATTTTTTTTAAAATTATATAGCTCTAATGTCTGGAATATAAGTGATATGAATGAAATATTCATTGATTTTACATTGCGAGGCAGACGATTTATATTTCAATGACGTTATTAGAAAAAAGCTCATTTTATGTAACTAGGATTTTTTTATGTAGTTTGAAGTTTTTAAGTATAATAACTTTCAGTAGTTCTGTGATAATTTAAAAAAATATCACCGTTAAATTGTATCACATTTTAGAGATGTTTAAATAAAATTGTTTTTCAGTTGGAAAGTGTTTCATAATTAATGCTTTATGCATGATTGAGCTTTTTCATTTCCAATTTGGTATGGTTATTATCTACTTCACTGCAGCTAACCCCATATATGTTTCTAGGTCTTAAAGTTATTGAGATATTAATAAACAAGAAAGATCAATCATGCATAAAGCATTGATTATGAAACACTTTCCAACTGAAATGCAATTTTATTTAAACATCTCTAAAATGCGATATATTCCGCACTGGCATATTCTTTTAATTATCACAGTACTACAATAATTTATTATACTTCGAAACTTAAAACTTCACCAAAAACGCCAATGCTATAAATCGTATTCTTCTCTATGTAAAATGAATGAATATTTCATTTATATCACTTATA
Source organism: Amaurobius ferox (assembly GCA_951213105.1). NCBI lineage: Eukaryota > Metazoa > Arthropoda > Arachnida > Araneae > Amaurobiidae > Amaurobius > Amaurobius ferox. The sequence continues at coordinate 127,593,533 of OX578140.1, forward strand.
CTCTAGACTTCAGAGCGAAATAATTTTGCGTGAAAAAAATTCATCAATTCTTATACTTCAACAATTCTTATATTCATCTTACAATCGCTTGATTTGTTTACATTTTGTATGTAGAAATTAGGCTTCGTTGTAAAAATAATCAAAGTTTAGTGATAATTTAAAATAAAAAATATTGTAATTGCGTTGGCACAGATAATATGCAAAAGTGAAGCAGTTTTATGACGGATGCAACACTAAATACAAATTTAAAAGGTCTTCAAACATTACGATACAGGGGACAAAAGTGTATGCCATATTTTATTCTGAAATAAATCACGTGATCTCTTCGTATAATATGGGTTTAATTATTATTTCAATTTTTGTTTAAAAAAGTATCCGACATATTTTGCTGAAATTATTTTTACACATTTTACGCAATGATTTGAATATTTCCTAAAATTTTTGAAGCAATTTCTGAATTTTAACTTCGCTTAAAAAATGTTTGAAAAATTTGGTCTCATATGGTTCAGTGTATTTTCATGTTTTCAACCCGGATTCAATTCGAAACTAATTGCGTGATATTTTTCATTTTCATTCCCACATGTCTCACAGATCGTCTCAACAACATAAGGAAATTTCATTTTGATAAAGTTTTTTTTATGGCAGTTATCGTATAAACGGACGAACAGATAGTTAGACAGAATGAACAAATTCACAAACACTTTACAACTATATTTGAAAGTGTTAAAAACCACACTTAAACCTTCCGTGTAAATAGCGTTATGATAGAGCATTAGATATATTCCCAGTTAGATATATAAAGGGTGATTCAAAACGATGGGGCAAAACTTTAAGGGGGATAGAACACACCTAAACAAGCACTTTTCGTCATACAATGCATGATCGTGGCGCACGCGGTTAAGCACTAGAGGGCTCTGACCAGCAAACTTATTAAGGGCCTGTTGTCGTGTTCGTCGTCAGTTCTACCGTGTATTTTAGAAGTAATGGATTATTTCATAAATCGGGAGAAGTCTGACATGCATTTCATGCACAAGCTGCTGTCGGGAATGCGAGAAAAGCCAAACCCGTATGGGCTTTGGTGTTCCTTAGTGTTGGAACCACATATGCATTTTGGGCTTTCCTAGCTGTGTAGTACCGCAATAACTACTATGGCATACAAAAATATGAAATTTGGTAAATTTATAAAGAAATAATAGGGTAATACGTTGGAATAAACCGTTTACCGATTTATATTGTAGTTTGGCTTGAAATAGCTTCGCGAAGCGATATCCTCCAGCGCAGCGAGTTACTGGGGTTGGCAGAGCAAACAGAAGCAGAGCCCTCTAGTACTATATAAATATGAGCATTTTCTAAAATTGATATCATACAAAATTATCTAAGGGAGATGAGGGCGTAGGCAGATTAAGTTCAAAATAATACTATATAAATATTATTATTATTTAAAATTAATATTATGCAAAATTGTCTAAGGGAAATGGGGGTGTAGGCAAATTAAGTTCAAATTAATACTATATAAATATTATCATTATCTAAAATTGATCTGGCCAGCGGACCATTATGCAAAATTGTCTAAGAGAGATGAAGGCGTAGGCAGATTAAGTTCAAAATAATACTATATAAATATTATCATCATCTAAAATTGATATTATGTAAAATTGTCGAAGGGAAAAGGAGGTGTTCGCAGATTAAGTTCAAAATAATACTATAGTATAAATATTATTATCAACTAAAATTGATATTATGCAAAATTGTCTAAGGGAGATGAGGGCATAGGCGGATTAAGTTCAAAATAATACTATATAAATATTATCATTATCTAAAATTGATATTATGCGAAATTGCCGAAACAATTTCATATACCTACACCTGCATTTCATAATATCAAATTTGGACGATGATAAGATATACACTACCCGACACAGAAAATGCAACAGCATAAAGGAGCGAATAGAGTGTGATGAAAAAAGACACATAGACAGAGATGGCACATATACATAAGTGTTGTTAATTCCAGAAGGATAATGCAATACAGTAATGGCATAGATAGGGTGATCAGTAGGCAGTAGGTCCATCTCTTGGGTCGCAGTAACCCGTCGGGGAACAGATTTAAAGAGCGTGCGGATAGTTTCCTGAGGAATGGATGACCACAAGCCTTCAAATATCCTTCACAGGTCGTCCCATGTTTCGAGCAGGGGTAGGGCAGTCAAACGACGGCCAATGACGTCCCATACCTGCTCGATAGGTGAGAGATCTGGAGACAGCGGAGGCCAAAGAAGCACCTGGATACCCCGCAAGGCTTGCCTATTGATGGTTACCGTTTACGGTCGCACGTTATCTTGCTGGAAAACAGCATTTTGCAACCTCTAAGGGCAGGGCAGTGTAATTTGCAGCAGCACCTCATTCATATATCGTAGTGCTGTCATTGTGCCTCTGATACGAACCAGAGGTGACCAGCTATCCAAGCCGATGGCACCCCAGACCATAATGCCGCGTTCTTGAACAGTATGACGTTCAGCAGTCGCTGAAGGATTAGATCTACTTCCATGTTGCCTCTAGACTATCACACGGTTATTGTCATTCGACAAACACAACCGAGACTCGTCGCTGAACAGTACCCTCTCCCATTCAGTCGTCCAAAGGGCTCAGGTCTGACACCATTGTAATCTCTCACGTCAGTGTCTTGTTATCAAGGACAGTCTTCCTAAAGGACGATTTGAGTGCAAGCCGCTCTCGGCTAATCGGCGACAAATTGTTTTCGTTGATATTGGTACATCCAATGTACCCTGCAAATTCTGCAGAATGTCGACAGTCTTCGTTTGTGGGGCCTCCACCGCATGCTTTTGAATGCTCGATCAATGCTTGCTAACGTACGTTTAGATGGACCTGTACTACTGCAACGATTCACGTGCCCTTCTTCAATCCATTTTCTCCATATCCTTTGCAAAGTGGACGCATCTACGCGTGTTTCAGCGGTGTTACACCGGTCCTACCACCCAGCCATACGTAGGCCTAAAATGAATCCCTCCCACGATCGTCCAAATACTGAAATGACTTCGATGCTGTCAACCAGGCATCTATCTTTTCAACAACTTGTATCTTCTGAAACGAAGAACAACTGCACGGAAAACGGGTTTCCGTAGGCTGCGGACAGAAACAACTGTTATTATTTATGATTAGTTATCAGAATGGTATTAGTTATATCTGTCACTAATGAATGTGTTGTTTATTTTTCGAACTTTATATTAATATAGGAACTCCTGTTTTAAATAATTGATACAAAATTTTTACTTCTTTGGCTTCCGGGTTTTGTTAATTTGATATTAAATAAATTATTAATAATTATGTTTCTGGATTTGGGGTTTTTGTCTGTCAGGGGGCCTGGAAGTAACTCAAAATTTATGTTGGTATTAATTTTGCTAGGGATGGTTTTGATTTTATAAATATGATTCGGTTTTTGATATTAAATTGAAAATGGGGCAATGGGTTTTTATTGTTAGGAACTTTCAATTATTTGATGATTAGTTTAATTATTTTGAGGGTAAATTATTACTTCATTTATTCTCGTATTAAATTGTTAAATATGATTATTGGGGTATATATTATATATGGTTATTTAGGTTTTTATGTTTCCCCGCCTTTTTGCCTTTTATTACCACTTTACAACATAGTTGAAAAGTATTTATGACTTGGTTCATTCTGTCTGTCTGTCTGTTTATCCGTTCCTTCGCAGCAAAGATCATCACATGTGTGACAGTGACGTTGTAGTCACGTAACACCTGGTTCACAATGTGACATCATATTTGTGATTTCTATGCGACGTTACTTATTAATAACTTTATAACTTCATTGTGACTATATTCTGTGACGTTTCCACAATTTAATTAACACGTAACAATATGACGACATTACAATGACAATTACAATGTTACGTCACAAACAAGTTAATATGCGACGTCACAAACGACCATGCAAATGACCAAAATGACTTCAATGTGACCTCAATATGGCATTGTCGAGACGTACTGCGACGTTCTGTGATGTCCCAAAGTCACAGTGTAACGTAAATCTTACGTCACTGCGAAAAAAAATGCTGTTAGGGTTAGCACGATAACTGCCGTAAAAATGACTTTTTCAAAATGAAATTTTAGTAAATTGTTCAGACGGTCTGTGGGACCTATGGGAATATAAATGAATAATATCACCCAATTAATTTTGGACTGAACCCGGGTTGAAAAAATGAAATACATTGAACCCTATGGGACCTAATTTTTCAAAAAAAAAAATGTAAGCGAATTTAAAATTCACAAATTGCTTCGAAAGTTTTAGGAAATATTCAAATTATCCCATAAAAAATATGAAGAATTTTTCAGCAAAATATATTAGGTAGTTTTTTAAATAAAAATTTAAATATTAATTGCACCCATATTATATGAAGAGATCACGTGACCCACTTCAAATTAAAATATGGCATCCATCTTATGGTCAAAATCGTGATTTTAAAAGTTCTTTTTAATTTCTATTTAGTGTTGTATCCGTCTTAAAACCGCTTTATTTTTGTTTAATTACTGTGCATCTGCACTCTGAAACAACGCAATTACAATATATTTCAGTATAAGTGATCAATATCTTGCATCAAAATCGTGGTTTTTAAAGTTATTTTTAATTTATATTTAGTGTTGTATGCGTTCTAAAACCGCTTTATTTTTGCTTAATTTCTGTGTATCTGCATTAGGAAACATCGCAATTACAATATATTTGAGTTTAAATGATCATCAAAGTTTGATTATTTCTACAACGAAGCCTAATTTTCACTTATGGAGAATGTAAACATATAAAGATGTAGGATGAGTTGTATAAGGATTGCTGAATTTCTTTAACACAAAATTTAGTTCCTTGAGTCTGAAATCTGGCATGAATGAAACATATAGAGAACAGACGTTTTTATGGCAGACTTTTTCGATAAAGTTTTAAGCATAGAGTTAAATTACGTTTACCTCCATGGTTTTAAGTTTTTAAATAAGTTATTGTAGTATTGTGATAAATGAAAGAAATAGAATAAAAGTGTATGAATGAAATATTTACAGCTTTTACATAGAGAGCCAGGCGGTTTATATTTCAATAACGTCATTTGAATAAAGTTCATTTTTTTCGATGACGTTTTAAATTTTCAAATGTAATAAATTATTGTATTATTCTGATAATTTTAAAAATATTACCGCTGAATGTATCGCATTTTAGAGATGTTTAAACCAGGAGACATTTATTTTAATGACGTCATTTGCATAAAGTTCATATTTTTCGATGAAGTTTTAAAATTTGAAATATAATAAATTATTGTATTATTCTGATAATTTTAAAAATATTACCGCTGAATGTATCGCATTTTAGAGATGTTTAAATAAAATTGCATTGCAGTTGGAAAGTGTTTCATAATCACTGCTTTATGCATGATTGATCTTTCTTGTTTTTTCGTATTTTGCTTTTGAAATCGACTGATACGTTTAATCAATTTGTGGCGATTGTGCGTCGCCGGGCCCCGAACCATGGACCCTTTGCTTACAAGACCGACATTATAATCACTGAGCAAAAGCTAGCTCCTCCTCTGTTCTTATAATTCGGGTACAGGCTCCAAGCATCTTTTGATCAGATGCCTTTGCTGCCCCAAATTGTTTATTCTGTAACAAACGATTTTTTTTTCACTTATTTATTCTGTAATAAACGATTTTTTTTTCCACACCCGGAGACATTTATTTTAATGACGTCATTTGCATAAAGTTCATATTTTTCGATGAAGTTTTAAAATTTGAAATATAATAAATTAATGTAGTATTGTGAGAATTTTAAAAATATTACCGCTGAATGTATCGCATTTTAGAGATGTTTAAATAAATATACATTGCAGCTAGAAAGTGTTTCATAATCAATTCTTTATGCATGATTGATCTTTCTTGTTTTATTAGGCTTATTTGTTTATTTATGTTTGGTTTTAGTTGGAAGGATTTGCATGACGAATAACGACTTATGGGGCATTTGTATAGGTATGGTTTTTTATCTGATGATTGTTTACGTTTTGACTGGCCTGTCAGCTGTCGTGGACTGTGCCTCTTGGGGACGGCTGCTGCTGTGTTAGTCGGGGTGGTTTGTTCTTGGTCGCTGTTATTTTGATTAAAGAAAAAGTTGTTTATTTAATAGTTGTTATTTTGGGGGGATTTTTGGTAATGGTGTAATTGTTATTATGTATTACCTTGGTATAATTATATTTTAGTATTATTATTTGGTATAATGGTGGCTTATTATATTTGTTAATTGTTGTGGTTTAGTATGCTGGTTTATTATATTTGTTAATTGATATGGTTCTGTATGTTGACCTATTACATATTATTAATAGTTATGTTATTGTTTATGGTACTGTAATGGTTTCATAATGTAACCTTAATTTTGCTTACTTTTGGTTACCCTCTAGTATAGCGGATGATTATACCCCACCCACTGATGTAATATATTTGTTTACATTAATAAATGTTGTGGGGGTGATTGTGTGTCGCCGTTTTGTCGGTCGTGTGGTTGCCCGGCTGGTTTCTTTGGGGCGGGTCTCTGGCTTTCGGGTGGGACTTGTGGTCGTCCTCGTCGGCATTCCTCTCTGAGATGGGTGGTGGTAGACCTCTCTCGGCGGATTGGTGGGCTGCTGTCCCCATGGTGTCTTGCGTGGTTCGCGCTCTGTGTGACGGAGTCGGCGGTTTTCTCCGTCTGGTGGGTTCGGGTGGTTCGTTCTTTCTGTTTCGTGTTGGGGATCAACTCTTTTTCCCGGCCGGGAATTTTGAAGCTATACGCTTGTTTTTCAGGTGAGCCCCCGGTCTGGGTCATGGAAGTAACAACTATTGGCTCATCTGTCGTTTCCAAACATTTTACCCCGCGCTCTAATCATGTGACCTATTTGCATTTCAGATCATTTGCATACATCGGCCAGCTGCTTTTGTGTTGCAGTTTGCGTAATTATATGGCCAAAGCTTCATGGTCATGCATTTTCTATGTCGGGTATCGTATATAGTTTTGCTGTGAATTGAATTTGGTTCAATTTCGTGTATGTTTAAAATTCAATTTGTACTTTCCGTGCTCCAATAGGGGATGGCATGTAAAAAGAAAGTTCTTAAGATTTATTCATCCTGTGTTAGAAAAGACATTAATTGGAGTGTAGAAAACCCAGACCACACGACCAACCCATAGGCTAATAGTAGCTTTCTGTGTGGCCGAAATTAATTGGAGTGTGACTCAACTCGACATTCTCATATCAGGATATTTTTTCTTTGTTTCAAAATTTACAAGAAAATGTTTGAAATGTCAGTATCATGGATCAAATGATTACAACTGTAGCGACGTACCCTTCATTGTAAAAGGCTTGAAAAAAATCTTTCGATTGATGCCATATTTGACGATGCACCTTTCGGAGGGAGGGGCAATGACGTCATGAACAAAAAAATAGTGTCGCGGCTATTTTCCCCAATGATTGAAACTATGAAGTGTCTCGAATATTAATTCATAAATAAATCCTTTCATAAATAAATCCATGATTGAGTCAAATTTCGTCCTATGTTGCCATGATAAAAAGATATAAACGCTCGAATTTAGAAAAATAATTTTCATTCGAATTTAAAGAAATCTGATGTGGGCAACACATGACTTTCCTTATATAATGCAATAAATTTACTACCTTACCAGTAAAAAAAATAAGTTTTTCTTCTAGTAGATACTTATATTCTTTCCAAGATATTGAATTTTCGTCAATCAGTTGTCATTTTCATTAATTTAGCGTCATTTCTAACCATTTGGCAAGATTTTCGTTAATTTGGCAACATTTAAAAAAGTTGCCAAGTTGGCGACATTCCGCCAAATTTGTCTCCAAAATTTCGCCAAGCGTTATGGACGGAGAAATAAGTTATCCTTATAGTATATAAATGATTATTGGCATTCAAATACAAAAGTATTCTTCAAAGTTCCTTTCCTCATGAATGTAACGAGCTAAATCCACGAGAATGATGTCCAGCAATATATCGCATGATATTACCATCGAGGTAGTATATAATGGAGAGAGCTTAAGGGTTGCAATCGGGGCCAAAGATAAAGGGAGTTGTAGTCAGGATGAATTTCCTGAGAACCCGTTTTCTTCCGACTGTGACCCTGTACATTTCAATGGCGATTTCTGACCGAGAGCGTGTTTGAGAAATATAAATAGTAAAATAATGGTTATGTACTGTTGTGCTTACGGCTGCAAGGAAAAGCATGTAAAAGGAGGACTTCACTCTTTCTATGGGTAAGTTTTTTTTTTCATTATATATCTTACAAATATAGTTAAGAAGTAATTTTGCTAGATTTTAGCGTGGTGCATTTCATTTGGCTATTAATTTTATTGCTTTTAATGCTATATTATTAGAAGTTTTGCTCTATTTTTGGTGTTTGTGATATTGCAGAAGACTTATAATATCATTCTAACACTTTAAAAAAACATTCGGAGTACTTTTGTGATAGTTATAGAGCTATTTTCGGTATCCTCATATGTTTTCCTTTCGAGGTAGAACTTGGCGATGCTTGGCGACGTTTGGCAAGATTGGGTGGCTAGGGAAGAAACATAGGGTGTTTAGATAATGAGCGTAAAGGCGTGTTGTATGATAAAATTTTACTTTTAAAATAAAATATAATAGTTTACATTCATTGAAAATGTCAGTTAGATTTTACATCACAATTTTTCAGTGCATTTTATATAAAGATATATGATCTGAAATATGAGCATGATCTCATTTCTAGTTCAGAGTAAATTGTACTTAATAAGTCGATGTTATTAATCTTATCCTTGAGATTGCCCCCCCCCCTCACCCTCTCCGCATACATTCTATAGATGCCGATGTTGGTTAGAATTAATTTCATATAAACATCTCGATTGTTCACAAATTAAATATAAAAGGATATATCATCAAACTCCCAGTGTTTTCAAGAAGTATTTTGGTATTACACTCTTGTTTAGTTTTCGAGAAAGAAATATGCTTTGCCCAAAGAAATATTTGAATCACCGACTTCTTGATCACGCGTTAGCAATCTATTAAATGAGAAATCTTAACTCTAAAAGAGCCTTACATTCTCCTCATCATAATTTAAGTAATAGGCTTTTTGATCTAGAAACAGCTCTACCAATATAAATATTTTTACTTACATCATGTTTTATGTACCAAAGTCGTGTTTCAGAGTCTTTTAAGTGCGACTAATATAAATTGAAGTCCAAATTATTATAATTACAGAAATTTGACGAAAATAAAGCTATTGGGACACCTAGCTTAGTTGTGTACCGGCCATCCATTTTGTTGCTCTAAGTCCTCGGATGAGTCGGATGGTCTGGGCTTTCGACCTAGCTTAGGTGATTCAAAAGTAAAGGTCATTAAAACTTAAAATTCTGCACATAGCTTTAATTATAATTTTGGTCCTAATGCTTTAGTTGTTTTTAAAATTTCAGAAATTATTTTTGGATAGATTGCGCTTTAATTTTTGCTATAAGTTTTTGATATTTAATATAATTGTACAACATTTGATATTTTTATGCCATATTAAGTTAGCCCACTGCAATTGTGCTTACGGTCTTTTTAAATCTGGATGCAAATATCACAATATTTATTTAAAGCATTTTTCAAACGAATTATTAGCAACCAAATCTCTGAAACTATTATAATGAAATACAAATTTTCTATTTTGTGCCATACTATATTATAATCTTATTTATTTCCTAATACTTTATAGAAAAACATTTTTAAACAATTTCCGAATTCTATATGCATTAAACATGCAAGAACCTTCCGAACACGTTTTGAAAATTTAAGAATCATAGCTGTTTCAATATCTGAGCCCCTATTTATGAATTTAGGCATAACTTTATATTTTATTCTAAAATGTCATTTTATAAAAAAAAAAAAAAAATTGCAAATAAAGTTAAATATTTTATTATTGCAAATATTACATTGTTTTATATTTGACGGTACACATACAATATATTAAAATAAATTAGATGTAAAAATGACTCAGTCGTATTACGCCTCAAAGCAGATATGGATAATGCTAACATAACTTTCAGAGATAAAGTTTATCTGGATAAAAGTGGAGAATTCCACATTTTAAGCAAGCATGCACACAATTTTTTCATATACTTTATAATTGTTTTTAAATATATTATACATATATATTCTTCAATTTGTATACTTGTAATCTATTTCATATCATATTTTATTTGTAATTGCTTTGTAGTTCAAGTTGTTTTACAAAATTGACTTTATTAACAAAATTATACTTTAGTAATAAAATTTTTGGTAATAAAAATATTCTAATCCTATTTCGTATTTTTCTTCATACATATTTTTTAAAATCTTATAACGTATAACACGTGTAATAACTTCCCATTCATCCTCGACTTTAACAGAAGTTAAAAAAAAACAGAAGGTACACTACACAGTTTAGGCGATAAATCGCCAAATCATGGAAGTCCTTCTCCTCCTCGTCCTTACTACACCTTCTCTGTGTTTGTCCATGCTACTAGCATGGGGAAGATAGGACCGCACTCCCTCCATATATACTAACTCGTTGGATATTACATATGAAAAGTGAACATGTTTCTAAACAGTTAATAGATTTTATTTAATTTAAGGGATTTTTTTGATAAATTTGTTTTAAAAATGTGCAATATCTCGAGAACGGTTCATGCTAGCGTTCTAAAGTTTATGTTAATCGTTGTCTAAAGAAAAATTACATAAAAAATGTCTATTTGCGTAACTTTATTAAAGGCATTGATTTTTTAAGGATTTTTTCAAAATTTCACTCGAAATTTGAGGGGGTTCTGGACATTCGATTACGTATAAAAACAATAGGCTTCCAGTATTAACGGATTGTGATTCTTGTACCAAATTTCATTCGAATAGCTCCATTCACTCACTGACACATACATCCACACACATACATTCACACACACACAGACATCACCTCAAAAATGTTTGATTGGTGATCAGGTATGCTTGAAATGTGCTCTCTTGTCGAAAACTAGAATTCGAATTTCTACCCCGTCACAATACTTTTCTTATACATTATGTATAAGAAAAGTAAAAATTCTATCTAGTTCTAGATTTTTACATTCCTTATATGCATAATGTATAAGGAAAATATTGTGACGGGGTCGAAAATTCGAATTCAAGTTTTCGACGGGAGATCACGTTTCAAACATCCCTGATCACGAATCAAACATTTTTGAAGTGATGTCTGTGTGTGTGTGTGAAAGTATGTGTGTGTGTGTGTGAGTGAAAGTATGTGTGTGTGTCAGTGAATCTGTGGAGACGATAAATGACGAACGAATGGACCGATTCGAAGGAAATGTGGTACAAAAATCCCAATCCGTAAACACTGGAAGCCTATTGCTTTCATACGCAATCGAATGTTCAGATCCCCCTAAATTTTTGAGTGAAATTTTGAGAAAATCGTCAATAAATCAAAGCCAGTAATAAAGTTACCCAAATAGACATTTTTTATGTAATTTTTCATTAGAAAACGATTGACATAAACTTTAGAACGCTAACATGAACCGTTCTCGAGATATTGCACATTTTTGAAAAAAAATTATCAAAAAGTCACAAAAAAAATATATATATTTCCTATTGAGAAACATCTTCACTTTTTATATGTAATACCATGCGATAAATTGAGTAATATTATTCTCGTGGATCTAGCTCGTTCCATTCATGAAAAAAGATACTATGTGTAATACTTTTGTATTTGATCGCCAATAGTCATTTATCTGCTGTAAGAATAACTTATTTTTTCGTCCATAACGCTTGGCGAGATTTTGGCGGAATTTCGCCAACTTGGCGACTTTTTAAAATGTTGCCAAATTAACGAAAATCTCGCCAAATGGAAAACATCACGCTAAATCAATTAAAATGACGATTAATTGTCGAAAATTCAATATCTTGGAAAGAATATAAGTATCTACTATAAGAAAAATCTATTTTTTTACTGTGAAAGTAGTAGATTCATTACATTATATAAGGAAAGTCATGTGTTGCCCACATCAGATTTTTTTATAACAAAGCCGGATATAAAGTTCCATCAAAATCCATTAATATTTGTGGCTCCTATCGTGAACAGGAAAATCGACTTCAGACGGACATCCTCCAAAAATAGTCAATAGGTCTTAAAACATATATTGACATCAAACTCTCGAATTCGAAAATTTTTATGAAAACCATATACTATGTTTATACAGGGTGTCCCCCCCCCCCCCCCCAAAAAAAAAATGATACCCACTTTAATTCTTTACTTATTACTACTTATCTTTACTTAAGTAGGCAATGTAAATTGTAAAAATGTTGAAAGTAAGGTAGGAAATAAGAGTACGTTAATGAGATAGTCCTCCCATTCATTTTCAAAAAGTTTCACTTTTTTAATTTTTATACGACCTCTTTAGACAAATTTGGTCAATCACAGAATTTTTGTTTTTAATGCAACAAGATCATTAAAAGCAAGAAAGATCAATCATGTATAAAGCATTGATTATGACACACTTTCCAACTTCAATGCAATTTTATACAAACATCTCTAATATGCAATACATTCCTCGGTAATATTTTTACTTTCATTATATACATAATGTATATATAATGCATAAGGAAAGTATTTTGACGGGGTCGAAAATTCGAATTCGAGTTTTCGACGGGAGAGCACGTTTCAAGCATCTCTGATCACGAATCAAATATTTTTGAAGTGATGTCTGTGTGTGTGTGTGTGTCAGTGAGTCTGTGGAGACGATAACTGATGAACAAATGGACCGATTTGAACGAAATTTGGTACAAAAATCACAATCCGTAAACACTGGAAGTCTATTCTTTTTATACGCAATCGAATGTTCAGAACCCCTAAATTTTCGAGTGAAATTTTGAAAAAATCGTCAAAAAATCAAATCCGCTAATAAAGTTACGCAAATAGACATTTCTTATGTAATGTTTCATTAGAAAACGATTGACATAAATTTTAGAACGCTAACATGAACCGTTCTCGAGATACTGCACATTTAAAAAAAAACTATCAAAAATTTATATAAAAAAAATATTTCCTATTGAGAATTATGTTAACTTTTCATATGTAGTACCATGCGATAAATTTTGTGACATCATTCTCGTGGATCTAGCTCGTTCCATTCATGAAAAAAGATACTTTGAGTAAAACTTTTGTATTTGAACGTCAATAGTCATTTATCTGCTGTAAGAATAAGTTATTTCTTCGTCCATAACGCTTGGTGAGAGTTTGGCGGCGAATTTGGCGGAATGTCGCCAACTTGGCGAAATTTTTAATTGTTGCCAAATTAACAAAAATCTCGCCAAATTGATAAAAGTGACCCTAAATCAATGAAAATGACGACTAATTAAAGAAAATTCAATATCTTGGAAAGAATATAAGTATCCACTATAAGAATAACATTTTTTACTTTCCTTATACATAATGTATAAGGAAAGTATTGTGACGGGGTCGAAAATTCGAATTCGAGTTTTCGACGGGAGAGCATGTTTCCAGCTTACCTGATCACGAGACAAACATTTTTGAAGTGATGTCTGTGTGTGTGTGAAAGTATGTGTGTGTGTGTGCGTGTGTGTGTATGTGTGTGGGTGTGTATCAGTGAGCCTGTGGAGACGATAACTGACGAACGAATGGACCGATTCGAACGAAATTTGGTACAAAAATCACAATCTGTAAACACTGGAAGCCTATTGTTTTTATACGCAATCGAATGTTCAGAACCACCCTAAATTTTCGAATGAAATTTTGAAAAAATCGTCAAAAAATCAAAACCACTAATAAAGTTACGCAAATAGACATTTCCTATGTAATTTTTCATTAGAAAACGATTGACATAAATTTTAAAACGCTAACATGGACCGTTCTCGAGATATTGTACATTTTTAAAAAAAATTATCAAAAAGTCATATAAAATAAAAAAATAATAATTTCCTATTGAGAAATATGTTCACTTTTCATATGTAATACCATGCGATAAATTGGGTGACATCATTCTCCTGGATCTAGCTCGTTCCATTCATGAAAAAAGGTACTTTGAGTAATACTTTTGTATTTGAACGCCAAAAGTCATTTATCTGCTGTAAGAATAACTTATTTTTTAGTGCATAACGCTTGGCGAGATTTTGGCGACGAATTTGGCGGAATGGCGCCAACTTGGCGACTTTTTGAAATGTTGCCAAATTAACGAAAATCTCGCCAAATGGATAAAAATGACGCTAAATCAATGAAAATGACGACTAATTGTCGAAAATTCAATATCATGGAAAGAATATTAATATCTACTATAAGAAAAACCTATTTTTTTACTGTAAAAGTCGTAAATTCATTACATTATATAAGGAAATTCATGTGTTGCCCACATCAGATTTTTTTTAACTGTAAAAGTAGTAAATTCATTGCATTATATAAGGAAAGTCACGTGCTGCCCACATCAGATTTTTAAAATTATCACAATACTACATTAATTTATTCTATTTGAAAACTTCTTCGAAGAAAATGAACTTATTCAAAGGACGGCATTGAGATATAAATTGCCTGGTTTAAACATCTCTAAAATGCAATATATTCGTCTGTAATATTTTTAAAATTATCATGACACTACAATAATTTATTATATTTAAAAACATCATCGAAAACAAATGAACTTTATTCAAATGACGTCATCGAAATATAAATCGCCTCTATATAAAAGCAGCATTTCATTCATAAACATTTCATTCATCACAACACTGTAATAATTTATTTTATTTAAAAATTTGAAAAATTGTTATCTACCATATTTATTTTGAAATGTGATACCTTTCTCATATGTAAAATATTAAAGTCTTGGAAAGATATTTATTATATAATGTATCTCTGTTTTCTTCCTGGGGGATATAATGAGAGTCAGAATTTAATTGAATTTGTTTTTCTCTCTATATTAAATAATTTTTATTTAAAAAACTACCTGAAATATTTTACTGAAATTTTTTTTTATATATTTTAAGGGATAATTTGAATATTTCCTAAAATTTTTGAATCAATTTGTGAATTATAGATTTGCTTAAAAAATGTTTGAAAATTTAGGTCCCATAGGGTTCAATGTGTTTCATTTTTTCAACCCGGGTTCAATAAAAAACTAATTGGGTTATATTATTCATTTACCTTATTGTGGCAATTAATTGAGAAATGTCATTTTTTTCGTTTTATCACACGTAAGCATAGGAAGAAGCACTCCAAATTAGCTCAGAGTTCAAAATGCAGTTATTATCAAAGTAGCAGATGTTCGTATGCACCTGGTAAGTAGCAGGTGTTCAAATTCCTCCGCCAGGTGGCAGGTGTTCCGCAGTGGTAGTTTCTCAGTTGTTGCGATGCCCATTAGCGTCATGGATATCAGCGCGGAAACACGTGCTAAAGTGATTGCGCTTAGAGAACACACTTCTAAGACGTTCGAGGAAATAGGTAAAATATGTGGAGTGAGTATAGCAAGTGTCGGGAGGATCTGGAAGCGGTTTCAGGAAACAGGAAATGCTGGAACCAACCGCTCTGGAAGATGCGGCCGAAAAAGATCAACTTCGACTCGTGACGACAAAACTTTACATCGAATGAGTGTTAAAAATCCTCGATTAACCAGTTTTGACCTGTCTAAGTCCATGGTGGCAGCTGGTATTGATATTGCACCTTCAACAGTGCGAGACAGGCTGTTAGAACGCGGACGGAGAGCACGTCGACCGTACAAGAAGCAGCTTCTAACGCTTCGCATGAAGAAAAAGGTTGGAATGGGCACGGAAATACAAAACATGGAGTGAGAAGGACTGGGAGAAAGTTCTCTTTTCTGACGAAACACATTTTGTGGTTCAGGGATTTAGATCTATGTTCGTGAGAAGGAGCCAAGGAGAACCTCTCAATCAGCACCACATCAATCAAGCATCTGCCCAAAAAGATGTTTTGGAGTTGTTTCAGCGTTTTGGGGACAGGATCTCTTGCTCCCGTAGAGGGAATGATGAACAGTGCCAGTTACGAAGTCATATTGGCCCTAAAAGTGCTTCCAACCATGGCTAAACTGTGGCCGAACGGAGATTGCGTTTTCCAACAAGACAGCGCGCCATGTCACACTTCGAAGCGAATCAAAAATTTCTGCTCAAAAAAAATATTACCGTACTGGATTAGCCCGGGAATTCACCAGACTTGAATCCCATAGAAAATTTGTGGGCTATTGTCAAAAAACGGCTTCACAAATTTGACTGTACGACGATGGTCAAGCTAATTTCGGCCGTTATTGACATATGGTTCAGAGACGTTGAAATTAAAACTACATGTGCTAGTCTAGTACATTCCATGCCGAAACGTGTCTGTGATGTTATAAAGTCTCGGGGAAGTCATATCACTTATTAGTTTTAAATGTATCCATAGAAAACTTGAATAAAACTGAATTTTATAAAAAAAACTGCATTTCTCAATTAATTGCCACAATACTGTATATTCCCATATCCCATAGGTCCCACAGACCGTCTGAACAAGATACTAAAATTTCATTTTGATAAAGACATTTTTACGGCAGTTATCGTGCTAACGGACAGACAGACAGAATGAACAAAGTCATAAACACTTTCAACTATGTTGTAAAATGTTAAAAACTGCATATCGGTATCTTTAAATTCAACTGAATTATGATAAAGGAAAAAATCTGACTTATGCCACTTTTCCGTGCCATGGGAAAGGTTGTTTCATCAGTGAAAATAGGGATCATTAACAAATTGACGATAGAAATTGCTTATATCAAAAATACGTGAATATGTGTCAACAGTTTTTATCACAAATGCATCTAAATAAAGTATTAGACAGAGATCATATAAAGCAGTGGTTCTCATTACGCGGTTGGGTATCTTATATATTATCATCCAGTTTTATCTTTTCTGTGATATGTCATAAATTAACATTTTTAATTTGGTATAGGGTCCCCATTCGCAATATTCAATTTTCAATTAAATGTAACTCGCTCAATTTTAAAGATACAGATATGCGGGTTTTATTAATGATCTTGTTGCATTAAAAATAAAAAATTTAGGATTGACCCAATTTGTCTAAGGGGGTCGTATAAAAATTTAAAAATTGTATGTTTTTAAAAATGAATGGGAGGACTATTTCATTAACGTAGTCTTATTTCTTACATTACTTTCAACATTTTTGCGATTCACATTGGTCACTTATTTCCAACAGCTAAAGAATTAAAGCGCGTTTCAATCTTTTTGGGACACCTGTATAGTGTGAGAAAGTAAAAAATCTGATTTGGGCAACACAGGACTTTCCTTATATAATGCAATAAATTTATTACTTTTACAGTACAAAAAAATAGGTTTTTCTTATAGTAGATACTTATATTCTTTCCAAGATATTGAATTTTCGACAATTAGTCGTCATTTTTATTGACTTAGCGTTATTTTAATCCATTTGACGAGATTTTCGTTAATTTGACAACATTTCAAAAAGACGCCAAGTTGGCGACATTCCACCAAATTCGTCGCTAAAATCTCGCCAAGCTTTACTGACAGTGAAATAAGTTATTCTTATAACAGGTAAATGACTATTGGCGTTCAAATACAAAAGTATTACTCGAAGTATCTTTTCTCATGAATGGAATGCGCTAGATCCACGAGAATGATGTCACCCAATTTATTGCATGGTATTACATATGAAAAGTGAACATATTTTTCAATAGGAAATATATTTTTTTTATTTTATATGACTTTTTATTAATTTTTTTGAAAAATATAAAATATCTCGAGAACGGTTCAGGTTAGCGTTTTAAATTTTATGTTAATCGTTTTCCAATGAAAAATTACATAAGAAATGTCTATTTGCGTAAATTTATTAGCGGTTTTGATTTTTTGACAATTTTTTAAAAATTTCACTCGAAAATTTAGGCGGGTTCTGAACATTCGATTACGTTTAAAAACAATAGGCTTCCAGTGTTTACGGATTGTGATTTTCGTACCAAATTTCGTTCGAATCGGTCCATTCGTTCGTCAGTTATCGTCTCCACAGACCCACTGACACACACACACACACACACAGACATCACTTCAAAAATGTTTGATTCGTGATCTGGGATGCTTGAAACGTGCTCTCCCGTCGAAAACTCGAATTCGAATTTTCGACACCGTCACAATACTTTCCTTATACATTTTGTATATAAGGAAAGTAAAATATGTTACATTTTTCTAAACTGAGATATAACATGTGGGTTTTACTTTACATTCAATTTCACTCTCTGACTAATATTGATGAGTAAAATTCATATGGCAATCAATCATTAAGTGAACTGCTACAACGGTATTTTGTTTCGATCATATGACTTATTTCCCCCACGAACTGCGGCATAAAAGTTAAAATCAAATTCTTTGGAAATGCGCCAACATAGAGAAACAAAATAATGACACAGAATCTCTCAGCGGTGAGGAAATCTGATAGTGCGACTAGGTGCTATCGCTTCCAAGAGGTCTTGTCAGATGAACAACTGTTAGTTTTGATTATCTGTTGCATGTTGAAAGGAAGTATTTCTATATGCAAAGTTGCCAATACATTTTATTTTGTTTTAAGCTGCACGCATGGATAACCTCAAAATAGGTGCACCTTTAATATCTTGTATTCTAATTATCCAATCCAAGTCATTTAACTTGGGTTCTGTTCGCCTCAAATTGATGCACATGGATAATTGAACCAAGAAAGCGAAGAATCTGAGCTACTTTTGAATTAGGTACATTTGGTTTGAGTTAGGTACATTTGATATAAGTTAGGTACATATGATTTGAGTTAGGTGCGTTTGCAAATAATGTACCTACTTTTGAGTTAGGTACATGTGCTCTGTCTGCCTTCTATGTCATAAGCTAACTAGTCTGAAATTTATCAACATCATTGAAATTTTGGTATTTGGGTTAAATTATTGTTTTACAGGCCGAGTATATTAGTGTTACAAATGTGTCAAATGCTGTCATTGGAGTCGCTTTTAAAAACTAGACGGAGAAAATATCCGTACAAGCAACCTTTCCCATGATATGAATCTAGAGTTGCCAGATTCTGAAGTTCGGAAAAGGCTTACCAGATTTTGGTGGCTTATCGCCAATTGGCGATTTTTCGGAGGTGCTAGAAACACCTCGAAATAACCAATATTCAACGAGATATGAGAGATTTCCAGAAGTTGCTATAGAGAGTCTATAAAAGCATCACTCCGTTAGAGAGCAGTTGTTGATACGAGGTACTTGAACTGCAATATTCGTGAATGCTTTGAGATTAGTAGTCCCGGTTTTGTGAAATGACATACGTCATTGTTTCGATAATAGTAACGGTTGTGTTTTTAAATTTCTGAAGCACTTAAGTGCTGTTTTACTGTATATTATTCCTGTTTACGCTGTGCTTGTGAATAAACGTGTTAGTTATACAGAAATTTGAGCTCATTTTTGTATCCTGGGTGTACATCCACGATTTTAGAGGATGCGTCGTTTTTCTTGTTTACGTTTACGTCGTTTACGTTTGTTAATTTGCTCAATTTGGTGAGGTGAACAGCCCTACTATTTCAGTATTGCAGTAACTTTTTAAACGTACATCTTTAAGGAATTTAAAGCAAACTGTGTATTAAGATTGATTTTTTCTGCCTATTTAGAGAGGGGATATCAAAATTGTGTCCCCATTTCCTTATTATTACTTTCCCTATATACATAGCAAAACGTATAAGGAAAGTAATGTGACGGGGTAGAAAATTCGAATTCGAGTTGTCGACGGAACAGCACGTTTCAAGCATCCCTGAACTTGAATCGAAAGTTTTTGAAGTGATGTCTGCGTGTATGTGTGTCTGTCCAAGAGTCTGCTAATGCGATGTGTCACGAATATGGAGAGTTTGGAACGAAATTTGATGTAAATATTATAATCAGTAAATACTGAAACCCTGATGATTTTAAACGCAATCAAATGTTCGATGATCGCCAAATTTTTGAATGAAATATTGAAAAAAATAAAAATCGTCAAGATTGTTACGTAAATGATCATTCTTTATGCAATTTTTCTATAGGAAAGAAATGACGCAAACTGTAGAACGCTAGCATGAAAGTTCTCGAGATATTGCAAATTTTTCTAATAAATTTAATAAAAATTTACATAAAAATTAAGAAAGGTATTAATCTTTTGCTTATGGGTGGGACAGCGTATGGACGCCAATGCCTGCAAAAGGGGATCGAGCTGTTTGGGATAGGGTATGTCAAATACCTGTCTTTTTGAGAGGTCTTTCGTTTGAGATTGACGCTGTTCCACTCGTAAACAAAAAGTTAGCTATTGTAAATATGTTAAGTTTCATGTGTAATATTATGCGTTAAATTTACTTACATCATTCTTGTGGATCTAGTTCATTCCATTCACGAGAGAAAATATTTAAGTAATAATTTTGCGTTTTGACAACTAAAAATTGGCCAATAATCATTTATAAGAAAATCTCTTTTTCCCGTGTGTTTTTAACGTTTGGCAATAACTTTGACTAACATGGAGACTAATGTAACGAAATATCGCCATTTCGCTAAATTATTGTTACAGATTGACAAAAATATCGTCAAAATTACAAAAATGACGCTACATTAGCGGAAATGACGACGAATGGACGAACTAATTATTAAAATATTTTAATATTTATGCTATTAATATTCATAATTCTTAATTTTGAGTTGCCGAAATTTAAATGTATTCGATACACAGATTCTTTTAATAAAAATATCTAAAAATAAGGCAGGCATTTGTACCAAAATCTAATCAGCACCAGGATAACCCCTAAATGACGTATCTACCAAATTTTCTAATATTTAGTTTATTAGTTTTCAGATATTGGCAATTTTTGCGGACCATTTTGCAAAAGATACAGGTTCTTTTATCCCAAATCGTACCACAATCTAATCAGCACCAAGGTCACCCACAAAGGACAAATTTTATGAAATTCGGTCAATTAGTGTTTCAGTTAGAGTGGATACATACATTGCACAGACAGACAGATACACTGACGTCACACTAAAAATGGTTTTTCGTGTTCTAGAGGTCTCAAAACGTGTTGAGCCTTCGAAAACTCGAGTTGGATTTTTCGACATAATTCCAATACTTTCTCTATAGATTATCATGTAATGCAGGTAAAGTAAAAATCTTATGTGAGCAGCACATGACTTTCCCTGCAGACTCACATTCATTGTCTGTTTATTTCATTAATAATTCATCAAATTTAGTTTAATTGCAATAAATAACACTCATATATAATGGGGAATGCACTGAATTTACGCTTTTAATTCAGCTTCCATTTTCATTAGGTAAATGGACTTAGGTTTTATTTTCATTAGTTAGGACTTTCGTTTTCATTAGGTAAATGGACAAAAATGCGAAAAAAAAAATAAAATATCTCAAGAATGGCTAGTTCTAGAATAATGGGGTTGGTCTCTATTTGGTTGTCTATTTCTTTTCATTGTCAAAAATTGCATATAACACAAGCATTTAATTAATGCGTTTGAGCATGCGTAGTCTTTTATTTTGGATTTTGACGATTTTTTGCGGGCCATTTCACAAAAAAGCAGGGTTTTTTTCTGAACCGTACCAGAATCTAAACAGCACCAAGGAAACTCATAAGTGAAGACCATTTAGTCAAAAAATGCAGTTTCTTTTTCCCCTAATCATACCAAAATTTAATCAGCGCCAGAGTAACTCACTTGTGACTTATCTACCAAATTTTGTGAAATTTGGTCAATTAGTTTTTGAGTTAGAGTGGATATATACATTGCACATACTGACACATGCACACACACACACACACAGAGACATCACGCTAAAATTAGTTTTTTCGTGTTAAGGGTAATCTCTAAGTGACTTACCTACAAAATTGTATGATATTTGGTAAAATAGGTTTTGAGTTAGAGTAGATACATATATTGCAAAGACCGACACAATGACACACGTACCCACACAGACACACACACAGACATCACGCTAAAGTAGTTTTTTTTTGTGTTCTAGAGGTCTCCAAACGTGTAAATCCGCCGAAAACTCGAGTTGTGATTTTTGGCATGATTCCAATACTTTCCCTATACATTACCATGTATTTCAGGGAAAGTAAAAATATATATCCTATTTGCTTCGAATCGAAGATAACCATCGCTCAATTTCGTAAATGTAGTAAAACAAATAATTTAAAACCAAGCTTGTTATCATAAACTTTGCATATTGATTTTGCAAAAATAATTTAAAAGAGAAAAATTGAGAGAAATAATACATGAACAAAAATAGTTTTATATGAAATATGTTTATACGAGACGTTCTGAAATTTTTATAAACAATCTTGTTTGTTTGGAACGCCCATGATTTGACGTACTTACTGGACAATTTTTTAACTGGAAAAATATAAAACTAATATGCGTTCAATATCTTCTGGAAAGTTATGCAATATTTTCAAATATTGGAGAGTCGTTTTGAGATTGTTTATCTAAACTGAATTATGTTTTATTGTATTAAGGTCAAATAATATTTAGAATATAATTTTCATTTTCTTTAGACAGACGGGATTTTTCCAAGTTTCTGGTTAATGTTTTCAAAGCAAAATAGAAAGAGTAAATCACATGCAAATTGATGCGTTAATAAAAATGTACACCATCGTTTAGAAAGTGCAGATCGCTTGGGGTTTATCCTCTATTGCGAACAAGCCAAGAGCTGAACACCAAAATAGAATATGTACTAGTGAAAATGCTAAACTGCAGCTGTGGTGGCGCAACCTAGTGTTAAAACAGTAGTAAAATGTTTCCCTTTGGGACAGAAGGCGAAGTGCCAAGTCCCAACCTCTGCACTCTAGGAGAGTGTGTTAGTTAGTTAGTTAGTAGTAAAATGAGAAGCAATAAAACATACAGCAAAAAACAACAACGGATAGAGTACATAAAATTAATGATGCAGATAAAGGCAACTTAACATGGTAGTGCAATTAGACTCCTGGATAGTACCCAGACGTGCTACCAGCTACACTATTTCTGGCGTGTAAAGAATTACTTGAGTTTTCTTAGAAATTCTAAAAGGTAAAATTTGGCTATTTTAATAAATGGTATAGTCCTTTAAATGTATTTGAATTAAATCAATTGAGTGATTGAATAACCTGTTAAGTCCACTGAAATAGTTCATAGTTTCATTTTAACGTAAGTAAATTAAACTTCTTTTTGTAAATGAGTCTGTGCATAAAGGTGTGACCACATTTCATTTCTTTCTCACTGTCTCGTTGTTTTTTCAAGTTTCTTTTTTCGCAGCTTACATCGAATGTTAAACTAGTGAATATTCTTCATGGAACAACGAAATTTTTTATTCGATTGGCCAAGATACTTTTACTATATCTGACTAAGTTTTGCAATCCCGAACGTTTTTAACAATGCAATCCTATGGGGATTAGTACTTTCCTCTTACTTCATTTAAAAGCTGCGATTTATTTGTCTTTTTAAATGTAAGATAATTTTTAATGCTAACATCCCTTTAAAATATCCCTATAATAAATTTTCGTTACAAAGAACTGTTGGATATAATCAATATTTTTATTACTATGAATAATACATTCACGGACGATGAACTTTGCGCACCATGAAGAAAACATGGCACAACCGCGAAATGATGTAAATAGCTAGAGGGCGGGCTGGTATGCAAATGATCTCAGTGTGGTGTGATTGCGCTGAGAGTACACTTACGTCAGCGGCCTTATAAACCGGCGTGTAGTCGAAGCCCCATCAATGCGAGAAGATTTGGCCGACGCAAGCACGAGTACGGAGTGCAAAGAATGATGGGTAGACGCCAGAAACGTCGATATACGCAACTGACGGACTTCGAGAGAGACCTGACCATCGGGCTGAAAACCGCAGGGTAGTCAGCGCTCCGGAGAACCCGTCCCATGGATCGTTCGGACTATACTGCCCGACGCTGTTGGGGGCACTAGTCACGGGACACCACCCAGACACGGAGGAACGGCTCTGGATGGACCAGGCAGACCACGAGTAGAGAGGATCGAATGATCGTGCAGCAGGCACGTATAGAGCCCACGACGACCCGATCCGCGATACAGGCACACGTAGCGATTCCTGTGTGCCCACGAACCATATTCAGACGCCTGAAAGAAGCGAATCTGCGATGCCCCACTGCAGGCATCATGGGCTGGGGAACCATAGCCTACGACAGCCGATCCGCTCTAGTAGTTGTATCGTGAACATTGACGGGCCAGTGGTACATGGTGAGACTCTACGGCTCCATGTGCTCCCATTCGTTGCTGGGATTCCAGGTGCGCAATTCCAGCGGGATAATGCCCGGCCGCATACGGCTCGGGTCGCCCAGGCCTGCCTGAGTCATGCCCGGACACTTCCATGGCCTGCCCGCCCCAAGACCAGTCCCCTATCGAGCATGTGTGGGGCCAGTTGAAGCGCCAACTGCCTCGTTGCCGCAATCTTCGGGATTTGGAACATCTCGTCCAACAGATGTGGACTCGTCTGCCGCAGGACAACATCACGCGACTATTCGACACCATGCTAGACATTATTGCTGCTTGTATTGCAGCACGAGGCGGTGCGACGCGCTATTGAGGGTGGCTGAACTGTGTACCACAGCTCCCCTGTACGTGTTCTACTGCGTTGTTTTTGGGATTATGTATATCATTCATCTGTATCCTTCCATCAATAAAATTTCAGGTCAATCCTATGTTTCCTTCTTGGTGCGCAACCTTCATTGTCCGTGAGTGCATATTTGGGAAATTTTTGTTGTAATGAACACTGACCATGCTCATAAAAGACATTGAACGAAAGTGAACCACCTAAAGTAACCTTATATATGTATTAATTCCCAAGTGTCTATCAGCTTGTCTGTCTATTTATCCATCTGTCTGTGTGTCATACCTTTCATAGTCACTTTCCAAATAGATATGTATTTTAAATTTGATATATGAGAAGATTGAATTTTTTAAAATGTTCATTTGAGGTCATTTGGTCATAACAAGCTCTACATGTGAACATCTTGTTTAACAAACGCTCGATGAGATTAAGGCATGAAACTTGGTGGAACTATGGTTCATTTCATTGGAAGAAGGTGCAATATTGTACTTTTCCAATACTTAATGCCTTATCGTTCTGCAAATCAAAATGTTTGTTTCACAGAATGAAATGAAAGAGAAAATACCGCTTTTAAATGAGTTAGAGATTTGAAATTGGTACACTGACCAGTCGTTTGGAAAAACCGTCGGGTAAAATGGAATTTTTCAAATATGTTCATTTGAGCTGGTGCTCTACACTAAAACGTTCGAAATGCCAAAGGATAGAAAATCGTACTTTGCAGTGAGACAGAGATTTGAAATTTGAAGTAAATGTAGATCGTTCGATAAGACGGAAATAATAATAATTTTCTAATTTTTCTTATTTTAGGGATGCCGTACACACAAATATTCGACTTATCGAACAAATAATAAACGTTTTATTTTAAGTAAGACAGATACTTGAAATTTTATGCATGGATGGGTAGTTCAATAAGACGCATTTGCATAATAGAATCATTTTAAAAAATTACATTTGAGGGACAGAAATGTTCGAAATGCTAACTGTTTGGAAAACGCACTTAACGAAGGGACTAAACTTTCACTAAAACTATCACACTTAATTTCAAATATAGTACAAGGCTGGATCATAGGATATAAAGAAGAAATAAAATTATACTTTTCCAATAATTGTTATTTTAGGTGCCGTACACCAAAACGTTATATTTGTCAAATGGATAAGAAACGCCTTCATTTAAGTGAGATAAAGATTTGAAATTTGGTGCACGTGTAATAAGGCCAACAGGAAAAATCAAGCCCTTTTAATATTTAAATTGTTCAAGTTTGTTTATTGTGACACTGTTGACTTTTAACGGGTCGGCTAGTATACTTTAAATTAAGTGATAATGTATAACAAAACCTGGTTGCTGTATAGTTGCGGAGAAAAAAAGAAGTCAACCTTTGCTATTCGTGAACTGTTCGTAGTAGAACAAATTCAAATGCACCATTTGATAGAAAATAATATCTTCTACAAATTTATATGCTTAAAATTACCATAAAATGAACCGTTTCCAAATCTGAATGCGCACCAACTTCACAATTCCCAATGGCAACACCCAATTTTGAGACCAGAATTCGAATCTGAATTAGCACTTTACTTCCTATGACAAGTTTCAAGGTATTTGGTCCAGTCGTTTCTGGATTATGAGAAAAAAAGTTTTGTGTACTTACTGTTAAATTATTTTCCCATACTTTTATTCACATCTTCCGAAATAAACATTTTATAACGTTGATTTTTTTTTACTACATTACTATTAATCAACCTAAACAAAATCAACGTAACCTTTTTTTGTTTAAATAATTTTGTGTATGCAATATGAATTATGAAATTAATATTCGAAGAAAAACATACAGATAGGAAACTTGATATATTTTTGATGGAAATCGATTTAGAAGGACTTTTCATATAACTATATATAATTTCAGTTCTTTCTTCCTCGTAGTTTCCCCGCTACATTTAAATTAAAATGTAATAATTTTGGCACAATTTCAGAGAATTTATTATTTCATAAATTAAAATGACTAAGGTAAATCTCGAAATCCTGGTATTTTGGGACATCTAATCCCATAGCTTTGGGATTCATTTATTGGCTTGGATCCCGCGATTACCATCTCTACACTTCACATTAATCTGTCCCAATTTTTTTAAAATAATTACTTTGGTGTCTGTTGAGTGTTCTTTGCCTCCAGTATAGATATATTTATAAATGCTTTATTGATAACTATTCCTTTCTCTGCAATATATGGTAATGTATAGGGAAAGTAATGGAATCATGATAAAAATCGCAACTCGAGTTTTCGACGGATATGCACGTTCCGAGGACTCTAGAATACGAAAAAAACTATTTTTGCGTGACGTTTGTGTGTGTGTCTGTCTGTGTGTCTGTGCAATGTATGTATCCACTCTAAATCAAAAACTAATGGACCGAATTTCATAAAATTTGGTAGGTAAGTCACTTGGATGTGACTCTGGTGCAGATTAGTTTTTGGTACGATTAGTAAAAACAGAACTCGCCTTTTTTGCGAAATGGTCCGTAAAAATTTAATTCATCCGTTCTAGCTAAAATACCAATTGACCAAATTTCACAAATTATGGTAGATATGTTACTTGTAGGATGCTCTGGTTCTGATTAGATTTTGGTACGATTCCGAAAAGAATAATCTGCCTTTTTTTTTTAAATCACCCGTAAAAATGTCATGTATCCACCCTTACTAATATACGATTCGGAATTTGGTACGATTCGGAAAAGAATCTGCCTTTTTTTAAGAAATGTCCCCCATAAATTTCATGTATCCATTCTAGCTAAAATACTAATTTACCAATTGTCATAAAATTTGGTAGATAAATTACTTGTGGGATCCTCTGGTGTTGATTAGATTTTGGTACGATTCGGAAAAGAACAACCTGGCTTTTTTAACGAAATGGCCCGCCAAAATCTAAAAAACAAGAAAGATCAATCATGCTTAAAGCATTGATTATGAAACATTTCCAACTTCAATGCAATTTTATTTAAACAAGTCTAAAATGCAATACATTCCTCGGTAATATTTTGAAACTTATCACAATACTGCATTAATTTATTATATTTGAAAACTTAAAACTTCATCGAAAAAAATTAACTTCATTCAAATTACGGCATTGAAATATAAATTGCCTGGTTTAAACATCTCTAAAATGTTATACATTCCTCCGTAATAGTTCTAGAATTATCATAATACTACGATAATTTATTATATTTGAAAACTTCATCGAAAACAACTGAAATTAATTCAAATGACGTCATAGAAAAAATAACACGCCTGGATTTCTCTATAAAAACAGGATTTCATTCATAACTTTCTCCCATTCATTTCATTCATCACAATACTATAATAATTTATTTTATTTAAACATTTTATTTAAGACCATGGAGCTACAAATAATTAAACTCTATGCTTAAAACTTCATCGAAAAAAATCGTCCTTCTCTTTATAAAATCAATTAATATTTCATTCATATCAGCCATGCAGACTCCATGGACTAAATTATTTTGTGTTAAAAAAATACAGGAATTCTAATACAACTCATTCTACATATTTTGCTGTTTACATTTTACATAGGTGAAAAATAGGCTTAGTTGTAGAAATAATCAAATTCAGATGAGCATTTGAACTCAAATATATTGCCATTGCGTTGTTTCAGTATATAGATGCACAGAATTTAAGCAAAAATAAAGTAGTTTTAGGACGGATACAACACTCAATATGAATTAAAAAGAACTTAAAAAATCACGATTTTGAAACAAGATGGATGCCATATATCATTTTGAAGTGGGTCATGTGATCGTTTCATATCATGGTCACGTGATCGTTTCATATAAGATGTGTAATTATTATTTTAATTTTTATTTAAAAAACTACTGAATTTTTTTTTGTATATATTTTATGAAACAATTTGAATATTACCTAGAA
The DNA here is from genome assembly GCA_951213105.1 of Amaurobius ferox. Classification (NCBI taxonomy): domain Eukaryota; kingdom Metazoa; phylum Arthropoda; class Arachnida; order Araneae; family Amaurobiidae; genus Amaurobius; species Amaurobius ferox. The sequence continues at coordinate 127,622,166 of OX578140.1, forward strand.
TTTTCGAAGCAATTTGTGAATTTTAAATCCGTTTAAAAAATGTTTGAAAAATTTGGTCCCATAGGGCTCAATGTATTTCATTTTTTCAACCCGGGTTCAATCCAAAACTAATTGGGTGATATTATTCATTTTTATTCCCATAGGTCCTACAGACCGTCGGAACAGCATACTAAAATTTCATTTTGATAGAAAAAGTCATTTTTACGGCAGTTATCGTACTAACGCGCAGACAGACGACAGACAGACAGACAGAATGAACAAAGTCATAATCACTTTTCAACTTTGTTGTAAAGTGTTAAAAAGACTAAGTAGAGAATGCTCAAATGTACCAATTAAATTCTTGTTTTATACGCAATTTTTGAAGAGGAAAATAATATAACACACTCCATTATACTTGAGCACTAACCATTCTGAAGATATTTGAGATTTCTTGCATATTTGTTACGCCGATTTCAGAAAAATGTCCAATTACCAAATATAAACAAAAATTGAATTAAAAATGCAAATTTAGTGTTATTTGGTTCAATTAAACTCAATCTAACGAATTATTAAAGAAATAAAGAAAATATGACTTTGAGTCTGCAGGGAAAGTCATGTGCTGCCCACATCAGATTTTTTAAATAATTACTTCGGTGTCTGTTGAGTGTTCCTTGCCCCAGTATGTATATATATTTATGAAATGCTCTATTGATAACTATTTATTAGTAACACTTTATTAACTATATGAAATGCAACAATTTGAGACTACAGTATTGCATCGCCAAATATCGACGGTCAGTTGTAAAACGTTAACAACTAGGAGCACTCCAAAGATTTACAATTTCATAAGTAAGAAACGTTAGATTCTCGCCCAACATATTCAACATCCGTATAACAATGATTTAGGACATAATCGAAAATAAACGAATCTTTTTCGGAAGGTGTCATCTCCAGCCTCCAACTTCGTAACGAACATCGTAAGAAGTCCCATACATCACTCGAGGGGTGGTTTGCTGTGGGCAGACAGGAAGTTCTTCCGTCCGTGCAATTAAGAAGCTCCTTTTGTCTTAGGGAATGTGCATTAGGTTGAGGAAGATCAATACAAGCAAGAAAAATCTGATGTGAGCAGCACATGACTTTCCCTGCAGACTTATATTAACGTTCTCTTTATTTTAATTAAATTTATTTCACTTTTAATTCAATTTTCGTTCTCATTCAGTAACCTGACTTATTTTCAAAGGTAGTGTAGAGAAAATACGAAAAACTGAACTATCTCGAGAACGGCTAGTCCTAGTGTAATGGGGTTGGTCTTATTCTTTTCGTCGTTAAACATTACGTATTAAAAGAGCATTTGATGTATATATTTGGGTATACCTAGTTCTTTAGTTTAGATTTGGACGATTTTTGCGGGCCATTTTGCAAAAAAAGGCAGGTTATTTTTTTCCGAATCGTACCAAAATCTAATCAGCATCAGCACCAGGGTAAGCCACAAGCGACTCATCTACCGAATTTTCTGAAATTCGGTCCATTAATTTTTCAGTTAGAGTGGATACAAGCTTTTGCGGGCCATTTCGCAAAAAAAGGCGGGTTCTTTTATACCCAATCGTACCCAAAACTAATCAGCACTAGACACGCTCGCAACTAACTTACCTACCAAATTTTGTGAAATTCGGTCCATTAGGTTTTTAGTTATAGTGGATACAAAATGTGCACAGACAGACAGACAGACAGACACACAGACACACACACAGACGTCACGCTAAAAATGGTTTTTTCGTATTCTAGAGGTCTCGAAACGTGTAGATCCGTCGAAAACTCGAGTTGCGATTTTCGACTTGATTCCAATACTTCCCTATACATTACCATGTATTGCAGGGAAAGTAAAAATCTGATATAGGCAGCACATGACTTTCCCTGCAGACGCGAATTCATTCTTTCTATATTTCTTTAAGAACTCTATAAATTTAGTTGAATTGTACAAAATAACTCAAAATTTTCATTTTTAATTCAATTTCTGCTTTTATTTGGTAATTGGGCATTTTACTAAAGGCGGTATAAAAAAATGCAAAAAATTCAAACATTTCGAAAACGGTTAGCCCTAGAGTAATAGAGTTGTTCTTATTATTTTCCTCGCCAAAAATTACGTATAAAACAAGCATTTAATTGATACATTTGAACATACGTAGTCTTTTTTTAGATATTGGCAATTTTTGCGGGCCATTTCGTAAAAAAAGGCAGGTTGTTCCTCTTCGAATCATACCAAAATGTAATCAGTTCCAGAGTATTCTACAAGTGATTTATCTACCAAATTTTGTGAAATTTGGTCAATTAGTATTTCAGTTAGAGTGGATACATGATATTTTGAGGGCCATTTCGAAAAAAAAGGCGGGTTCTGTTTTCCCGAATTGTACCAAAACCTAATTAGCACCAGGGTCATGCCCAAGAGTCTACCAAATTTTATGAAATTCGGACCATTAGTTTTTGAGTAGTTAGAGTGGATACATACATTGCACAGACACACAGACACACAGATAGACACACACACAGACGTTACGCTAAAATAGTTTCTTCGTATTCTAGATGTCTCGAAACGTGTAAATTCGTCGAAAACTCGATTTTCGGCATGATTCCAATACTTTCCCTATACATTACCATGTATTGCAGGGAAAGTAAAAATCTGATGTGGGCAGCACATGACTTTCCCTGCAGACCTATATCCACGTTCTCTTTATTTTATTTAAATTTGATTTACTTTTAATTCAATTTTCGTTCTCATTTGGTAACAACTTATTTTCAAAGGTGGCGTAGTGAAAATACGAAAAAACTAAAATATCTCGAGAACGGCTAGGCCTAGTGTAATGGAGTTGGTCTTATTCTTTTCTTCGTTAAAAATTACGTATAAAACAAGTATTTAATGGATATATTTGAGCATACGTAGTTTTTTATTTTAGATTTTGGCGATTTTTGAGGGCCATTTTGTAAAAAAAGGCTGGTTGTTCTTCTCTGAATCGTACCAAAATATAATCAGCACCAGATCATCCTACAAGTAACTTATCTACCAAATTTTGTGAAATTTGGGCAATTAGTAATTTAGCTAGAGTGGATACATGAAATTTTTAAGGGCCATTTCGCAAAAAAAGGCGAGTTCTGTTTCTACGAATCCTACCCAAAACTAATCAGCACCAGGGTCTTACCCAAGTGAGTTACATACCAAATTTTATGAAATTTGGTCCATTAGTTTTTTAGTTAGAGTGGATACATACATTGCACAGACACACAAGCAGACACACAGACAGACACACAGACAGACACACAGACAGACATACACACACACAGACGTCACGCTAAAATAGTTTTTTCGTATTGTAGAGGTGTCGAAACGTGTAGATCCGTCGAAAACTCGAGTTGGGATTTTCGGCATGATTCCAATACTTTCCCTATACATTACCATGTATTGCAGGGAACGTAAAAATATGATGTGGGCCGCACATAACTTTTCTAACAGACTCGAAATCATTTCTTCTTTATTTCTTTTATAATTCTATTAAGTTTAATTTAAAAAAAATAACACGGATTATTATTTGAAATTACACTAAATTTGCAATTTTAGTTCAATTTTCATATTCATTTGGTGATTAGATGCATTTTCAAGAGTGACACTATAAACTGAAAAGAAAAAAATATATATCGAGGAAATTTAGTTCTCAACAATTTTTTTTTTCAGAATTGTACCCCAAAACTAATCAGCACCAGTGTAACCCACAAGTGAAATATCTACAAAATTTTGTGAAATTTGGTCAATTAGTTTACCAGCTGGAGAGAGTGGATACATATATTCCACTGACAGAATAACACACAAACATATACACACACAGATGTAACGCTAAAAATAGAATTTTTGGATTCTAGAGTGCTCGAAACGAGCAGACCTGTTAAAAAATTGAACTGCAATTTTCAGCACGATTCCAATATTTCCCCTATACATTACCACGTAATGTAGGGAAAGTAAAAATATATATAGTGAGTAGGGAGTAAAGGGGATTCCTATGTTGTACGAGTAATCTTCTACAAATGCACGGGTATATCTTCTAATCTACGAGAATATAAGTAGTACAGGTATATTGGCATATATTTTGATATATATTGGCATATATTGGAATCAAGTACGACCTTCTGGTATGAAGATTACGGGGATTATTGGTATTTATAATTTATTGCGTCATCTGTTGTATTTTGGCAATGATTTTTGAGACTCATATTGTAATACGGGTAATTTTCTACTAACATACTGGCATACTACTAACATACTGGCAATATCTCGAGAACGGCTATTCCTATAATGGGGTTGAACTTATTTCTTTCATCCTCAAAAATTGCTTATTAGGCAAGCATTTAATTGATGCATTAAAGCATACATAGTTTTTTTACGTTTTTGCCGGCCATTTGGCAAAAAAGGTAGGTTTTTTTTCCCTCGAATCTTACCAAAATCTAATTAGCACCAGGGTAACCCCTATGTGACTTACTTATAAAATTTTATGATATTTGGTAAATTAGGTTTTGAGTTAGAGTGGATACATATATTGCAAAGACAAACACAAAGACACACATACTCATCCACACATTCACACACACAGACATAAGGCTAAAATAGATGTTTTCATATTCTAGAGGTTCCAAAACCTGCAGATCCGTCAAAAACTGGAGTTGCGATTTTCGGCACTATTCCAATACTTTCCCTATACATTATCATGTATTGCAAGGAAAGTAAAAGTTTATATATTTAATTAGAAAACGAAATTATATATATTATGAAATTTCTGTACCAGTCAAAAATATTTAAAAATTTATTATCTATATTATATAGATTTGTTTTCAGTTTAACTTTAAATCGCTACACTTGTCGGAAAAAACAAATTTCTAAACTTTTTTAAATAGCTATTCAAATTTTTTACGCATCTCCAGATGGTTTAAGTACTTTGAACCCGTAACAAACAGCACGGTTCAACGCGTTTAGTTCTTAAATTATTACTTTCCTTATATACATAAGGTATAAGGAAAGTATTGTGACGGGGTCGGAAATTCGAATTCGAGTTTTCGACGGGAGAGCACGTTTAGAGCAATCCTAATCACAAATCGAACATTTTTGAGGTGTGTGTGTGTGTGTGAAAGTGTGTGTGTGTGTGTGTGTGTGTGTGTGTGTTGAAGACCCAGACCGACCGACTCGTCAACAAGGACATGAGTACCCATTTGGTCGGCCGATGTGTGTGTGTGTGTGTGATTTTTAATATAAAATGAGGCCGATTTTTAACTTATGATTTCTCATAAAAATTGCTAATATTTTTTCACCCTAAGTCAAATTTCCACTTACCCGGTGGCATCTGCAAAGAAATTAAGAAGATATTATATAACAAGAAATATCAATCATGCATAAATGGTTGATTATGAAACACTTTCCAACTGAAATGAAGTTTTATTTAAAGATCTCTAAAATGCGATACATTCAGCGCTGATATATTTTAAATTATCACAGCACTACAGTAATTTATTATATTTGAAAACTTAAAACTACATCGCAAAAAATGAACTTTAATCAAATGCTGTCATCTAAATATACATCGTCTGGCTCTCTACGTAAAAGTGGTGAATATTTCATTTATACTGTTTTATTCCAGACTCCAGAGTTAAATAATTTTGCTTGAAAAAATTAAATTCTTATACAACGCATTTTACAATCACTTGTTTACATTCTGCATCCATTAAAATTAAACGTCGTTGTAGAAATAATCAAAGTTTGATTATCATGTAAACTAAAAAATATTGTAATTGCGTTGGCACAGAATATATATGCACAGAAATAGGCAAAAGTAAAGCGGTTTTAAGACGGATGCCACATTAAATAAAAATTTAAAATAACTTTAAACATCACGATTTTTACTCTGGGAAAGAAAGATGGATGCCATATTTTTTTTTGAAGTGGGTTACGTGATCTCTTCATATTATATGTGTTGAAGTCGCTGACCACCCGACTGAACCGAGAGTTTTCAGTAGCCGTTTGAGTGGCTGGTATATATTATATGTGTGTACTTATTATTTTGATTTTTATTTAAAACACTACACATTTTGCATAATAACTAACATATACTAACATATTTTGCTGAATTTTTTTTATATATTTTACGAGATAATTTAAATATTTCCTAAAATTTTCGAAGCAATTTGTGAATTTTAACTTAGCTTAAAAAATGTTTGAAAAATTAGGTTCCATAGGGTTCAATGTATTCCATTTTTTACTTTCCCTGCAATACATGGTAATGTATAGGGAAAGTATTGGAATCATGCCGAAAATCACAACTCGAGTTTTCGACGAATCTACACGTTTCGAGACCTCTAGAATACGAAAAAACCATTTTTAGCGTGACGTCTGTGTGTGTGTCTGTCTGTCTATGCAGATTTTGTATCCACTCTAACTAAAAAACTAATGGACCGAATTTCACAAAATTTTGTAGGTAAGTCACTGGTGGGTGGGGCTGGTGCTGATTAGTTTTGGGTACGATTCGGAATAAAAGAACCCGCCTTTTTTGCGAAATGGCCCGCAAAAGCTTGTATCCACTGTAGCTGAAAAACTAATGGACCGAATTTCACAAAATTCGGTAGATGAGTCACGTATAGGTCACCCTGGTGCTGATTAGATTTTGGTACGATTCAGAAAAAAAATAACCTGCTTTTTTTGCAAAATGGCCCGCAAAAATTGCCAAAATCTAAAATAAAAAACTACGTATGCTCAAATATATCCACGAAATGCTTGTTTAACACGTAATTTTTAACGAAGAAAAGAATAAGACCAACCCCATTACACTAGGACTAGCCGTTCTCGAGATATTTTAGTTTTTCTTATTTTCTCTACGCCACCTTTGAAAATAAGTCCGGTTATCGAATGAGAAAGAAAATTGAATTAAAGGTGAAATAAATTTAATTAAAATATAGAGAATGTGGATATAAGTCTGCAGGGAAAGTCTTGTGCTGCCCACATCAGATTTTTCAACCACGGTTCACTCCAAAAACTAATTGGGCGATATTATTCATTTATATTCCCATAGGTCCTACAGATCGTCTGAACAACATACTAAAATTTCATTTTGATTAAGTCATTTTTACGGCAGTTATCGTGCTAACAGACAGACAGAATGAACAAAGTAATAAACACTTTTCAACTATGTTGTAAAGTGTTAATAAACAGAAGTGGAGTTCAATAGATCATAACCCAATATTTTATCTTGAATCCTCTGACACGTATGTCAAATTATAATGTAAATAAATTAACTGGAGTGTACTTTCTCATAACATAATCCATTTCTAAGTAGCTTTTTTAACACTTTACAACATAGTTGAAAAGTGTTTATGACTTTGTTCCTTCTGTCTGTCTGTCTGTCCGTTAGCACGATAACTGCCGTAAAAGTGACTTTATTAAAATGAAATTTAATATGTAGTTCAGACGGTTTGTGGGACCTATGGGAATATAAATAAATGATATCACCCAATTAGTTTTGGATTGAACCCGGGTTGAAAAAATGAAATACATTGAACCCTATGGGACCTAATTTTTCAAACATTTTTTAAGCGAATTTAAAATTCACAAACTGCTTCGAAAGTTTAAGGAAATACTATTCAAATTATCGCATAAAGTATATAAAAAAATCAGCAAAATATATTCAGTAGTTTTTAAATAAAAGTTTAAATAATAGTTACATCCTTTATATGAAGCGATCACGTGATCTTTATATGAAGAGATCACGTGACCCACTTCAAAATAATATATGGCATCTATCTTGTGTCAAAATCGTGATTTTTAAAGTTCTTTTCATTCATATTTAGTGTTGTATCCTTTCCTAAAACCGCTTTATTTTCGCTTATATTCTGTGCATCTACATCCTGAAACAACGCAATTACAATATAGTTGAGTTTAAATGATCATCCAACTTTGATTATTTCTACAACGAAGCCACTTATGGAGGATGTATATGGAGGATGTAGAATGAGTTGTATAAGAATTGTTGCATTTCTTTAACGCAAAATTATTTAGCCCATGGAGTCTGCAATATGGCTGATATGAATGAAGCAATCATTGATTTTACAGAGAAGCAAACGATTTTTTGATGAAGTTTTGAGCATAGAGTTAAATTACTTGTACCTCCATGGTTTTAAATAAAATTAATTATTATAGTATTGTGATGAATGAAATGAATGGAAAAATGTTGAATGAAATGCTGCTTTTATTTAAAGAGCCATCCAATTTATATTTCGATGACATCATTTGAATAAAGTTCATTTGTTTTCGATAAAGTTCCAAATATAATAAATTATTGCAATATTATGATAATTTTAAAAATATTTCCGCGGAATGTGTCGCATTTTAGAGATGTTTCAACCAGACAATCTATATTTCAATGCCGTCATTTGAATGAAGTTCATTTTCTTCGATGAAATTTTAAGTTTTCAAATACAATAAGTTAATGTAGTATTGTGATAATTTTAAAAATATTACCGAGGAATGTATCGCATTTTAGAGATGTTTAATTAAAATTGCATTGGAGTTGGAAAGTGTTTCATAATGAGTGCTTTATGCATGATTGATTTTTCTTGTTTATAATTCTAGGAGTGAAACTTTGAAAATTCGGTATCGTTATTCCAAATGATTACAATTGTAGCGTGTTACTCTTCATTTTAAAAGCCTTGACAAAATCGATTGATACCATATTTAACTATGTACCCCCGGGGGGGAGGGTAAATTGCCCGCCTCTCCAAAGAGGCCAATGAGGCGTCACAATCTCAAAGTTTGTATTGCGCCTAATTTTGACAACAATGATTGAAACTATTAAGTATCGTGATCATTGAGGCATAAATAATTTATTCTATGAATGATTATGCCAAATATTATCCTATGCTGTCATGTAAAAAAAACTAAAATTTTGATTGAATTTTTCTCTCGAGTTAAAAAAAATTATATCTAGTTATAGATTTTTCTATAACAAAGTTGGATATAATTTTTCATGGAAATCCAATGATATTTGAAGCAGCTTTCGCATAAACAAAAAATCGATCACAGACTTCAGCCAGCTAGCCAGACAGATAGACAGGCATCATTCCAAAAATAGTCAAATTTTGTTCATGAGGTCTAAAAACATATATTGGCATCAAAATCTCGAAATAGAAAATTTTCATTAGAACAATACTTTCTGAATACTACTTATGAGGAAAGTAAAAATAACACTCGATTCGAATTCCTTGTTAAAAAAAAATATTATTTATTTTAAAATATAAATTTTTGTATTTCAAATTATTATTAATTTTTTAAAATGACAAGTATAATTGTTTTAGTTTTATGAGAGTGTTTTTAAAACGTTTCCGGCATTTAAAAATCATTTTTTTCCATTTTAAGAATCTTAACAGGTAAAAATGCAAAATTCAGAAACATATATATTATTTCTGTTTTTAACTTCAGATTGCGAGAAACACAAACAGTGCTTCGTAATGCGGCTGTTCCAAGATTTATAACGTTAAAAAAAGGGAAAGTTTTGTAAAAGCAATAGAAAACAACAATCAGTCTTCTGCAAGGACTTTGTTTTATGTGTTTGGACCCCACTTTAAAGAAAACATCCTGGAACTATCATTTAGTTGAAAATAGCAAGTGACAAGACGCCATAGCTTTTATTACGTCAGCACCAAGATTAACTGTTCTTCTTGGACTTCTTCAATTTCATATGTGTGCGTGTCTATGTTCTGAACCATATATTACTTTCCTTATATACATAATGTATAAGAGGAAAGTATTGTGACGGGGTCGAAAATTCGAATTCGAGTTTTCGACGACGGGAGAGCACGCTTCAAGCATCCCTGATCACGAATCGAACATTTTTGAAGTGATGTCTGTGTGTGTGTGTGTCTCTGTGTGTGTATATATGTGAAAGTATGTGTGTGTGTGTCAGTGAGACTGTGGGGACGATAACTGACGAACGAATGGACCGATTCGAATGAAATTTGGTAACACTGGCAGCCTATTGTTTTTATACGCAATCGAATGTACAGAAATCCCTAAATTTTCGAGCAAAATTTTGAAAAAATCGTCAAAAATCAAAACCTCTATAAAAGTCACCCAAATACACATTTTTTATGTAATTTTTCATTAGAAAACGATTGACATAAATTTTAGAACGCTAACATGTACCGTTCTCGAGATATTGCACACTTTTTAAAAAAATTATCAAAAAATCATATAAAATAAAAAAAAAATATTTTAAGGAAATATAGGCTGTTACCACCGTCTTTGATAATACTCTTTATACATATTTTATTACTTTCCTTATATACATAATGTATAAGGAAAGTATTGTGACGGGGTCGAAAATTCGAATTCGAGTTTTCAACAGGAGAGCACGCTTCAAGCATCCCTGATCACGAATCAAACACTTTTGAGGTGATGTCTGTGTGTGTGTATGTGTGTCAGTGAGACTGTGGAGACGATAACTGATGAACGAATGGTCCGATTCGAACGAAATTTGGTACAAAAATCACAATCCGTAAACACTGGAAGCCTATTGTTTTTATAAGCAATCGAATGTTCAGCAACCCCCTAAATTTTCGAGTGAAATTTTGAAAAAATCGTCAAAAAATCAAAATCGCTAATAAAGTTACGCAAATAGACATTTCGTATGTAATTTGTCATTAGAAAACGATTGACATAAATTTTAGAACGCTAACATGAACCGTTCTCGAGATATTGCACACTTTCTAAAAAAATTATCAAAAAATCATTTGAAATAAAAAAATATATTTTCCTATTGAGAAACATGTTCTATTTTCATATGTAATACCATGCGATAAATTTGATGACATTATTCTCATGGATGTGGCTCGTTCCATTCATGAAGAAAGATACTTTGAGTAATACTTTTGTATTTGAACGTCAATAGTCATTTGTCTGCTGTAAGAATAACTTATTTCTCCGTCCATAACGCGTGGCGAGATTTAGGCGACGAATTTGGTGGAATGCCGCCAACTTGACGATTGTTTTAAATGTTGCTAAATTAACGAAAAACTCGCCAAGCGGATAAAAATGACGCTAAATCAATGAAAATGAAGACTCATTGACGAAAATTCAATATCTTGGAAAGAAAATTAATATCTACTATATAAATAATCTATTTTTTTTTTGTACGGTAAAATAGTAAATTCATTGCATTATATAAGGAAAGTCATGTGCTGCCCAGATCAGATTTTTTTAAGAATGGAAAAAAGATTTATTATTGACCATACGTTTATCTTACGGAATGTACAATATATAGAAATTTAAAATTCATAATAATGTGCAAATTCTTATAGTATTTTAAATGGCACTTTTAGTCAAAATATTCTATTAAAATATTTTAATTTTCTTAAAAGAAGTTTAAGAATATATTTTTTCACTATATCAAATTACCTGCACAGGTAGATAAGAGAAATAAAACATACTGGTTTCGTTTGTAAACAAATTTACAAAAGATATGAAATTGAATCAATGTATGTCGAAGTGAAAGCGCTAAAATTGTTGCTCTACTTATATTCTCGTAGATTCGGAGATATACACGTAATACAATATATGGGTTTGAAAAATATTTGCCGAAATAAAACAGATGACGTAAGAAATTGAAAAAATATAAATTATTCCTGTCATCTTTAAACCCGAAGGCCGTAATTGATATAATTCAGTTAAAAATGCAATTTCGAGAATATTTATTTTATATACATTTCTTTATTGTTTAAATCGGAAAGGATTTGATAAAAATTATCTGTCGTATAAGCACATTGGTTTTAATTTCGTTGCTAAGCGACATGATACAATTTTCTTTAAATATATAGATTTATATTGCAATCTTAAATTTCTATAGAACGCTACAGAGTCTTATCAAAAGTTTGGGACTTTATAGCATTGCATAACTTTTCCCCATAAAATCTCTACAGAGATTTCTATGGAAATTTATAGAATTTCATAAAGTGATGGGACATAATTCTGAAGCCATTTATGCAGATTTTTAATATAATTCTATACAACGTTTTGTATAGAATGTAATACTGTATTTTTGAAACAGTTATTCACAAAAAATATCAGACCTTTTTCTCCTTTGCTCTTTCACCAGGTAATATTTTAAATTTAGCAGAACTTGGCACATTAGTATACATTTATAATTATCTTGGAGTTTAAAATATATTTTCTGCCAAATCTTTTCAGGACTTGTAAGTAGCATATACTTAGTAGTAATAGTAAAATTCTTGAAAACATTAACATTATTTTTAATTAATTTAAATTAAATGAATTAACTTATTAATTTAGCTTTCATAATTTAGTTTATATTATTAATAGTACGGTAAATTGAGAAAATCAACTTTAAAATACAACGCATTACCCCAAATCAGGAACTTTAGTATAGTCAAGACCACAGTCAAAACCAGAAAAGATGATAAATATTTCATGTCGGGTCGAACGTTTCCGCCCAGTTTGCTTTGTAGTGACACATTTTCTCGCAACTTTAGTCAATAAAGACACCTATACAAACTTGGTAGCTAAATGGCCATCTTTATTCACTATTAAACTGGGAACACTGGCATTTGTATTCTCTATATATCATCCCGTAAAACACAACCAACTTAAGTCATGCCATAAACTTTCAAGGCTGCTATTAAGTTCATCTTTTATTTATTCCCAAAACGGAAAAGTGAAAACTCCTTCTTTTGAGTCCAAAATGATCATAAATTACAACACTCTGTCCTTGAGGTCCCTTGTCTAGCGGACGACCAGAATTTTCAATGCCAGAGTGGGCGTAGAGGAACGAGAATTAGGAGTCATTATTTCCAAGGCGCGCCCACACTATGGATGATCTCACAGTCAAATGCCAGTATTTTGTCCAACATCTTGCTCTATGTCCATCAATGTACATACTGGAAAAAAAACAGCTGTTCATTTTGAATTCTATTTTTAGAGTATGTTTGGTGGGGTACGATAGGTAATGCTGTTGAATAGTGAACGCCCTTATACATATGAAATTCAAATTGATTCTGGATTGTGTCTTGCTTATATCCAAGTGGCGTCACACCTGTTTTCTGCTATACTAGTGTATGATTAACAAGTTTTTACGGACTTTCATATAAAAAAGATATTGACCGGTCGCATGGGCTTTGCAGGCTTTCCAGAAGAGATGCTAAAATTGATTGCATTCAAAATTTGCATTCAAAAGCATTCAAAACGGATGTTAAAATTGATTGCATTAAAATTGATTGATAGTATGAGATTTACTATCATACTCTCAATCTTGAAATATGTATTGTTACAAAGTAAATTTCAATAGATTGTGTGAGCATCACCTTTTAAAAGTTAGAGTACATAGCACATTTAAAATTAGTATGCATCAATTTTTAAAAATCTGATGTGTGCAGCACATGACTTTCCTTATATAATGCAATATATTTACAACTTTCACAATAAAAACATAATAGGATATTCTAATAGTTGATACTTATATTTTTTCCAAGATATTGAACTTTCGTCAAATAGTCGTTTTCATTGATTTGGCGTTCTTTTTATTCATTTGGCGAGATTTCCTTTGGTTTTGTAACATTTTAAAAAAGTCGCCAAGTTGGCGCCATTCCGCCAGATTTTTCACCAAAATCTCGCCAAGCGTTATGGACAGAGAAATAATTTATTCTTATAGCAGATAAATGACTATTGGCATTCAAATACAAAAGTATCACTCAAAGTATCTCTTTTCATGAGTGGAACGAGCTAGGATGCTCCAAAAATCCACAAGAATGATGTCACCAAATTTATCGCATGATATTACATATGAAAAGTGAACATGTTTCTCAATAGGAAATATTTTTTTTTTTATTTTATATAATTTTTTGATAATTTTTTTTTTTTAAATGTGCAATATCTCCAGAACGGTTCATGCTAGCGTTTTCACATTTATGTTAATCGTTGTCTAATGAAAAATTACATGAAAAATGTCTATTTGCATAACTTTATTAGCGGTTTTGATTTTTTGATGATTTTTTTCAAACATTCACTCGAAAATTTAGGGGGATTCTGAACATTCGATTGCGTTTTAAAACAACAGGCTTCCAGTATTCACGGATTGTGATTTTTGTACCAAAGTTCATTCGAACCAGTCCATTCGTTCATCAATTATCGTCTCCATAGACTCACTGACACACACACACACACACACACACACACAGGCATCACCTAAAAAATGTTTGATTTGTGATCAGGGATGCTTGAAGCGTGCTCTCCAATCGAAAACTCGAATTCGAACTTTCGACCCCGTCACAATACTTTCCTTATACATTATGTATATAAGGAAAGTAAAAATTAGTGTTATTCACCTTTAAAAAAAATATTCTCCCTTTCATAATAGAATTCTAACTTTGGAGAGACAGCAACTAAGTTAAAAAATTGGACATTCATAAACATACCAAATACAATAATCCTAAGTTTTCCATTTATGTATGAGTTTAAATTGATTTTATTAATACAGACTTGGGAGAAAACACACAGTTGTGGTTGAATATTCTAATTCCAAAAAGCATTTTTCTTATTTTTTTCTTTCGTATTGGCTTTTAATTAAATTAACAATTTTCCATGGGGGTGCCCCACTTACCAGCTAAATACAGAAACGACAAGGTAGACAGTGTCTATCAAAAATATTTACAACCAGGTAATTTTTATTTTATTTACATATTATTCGAATTGAAAGAAATAAAACCATCTTTATAAATAAACGAAAGGAGATAAAGACATATTTTTGCTCCGATGAGCGTCATATCCTCAAGTTCCGGTGTATCGTTCAGGAGCGACATGCCTAGAAATGTCCACCCCGTCTGGTGATATTGCATTAGGAATGACACTAAGCGGAAACGTGAGCTCAACTTCTATCACTTAATTGTTGCATATGTGCGAGTAGACATGTCTAAGCTTTCGGACTTTTTGTAGAAAGGAAGATTCTATTTCTCCATCCATGACGGGATTTCGGGTTTTTTTTTTTTTTTTTTTTTGTCTTCGTTTCGTTTCCGCATACATCGTGTTTATTTATACATTTTTTTTCTTCCCTGATTAAATCCGACATAGGAAAATTAGGTAACTAAATTTCCTATTCCTGATTTCGTCATATGAGAATTTTTTCTTGTTGTGATCGTGTTCATTGTGTGAAGACTCTGGAGAATCATTGGAAAAAGTAGTAGTAAATTTGATTCAGATAATTGCTAAATTATAGCGGCTTGACATTTTGATACGTTTAGGATTTTTCTATGTGAACCATAAATTAAATTTAGATTTTCATTTTTATCATAAATACCACCCACAGAGTTAGAATTATTTTCATAAAATTGTGCACCATATTTTAAATGACATTGTAATTGCAAGTATATGTCTAGGACTGATATTTTGAGGAAATATAGCCTGTTACCACCGTCTTTGATAATACTCTTTATACATATTTTATTACTTTCCTTATATACATAATGTATAAGGAAAGTATTGTAACGGGGTCGAAAATTCGAATTCGAGTTTTCGACGGGAGAGCACGTTTCAAGCATCCCTGATCACTAATCAAACACTTTTGAAGTGATGTCTGTGTGTGTGTGTGTGTGTGTCAGTGAGTCTCTGGAGACGATAACTGACGAACGAATGGACCGATTCGAACGAAATTTGGTACAAAAATCACAATCCATAAACACTGGAAGCTTATTGTTTTTATAAGCAATCGAATGTTCAGAACCCCCCTAAATTTTCGAGTGAAATTTTGAAAAAATTGTCAAAAAATCAAAACCACTAATAAAGTTACGCAAATAGACATTTCTTATGTAATTTTTTTTATTAGAAAACGATTGACATAAATTTTAGAACGCTAATATGAACCGTTCTCGAGATATTGCACATTTTTCAAAAAAATTATCAAAAAGTTATATAAAATAAAAAAAAATATTTCCTATTGAGAAACATGTTCACTTTTCATATGCAATACCATTCAATAAATTGGGTGACATCATTCTCGTGGATCTAGCTCGTTCCATTCATGAAAAAAGATCCTTTCGAGTAATATTTTTGTATTTGAACGCCAATACTCATTTATCTGCTGTAAGAATAACTTATTTCTCCGTCCATAACGCTTGGCGAGATTTTAGCGACGACTTCGGCGGAATGTCGCCAACTTGGCGACATTTTTAATTGTTGCTAAATTAGCAAAAATCTCGCCTAACTGATAAAAATGACGCTAAATCCATGAAAATGACGACTCATTGAAGAAAATTCAATATCTTGGAAAGAATGTAAGTATCTACTATAAGAATACCATTTTTTTTAACTGTAAAAGTAGTAAATTCATAGCATTATATAAGGAAAGTCATGTGTTGCCCAGATCAGATTTTTTATTCTATGATACTATATGGGATCTTTCTGGATATAAGGCAAAGTTCACCAGTGGCCAGTATCGGGGCCTCCTTTTGAGAGAGAGCCGTGGTAGTCAAATTAGTGACGTCACGAAAAACGATCCACGGTTGGCGAAACGAAACCGTTCGCTCAGTTTGCGAGTTTAAACGGGGCCTCCGCTTCTCCGCTCTCCGAGAGAGAGAGAAAAAAAAGTGCTAAAATATTTTTAAAAACTAGATTTAAACTAGCAAACTGGGCGAATGGGATTGTTTCGCCAACCGTGGATAGTTTTTCGTGACGTCACTAATTTGACTGCCACGGCCCTCTTTCGAGCAGAGGCCCCGCCAGTAAACCAGAAAATCTGATCATTTCCTTTTAATTTATATGGGGAATCTCTATTCCAAATTATTACTTTCTTTCGTTCGATCCAGACCGTCTGACCTACCGGAAGGTGACAGGTATCTGTTTTGGCGGGCGTTGCAGTGCCACCCAATTCAGACTGAATCCCAGTGGGGGCATCCACAGGAACCGTATCCACAGGAACCACAGTGAGCCACAGTGACATGCACAGGAACCGTATCCACAGGAACCACAGTGAGCCACAGTGACATGCACAGGAACCGTATCCTGCATATCCTGTCACCAACCTCTCAGAAGGAATTTCGGACCCACATAAATAACGTGCCCGTACTCCGCGTAGATACTGGAACAGTTCGAAAAATGCCAGGAATCGAACTTAGGTCCTCCGAATACAATCTCTATGCTCTAATAACTGGGCTATCCCACCTCGCTCTCAAAATACTTGAGAGCGAGGTGGGATAGCCCAGTTATTAGAGCAATTATTATTATTATAAGTGTTTCTGTAACGGAAATGCCCTTAAAATAGAACACATTGATTATGGGTTATAGCGTACATAACTGTGAACTACATCCCGCCGGTCATATGAGCTTATGTTAGGAATGCGTTTTGCATGCTCTGGTTGAATATGCATTTTGTAGCACTGCTCATTATGTTCTCCCTCAGTATTCAATCCAGTATGTAGTCTTATATCCACTATTTGTTACACTGTTCTATTTATATTATGTAATTCCATCTTGAAAATTATCCTAAGATCGCAAAAGGTGTGTTAGATTGAAAGCGGATTGATTTATGAGAAGCCATTTTAAAGTTGTCATTATCAATGATTTAAGTGTATTTATTTCTTACAGCCTTACAGCAGGGAGATTCAAGATTTTTTTTTCTGCGTTAAAAGGTAGCAAGCTTTGATTATAATTCTCGATTTAAAAAGCAAATATTTTGATTAATTAATTTGAGATAAATCGCTATATAATAAAAATAATTTAATTTTTTTAACAAACGGTACAATGTTAAACATTTACAAACATGTTACTGAAAGTTTCAGAGGAATCAGCTCACCGTAATGGGGAGTAAGGTTCCTGATAGTTATGATAATATATGTAAAAAATCTGATGTGGGCAACACATGACTTTCCTTATATAACGTAATGAATTTACCACTTTTACAGTAAAATAAATAGGTTTTTCTTATAGTAGATACTAATATTCTTTCCAAGATATTGAATTTTCGACAATTAGTCGTCATTTCATTGATTTAGCGTCATTTTTATCCATTTGGCGAGAGTTTCGTTAATTTGTCAACATTTCAAAAAGTCGCCAAGTTGGCGACATTCCGCTAAAATTCGTCGCCAAAATCTCGCCAAGCATAATGGACAAAAAAATAAGTTATTCTTACAGCAGATAAATGAATATTGGCGTTCAAATACAAAAGTATTACTCAAAGTATCTTTTTTCATGAATGGAACGAGCTAGATCCACGGGAATGATGTCATCTAATATATCGCATGGTATTACTGAAAAGTGAACAAGTCTCTCAAGAGGAAATATTTTTTCTTTATTTTATATGACTTTCTGATAATTTTTTTGAAAAATGTGCAATATCTCGAGAACGGTTCATGTTAGCGTTCTAAAATTTATGTTAATCGTTTTCTAATGAAAAATTACATAAGAAATGTCCATATGCGTAACTTTATTAGTGGTTTTGATTTTTTGACTATTTTTTCCAAATTTCATTTGAAAATTTAGGGGTGTTCTTAACATTCGATTGTGTATAAAAACAATAGGCTTCCAGTGTTTACGGATTGTGATTTTTGTACCAAATTTGGATCGAATCGGTCCATTCGTTTGTCAGTTATCGTCTTCACAGTCTCTCACACACACACACACACACATACTTTCACACACACACAGACATCACTTCAAAAATGTTTGATTCGTGATCAGGGATGCTTGAAACGAGCTCTCCCGTCGAAAACTCGATTTCGAATTTTCGACCCCGTCACAATACTTTCCTTATACATTATGTATATAAGGAAAGTAATAGGATTTTCTTATAGTAGATACTAATATTCTTTCCAAGATATTGAATTTTCGACAATTAGTCGTCATTTTCATTGATTTAGCATCATTTTTATCCATTTGGCGAGATTTTCATTAATTTGGCAACATATCAAAAAAGTCGCCAAGTTGGCGACATTCCGCCAAATTCGTCGCCAAAATCTCGCCAAGAGTTATGCACTCAGAAAAAAGTTATTCTTACAGCAGATAAATGACTATTGGCGTTCTAATACAAAAGTATTATTCAAAGTATATTTTTTCATGAATGGAACGAGCTAGATCCACGAGAATGATGTCACTCAATTTATCGCATGGTATTACATATGAAAAGTGAACATGTTTCTCAATAGGAATTTTTTTTTATGTGACTTTTTCATAATTTTTTTTTAAAATGTACAATATCTCGAGAACGGTTCATGTTAGCGTTCTGAAATTTATGTCAATCGTTTTCTAATGAAAAATTACATAAGAAATGTCTATTTGCGTAACTTTATTAGTGGTTTTGATTTTTTGACGATTTTTTCAAAATTTTATTCGAAAATTTAGGGGGTTCTGAACATTCGATTACGCATAAAAACAATAGGCTTCCAGTGTTTACGGATTGTGATTTTTGTACCAAATTTGGTTCGAATCGGTCCATTCGTTCGTCAGTTATCGTCTCCACAGACTCACTGCCACACACACACACACACATACTTTCACACACACACACACACACACACACACACATACACACACACAGACATCACTTCAAAAATGTTTGATTCGTGATCAGGGATGCTTGAAACGTGCTCTCCCGTCGAAAACTCGATTTCGAATTTTCGACCCCGTCACAATACTTTCCTTATACATTATGTATATAAGGAAAGTAAAAAAATGCAATACAGAATGCATTCAAATATAATTCAAAATATATATCAGAAATGAAGCTGAAATTTTCATGAACGCCCGTAAATGAGGCTTATCTGATAGTTTGCCGAAATTATCAACAAAGTAGCTGAAAAAATGAGCAAAATTGAATAATGTTTTGCAGTGCAAATATTTTTTTTCTATTTTAATGCACTTAGATGGGGAGTGTAACAAAGTGAAGTTTTAGGTCAAAACGCAATTAACTTTAGAGCATAACATCATTTTCTATCTTGAAACAAGTATACACTTTTCTCTATCTTGTGTAAGGGATCACCTCATTTTGTTTTCCCTGATGGAGTTATTTCATAAGATAATCTCAGAGGAAACGCAACAACGAAGGGTAAATGATTGAAAGCCCTTATGAAATGACTCATACATCTGTAGGATATGCTACACAAATTGAAAGATGAAAAAGGTTGTGAAACAAAAAGAAATGCACAATCTAGTTTATGTAAAGATAAAATGTTGAAAGAAATGTGTGTCTGTCGCTAATGATCTGATAATATGATTAACGCAAAGATACACATGATGAGCATGTGTTACCGAATTTAACTGACAAATATGATGGTTGAGCCGTTCCAAATATAACTGGAATTGATTTTGTTAAAAGAAGAGGGTAAATATAATCAACAGGTCATGCATCAAAAACTTTAGCTAGTTATTTGAATGTTCTATTTAGTCATATTTTGAAAATTTTCTTTATAAATCAGACGAGCCGCCCAGGCAGTGAAGTGGATAGCGTCTTTGGCTGCTGTCTGGCAGGCTCGGGTTCGAATCCCGAGTAAGGCATGGATGTTTATTGAGGCAAGTCCGTCTTCCGCTTTCTGGGTCCTCGTCTTAAAGTGAAGCTGCACCCCCTCCGACCTTCGTCAATGATGCTTGTTTGTAATAAACTTTGTCCTCTTGTCTTGTGTTGTTGTTACCCAGACCGTCCGACCTACCAGAAAGGTGTAAGGTAACTGTTTGGACGGCCGGGAAGTGCCACCCAATTTAGACCGGAACCCAGTGGGGGAGGCATCCACAGGGACCGTACCCTCCTTCCCCTACCACTTCTCTTGTCTTGTGTGTCTTTCTTCATTCTTTCCTGCGTCGCTGGTCTTTTATAGGCTGTTCCGAAACAGGAGGTCATTAACAACTACGACAACAAAAACATAAATCAGACGAAATATAGAACACTGAAGACAGCATTGTCAAGATGCCCCATGAAACAACTGAATGTATAGTTGTTTTCCTACGTTTCAGATCCATTTGATTAAAGTTTGTACAGCTGAAAACGTTATATGAATATTTGAAGATCACAATTAACTATTCACTCATTACATAGGCCTGAAGAGTTTGCGTCACTAATAAGTGTCTGCACATTTTGAACCGGCTTTAGAGGTATTTAAAAAAATGATTTCAAAATTGAAAACCATTTCTCTCTAAAGCGTTAGGACTTATTAAAAAATCTGATGTGGGCAACACATGACTTTCCTTATATAATGCATTGAATTTACTATTTTAACAGTAAAAACAATAGGTTATACTTATAGTAGATATATTCTTTCCAAATTATTGAATTTTCCTCAATTAGTCGTCATTTTCATTGATTTAGTCTCATTTTTATCCATTTGGCGAGTATTTCATTAATTTAGCAACGTTTAAACAAGTCGCCAAGTTGGCGACATTCCACCAAATTCGTCGCCAAAATTTCGCCAAGCGTTATGGATGGAAAAATAAGTTATTCTTACAGCAGATAAATGACTATTGACTCTCAAATACAAAAGTATTACTCAAAGTATCTTTTTTCATGAATGGAACGAGCTAGATCCACGAGAATGATGTCACCCAATTTATCAGTATTACATATGAAAACTGAACATGTCTCTCAATAGGTAATACTTTTTTTTATTTTACATGATTTTTCGATAATTTTTTTTTAAAATGTGCAAGATCTCGAGAATGGTTCATGCTAGCGTTCTAAAATTTGTGTCAATCGTTTTCTAATGAAAAATTACATAAGTCTATTTGCGTAACTTTATTAAAGGTTTTGATTTTTTAATGATTTTTTCAAAATTTCACTCGAAAATTTAGGGAGGTTCTGAACATTCGATTGCGTATAATAACAATAGGCTTCCCGTATTCACAGATTGTGATTTTTGTACCAAATGCCGTTCAAATCGGTCCATTCATTTGTCTGTTATCGTCTCCACAGATTTACTGAGACACACACGGACACAGACATCACCTCAAAAATGTTTGATTCGTGATCAGGGGTGCTTGAAACGTGCTCTCCCATCGAAAACTCGAATTCGAATTTTCGACCCCGTCACAATACTTTCCTTATACATTATGTATATAAGGAAAGTAAAAATGGATGAAGAGCTAGGGAAAAAGCCTGTTCACATGTATTCTGGTGGGAAAAAAAAAATCTGACAAAAAAGTTTAAAATATTTTTATGTAAAAAAAACCTTTAACAAAAAACCATTTTAAAATATTATTTTCATGTGCAAATATTTATATTCCTTTTATATATTATCATTAAAACTTTAATTACCTTTATACTTTATCATTAAATGGAATAGTTGCTAAACGATATAATTAACCACTACTATAATATCACAATAACAAATGCTGTCAAATTATGATTTCGCTAATATGAATCGTACTGACATATAATTATTTATAATTAAATTATATTATTACTGAATATATTTCCCATTACTTGCCGTATTTTGCAAGGCGAATAGCAAAATTAAATTTTTATTTTGTGGAAAAAAAACAGTCTGTGATAGATTGTCTTACTATTTTTCTGAAACCTGCATTCAAATATCTTTGAAAAAGTAGGAACAATTTTTGAACATTTGTTTCATCACAGTTATAGAATAATAGAATTTTATTGAAATAATAATCTGTAATAAAGTCATTGCTCTAGTACAATGTATAGAAATCTAAAAAAATATATAATTTATAAGCTTTGATTTAGAAGCATCTGACATTTGCTAAGAATGTATAACAAAAGAATCACAAAATATATATATATATATATATATATATATATATATATATATATAACCCACGCTGTTTGGGAAAATACCTAGAGGGCGACAGAAGTCGTGGTGTATAGATTGTGGGAACAAGGACTTTTAAAGGAGGTTAAAGATTAACAAGAAAGATCAATCATGCATAAGCATTGATTATGAAACACTTTCCAACTGAAATGTAATTTCATTTAAAAATTTCTAAAATGTGATTCATTCAGTGGTAATATCTTTTACATTATCACAGTACTACAGTAATTTATTATACTTAAATATTTAAAACTGTATCGAAATATAAATCATCTGATTCTTTATGCAAGATCAATGAATATTTCATTCATATAACTTGTATTCCAGACTCCAGAGCTAAATAATTTTGTGTGAAAAAAATTCAGCAATTCTTATGTAATTCATCTTACAATCGCTTGAGATATTTGCATTCTGCATATGTTAAAATTAGGCTTCCTTGAAGAAATAATAAAAGTTTAAGGATCATTTAAAATCACAACTATTGTAATTGCATAGGCACGGAATTTAGATACACAGATAATACACAGATAATATATATGTGTATGTGTATGTACTCCAAGTATTGGAATCGTGCCGAAGATCGGAACTCGAATTTTCAAAGGATCTACACGTTTTGGGACTTCTAGAACACGAAAAAACTACTTTTAGGAAGACGTCTGTGTGTGTAAGGGTGTATCTGTGTATGTTTCTGTGTGTCTGTATGGATATTACATCCACTCTAATTGAACAACTACTGGACCGAATTTCATACAATTTGGTAGGTATGTTTTTTGTGGGAAATCCTGATGTTCATTAGATTATAGTACGATTCGTAATAAAAGAATCTGCCTTCTTTGCGAAATAGCCGCAGAAATTGCCTTTATCCACTCTAGCTAAAAACTAATGAACCAAATTTAACAAAATTTGGAGTATAATATTTCAATAACCTACAAGTGATTTATATACCAAATTTAACAAAATTTTGTATATAAATCATTTGTAGGTTATTCTACTACGATTCGGGAAAAAGGAACGGGCTATTTTTGCGAAATGGCCAGCAAAAATCGTTATATATAAAAATAAAAGACTACGTGTGCTCAATTATATCAATTAAATTCCTATTTTATATGTGATTTTTGACAACAAAAAGAATAAGACTAACCCCATTACTCTAGGACTAGCCGTTCTTGAGATATTCTAGTTTTTTCGTGTTTTCGCTACGCCACCTTTGACAATAAGTCCAGCTATCAAATGAGAACCAAATTTAAGTTTAACGTGTAAATTCAATGTCATTTAAAATACTTATGTTGTGCAGATAAACTCAAATTATCATTGAATAAATAAAGAGAACGAATATGAGTCTGCAGAGAAAGACATGTGCTGTCCACATCAGAATTTTTAACAATATTACACCAATGATTTATAGAAGTGAACGGGGATTATTTTCAGGCCATTTCGAAAAAAATGTATGATCTATATTTAAAGATCCATCAAATTTTTGTCGAATAAAATGTTCAACAAATTTAAGCTGTGTACCAAATTTTAACTCTCTAGAACGTAGGAAAGTGCATTTAAAATGCCATCAATTAAATTTATCAAGAAGAGTTATATAAAATTTAAAAAAAATGAAAAATTGTTATCTACCAAATTTATTTTAAAATATGAAGCCACTCCCATATGCAAAACGTTTAAACAAATGGAGAGATATTTATTATATAATATCTCTCTCTTTTCTTTCTGGAAGATATCCCAAAGTCAGAATTTAATTGAATTTGTTTTTTTCCCTATATTAAATAATTTTTTTAATTAAAAAACTACTTAACATATTTTATTGAATTTTTTTTTATATATTCTATGGGATAATGTGAATATTTCCTAAAAATTTCGAAGCAATTCGTGAATTTTAAATTTACTTAAAAAATGTTTGAAAAATTAGGTCCCATAGGGTTCAATGTATTTCATTTTTTCAACCCGGGTTCAATAAAAAACTAATTGGGTGATATTATTTATTTATATTCCCATAGGTCCTACAGACCGTCTGAACAACATACTAAAATTTCATTTTGATAAACTCATTTTTACGGCAGTTATCGTGCTAACGGACAGACAGACAGACAGACAGACAGACAGACAGACAGACAGACAGACAGACAGACAGACAGACAGACAGACAGACAGACAGAATGAACAAAGTCATAAACACTTTTCAACTTTGTTGTAAAGTGTTAAAAATTACAAAATCATTGCTCCAAGGGGATAGTTTGGAATAATTTTCTGTAGAGGGCCAAGGCCCACACTGGGCTGTCGAGCCATTGATGATGATGAAGCTTTGATTTGTACATTCTAAAGATTTTCTTTATTATTAAATTCCATAAACCTGTTATATGTTATTTGAAAAAACAGTGTTGTGTTAGAGTTTGGTGTGTTTATATTTATTTTATACATGATTTTCATATTTCATGGGGTTTCTATTGTATACGTTCGACATTAAGTTTGTACAATAGTACTATAGTATATAGAGGAGGTGTTAGGGGAGGTGTACTATGGTGTTAGGGGAGGGGTACAGTGCGTACAAAGAAATAGTGCATCTGAGAAGAAAACGTCCTTATTTGCGAAATGCAAATTTATCTTGATTACGTCAAACTTAACTACAGTTAAGCCTACTACCTGTTATTACTTTCCTTATATACATAATGTATAAGGAAAGTATTGTGACGGGGTCGAAAATTCGAAATCGAGTTTTCGACGGGAGAGCACGTTTCAAGCATCCCTGATCACGAATCAAACATTTTTGAAGTGATGTCTGTGTGTGTGTGTGTGTGTGTGAAATTATGTGTGTGTGTGTGTGTGTGTGTGTGTCAGTGAGTCTGTGGAGACGATAACTGACGAACGAATGGACCGATTCGAACCAAATTTGGTACAAAAATCACAATCCGTAAACACTGGAAGCCTATTGTTTTTATACGTAATCGAATGTTCAGAACCCCCCTAAATTTTCGAATAAAATTTTGAAAAAATCGTCAAAAAATCAAAACCACTAATAAAGTTACGCAAATAGATATTTCTTATGTAATTTTTCATTAGA
The DNA here is from genome assembly GCA_951213105.1 of Amaurobius ferox. Lineage (NCBI taxonomy): Eukaryota > Metazoa > Arthropoda > Arachnida > Araneae > Amaurobiidae > Amaurobius > Amaurobius ferox. The sequence goes on from OX578140.1 coordinate 127,648,036, forward strand.
AAACGATTGGCATAAATTTTAGAACGCTAACATGAACCGTTCTCGAGATATTACACATTTTTCAAAAAAATTATTAAAAAGTCATTTAAAATGTAAGAAAAATATTTCCTATTGAGAAACATGTTTACTTTTCATATGTAATACCATGCGATAAATTTGGTGACATCATTCTCGTGGATATAGCTCGTTCCATTCATGAAAAAAGATACTTTGAGTAATACTTTTGTATTTGAACGCCAATAGTCATTTATCTGCTGTAAGAACAACTTATTTCTTCGTCCATAACGCTTGGCGAGATTTTGGCGACGAATTTGGCGGAATGTCGCCAACTTGGCGACTTTTTGAAATGTTGCCAAATTAACGAAAATCTCGCTAAATGGATAAAAATAACGTAAATCAATGAAAATGACGACTAATTGTCGAAAATTCAACATCTTGGAAAGAATATTAGTATCTACTATAAGAAAAACCTATTTTTTTACTGTAAAAGTAGTAAATTCATTACATTATATAAGGAAAGTCATGTGTTGCCCACATCAGATTTTTTTGTATGCACTCAATATGCCTTTTTACTGCTATATAGAGATAACGTATTGTATGGTGTGATCGTTACCACAGGCAAAATACTATTTTGTGGTTTTCAATCATTTTGCTTTCATTAATTACTGAAACATTCCGATGTGTTACTTAAGCTGTGTGAACTGGATGCACCTTTGGTATCCAAAAGTAAGGCGTTAACATTTTGTGCATCATAATACTAAATTGAACATGGGTTGCAGTTAAAAATATATTTTGATCCTTTGAAAATGCTGCGAGTAGTACACAAGGCGAGTAGCACAAGGCGAGTAGTACACAAAATATTGCAAGTAGTACAAGATGTCTTTGAGGATTGGTACCTTTGAGCTGAAGTTTAGAGATGTTTAATTCAAAATTCACAATTGCATGTACAGTGTGCATATAGCAAAGCGTGTTTACGCATCTAAAGTCAACTATTCCGTAAACTTACTCGGATGTAAAGTTAAAATGTAATATTACAGGTTTTAACACTTTCCAACATAGTTTAAAAGTGTTTATGACTTTGTTTATTCTGTCTGTCTGTCTGTTCACATGATAACTGCCGTAAAAATAACTTTATCAAAATGAAATTTTAATATGTTTTTGAGACGGTCTCTGGGACATATGGGAATGCAAATGAATGAACAATATCACCAAATTAGGTTCGGATTGAACATGGGTTGAAAAAGTGAAATATATTGCACCCTATGGGACCTAAATGTTCAAACAATTTTTAAGCAAAGTTAAAATTAATAAATTGCTTCGAAAATTTTAGGAAATATTCAAATAGAATATATAAATAAAAATATATAGAATATATAAATATATAGAATATATATATAGAATAATAAATATATTGAATAATAAATATAAAAGAATAATAAATATAGAATAATAAATATAGAATAATAAATATATAGAATATATATATATATAGAATATATATATAGAGTATATAAATAAAAATTTTAAATAAGAGTACTATAAGAAAAGTTTGAAGTCGGCTCGATACATTAAATATATGCTCATATTTGCAATCTTAATTGTATTAATATTTACTTAACTAAGTCTTAAATCAAAATTCTAGGCCTGTCTTGAGCATCTACGGATTTGTATTAGTGTATATGTAACATTTCAGAACTGTACATTTTGTCATCTATTCATAAATCAGTGTCAAAAAATTGCACGATGTTTTTCTATTACAGAGATAAATTTAAAAAAGGAGTTATGTTTCCTGCACAAAATGAGATCATTGTTAATTGATTATATTTGTTATGCATTTATAATGTTTGTTTCAACTTCTCATTCATTTTACCAACAATTATTGCAATCAGATTTGTAGAGAACAGCTTAACTGGAGAGATGCAGTTGCTCTAATATCACTATTGTTTTATGAAAAAAAAATGTTATGAGTAGTATTAAATGTTGAGTTATTCTTTACTACACTGTAAAAAAGACTCCTCAAGTTTTATGGAAGAGTAAATATACTTCTAAAATGTTTTCCTATTGCAATATCCTCAAAAAGTTAACCGTTCAGCCATTCTCCATGAGAGCTGACAACCCAAGCTATACAACAAAAATAACCCATAATGCGACCAATGTTTCGAAAAGGTTGTTCCTTTCGAAAGATATTTGGTCTTTGACATTCCTCTATACGAAGGAAGGACGAAAGGTTCAACATAGGGCGCTTAGCAAAGAAAGGACCGTTTACGATCGATATGAATGATATTGAACACGATTACCGAGAAATCTATAAGCATTTTTGTAACTCATACATTTTTATAATTTATACTGAATGCGGCGTACTAATGAATTTCAAAGCAATCAAGGCCACGATTATCACTGACCCTCAACTCAGGCACAACCTCAGGCGACCACAAGATTATTGATGATCAACAATCTTAAGACTCTCCGGCTTATGATAATAAAGTTAATATTAACATTGATGGAAAAGGAAAAAACTAAACACAGATGAATACAGCTGAGAACCACAATGCCAATCAAACATTTTCCATGAAGTAAATTTTAATATTTTTTCTCCTATTCATCGAGTTGTAAACCAAACGCTTCACGCTTTACATGTAGGATTTTCTACCGAAGGTACTGTCCTTGAGTGTTCTACGGAAGATACGGTCGTTGGGTGTCCTACGGAAGGTACGGTCCTTTTATGTATACGTTAGGTTTATATATCGTAAAGTGATCATGTCAGACCGAATAAGAGTGATTGTAGCAACGTTATCGGAGAATAGACGAAGTTAAAAATAGGAATTTGTCAAAAAAGTGAGATAGATGAAAAATGCCAATTGCAAAGTCGTAGAGTATTGTTTAATTTGTAAGAATCGACACCAGGAGTGCGCGAATTCTAAATTTGGGAGGCAATAAGTACCTGGAATATTTCATTGGTTGATGACACGTTTGGGGAGCACGTGTTTGGATAGGGAGCTTCACTGGAATGAACATCGCTTTCACCTAGCATTGGATTTCATCTTCTGAGAAAGGAACAGTAGTATCACAGTCTACAATATTTGCAGTGTCGTATCATCATTTACAGTGCCGTATCATCATTTGCAGTGTTGTATCAGGACCTGTAACAGGGTCATGCATGTAATACTTGTCAAAGAAATCCGATGTGGGCAGCACATGATTTTCCTTATATAATGTAATGAATTTACTAATTTTACAGTAAAAAAAATCTTATGTGGGCAGCACATGACTTTCCTTATATAATGCAATGAATTTACTACATTTACAGTTAAAAAAATGTCATTCTTATAGTAGATACTTATATTCTTTCCAAGATATTGAATTTTCTTCAATTAGTCGTCATTTTCATTGATTTAGCGTCATTTTTATCCATTTGGCGAGATTTTCGTTAATTTGGCAACATTTAAAAATGTCGCCAAGTTGGCGACATTCAGCTAAATTCGTTGCCAAAATCTCGCCAAGCGTTATGAATGGAGAATTAAGTTATTCTTACAGCGGATAAATGAATTTTGGCGTTCAAATACAAAAGTATTACTCAAAGAATCTTTTCTCGTGAATGGTACGAGCTGGATCCACGACAATGATGTCACCAAATTTATGTTTTTCAACAGTTAATATTTTTTGTAATTTATGGGATTTTTTGATAAATTCATTTGAAAATTGTGCAATATCTCGAGAACGATTCATGTTAGCTTTCTAAAGTTTATGTCAATCGTTCTCTAAGGAAACATTACATAGGACATGTCTATTTGAGTAACTTTATTAAAGGTTTTGATTTTTTGATGATTTTTTTCAAAATTTCACTCCAAAAATTTAAGGAAGTTCTGAGCTTTCGATTGTGTTTTAAAACAATAGGCCTCCAGTATTCGCGAATTGTGATTTTTGTACCAAATTTCATTCAAATCGCTCCATTCGTTCGTGAGATATCGTCTCCACAAACTCACTGACACACATACACACACACATACTTTCACATACACATACACAGACATCATTTCAAAAATGTTCGTCTCCTAACCAGGGATGCTTGAAACGTGCTCTCCCGTCAAAAACGCGAATTCGAATTTTCGACCCCGTCACAATACTTTCTTTTACATTATGTATATAAGGAAAGTAAAAATAGATTCTTTTTAAAGTAGATATTTGTATGTTTTCCAAAATATTGAATTTTCCTCAATGAGTTGTCAGTTTCATTGATTTAGCGTCATTTTTATGCATTTGGCGAGTTTTTCGTTAATTTAGCACCATTTAAAAAAATTGCCAAGTTGGCGACATTCCCCCAAATTCGTTGCCAAAATCTCGCCAAGCGTTATGGAGGGAGAAATAAGTTATTCTTACAGCAGATAAATGACTATTGGCGTTCAAATACAAAAGTATTACTCGAAGTATCTTTTTTCATGAATGGAACGGGCTAGATCCACGAGAATGATGTCACCAAATGTATCTCATGGTATTACACATGAAAAGTGAACATGTTTCTCAATAGGATTTTTTTTTTATTTTATATGATTTTTTGATAATTTTTTTGAAAAATGTGCAATATCTCGAGAACGGTTCATGTTAGCGTTCTAAAATTTATGCCAGTCGTTTTCTAATAAAAAATTCATAAGAAATGCCTATTTGCTTAATATTGTTAGAGGATTTGATTTTTTGACGTTTTTTTTTCCTAAATTTCACTCGAAAATTTATGGGGGTTTTAAACATTCGATTGCGTATAAAAACAATAGGCTTCCAGTGTTTACTGATTGTAATTCTTGTACCAAATTTCATTCAAATCGGTTCATTCGTTAGTCAGTTATCGTCTCCACAGACTCACTGATACACACACACGCACACACACACACACACAGAGACATCACTTTAAAAATGTTCGATTCGTGATCAGGGATGCTTGAAACGTGCTCTCCCGTCGAAAATTCGAATTCGGATTTTCGACCCCGTCACAATAATTCCCTTATACATTATTGTATATAAAGAAAGTAAAAAGTTATAAAAGATATATAACAATCATATAAGAGTTCATATTACTTTCCTTATATACATAATGTATAAGAAAAGTATTGTGACGGGATCGAAAATTCGAATTTTCGACGGAAGAGCACGTTTCAAACATGCCTGATCACGAATCAAACATTTTTGAAGTGATGTCTGTGTATGTGTGTGTGTGTGTGTGTGTGTGAAAATGTGTGTGTGTGTGTGAAAATGTGTGTGTGTGTGTGTGTGCGTGTGTCAGTGAGTCTGTGGAGACGATAACTGACGAACGATTGGACCGATTGGAACGAAATGTGGTACAAAAATCCCAATCCGTAATCTCTGGAACTCTATTGTTTCTATACGCAATCGAATGTTCAGAACCACCCTAAATTTTCGTGTGAAACTGAAAAAATCGTCAAAAAATCTAAACCTTTAGTAAAGTTACGCAAATAGACATTTCTTATGTAATTTTTTATTAGGAAACGATTGACAAATAATTTTAGAATGCTAACATGAACCATTCTCAAGATATTGCACATTTTTCAAAAAAATTATAAAAAAAAGTCATATAAAATAAAAAAAAATATTTCCTATTGAGAAACATGTTCACTTTTCATATGTAATACCATGCGATAAATTTGGTGACATCATTCTCGTGGATATAGCTCGTTCCATTCATGAAAAAAATATTTTGAGTGCTAGTACTTTTTTATTGAACGCCAATAGTCATTTATCTGCTGTAAGAATAACTTATTTTTTCGTCCATAACGCTTGGCGAGATTTTGGCGACGAATTTTGTGGAATATCACCAACTTGGCGACTTTTTTAAATGTTGCTAAATTAGCGAAAATCTCACCAAATGGATAAAAATGACGCTAAATCAAATACGACTCATTGATGATGACGACATGGAAAATGACGACTCATTGACGAAAATTCAATATCTTGGAAAGAATATAAATAACTACTATAAAAATAATCTATTTTTTTACTGTAAAAGTAGTAAATTCATTAGATTATATTAGGAAAGTCATGTGCTGTCCACATCAGATTTTTTTAGATGGTATCACCTTTCTATAGCTCTTGCATAGCAAGGTGTTGTTGTTGAAACCCAAACCGTCCGACCTACCAGAAAGGTGTAAGGTAACTGTTTGGACGGTCGGGAAGTGCCACCCAATTTAGACCGGAACCCAGTGGGGGAGGCATCCACAGGGACCGTACCCTCCTTCCCCTACCACCAACCTCTCGGAAGGACTTTCGGACCCACATGTTTTTAACGTGATCGTACTCCGCATGAACACAATGGATTTAGAGAATGAGAACTGAATGGATAAAGCGTCATACTGGAATCTCAACGTCATTTAAACGTCAAATTAACGAAAGTCAATTACTACATTTTATTGCAAAATGATTAAAAAAATAATCGATATAGTAAGAAAACAGCTAAGAGACAAAAAGCTTAATACATTTGAACAGCTAAATTTTTTGGAGTTTCATCCACTGTCAATACGATTAATATTAGTGTCGCTTGCTAGCCTAGGACGTTGTGGTATTCTTCCTGATGATATTGAATTTAACGTGGTGATATTCATCCAGTATCTTTTTCACAAGAACTTTAATTTACGATGTGTGTTATGATATTTATTTTAGAGTGAAAACTGCTTTATTATATATATATTTCATTTTCGCAGGTTTGGTGTCCCTGGTGCTGTCTCAATCTTGCGAGCAAGTTCATTACCAGAGGTGTATGGAACAGCTAGTTCGGTTTGCGGGAAAAGATGATCTAATATTTGCAGTCTCGGAAGAGGAATTAAAGCAGCAATGCGTGTAAGTCACTTAAGTATTATGTGGTACAAAGTCATATTTCCTTATGATATACTAGCAGTATACCCATTCTTAGCACGGAATATAAAGAAATTGAAACTTCACAAATATGTGCAAATTCCTATAATATTTTAATGACATTGTTATTCTAAACATTTTATTAAAATACGTAATTTAATTGTACTAAAAATATGTATAAGAATCTCTGTTCTCGCTATACAAAATTATCTTCACATACAGATCTGAAGAAATAAAACATCGTGATCCCGTTTGTAAACAAATTTACAAAAAATATTATTTAACTCCCACAAAGCAACAAGGACTATCCAGGAAATTAAACTTATTTTGTCAAATATTGAATTTTCATCAATTACGGAAACGGTTAGTCCTAAAGTATAACGGAGTGTGTTATATTCTTTTCCTCGTCAAGAATTGCGTATAAAATAAGAATTTAATTTATACATTTCAGCATACGTAGTCTTTTTTTTTTTTTTTCAGATTTCGGCAATTTTTGCGGACCATTTCGTAAAAAAAAGGCAGGTTGTTCTTTTCCGAATCGTACCAAAATCTAATCAGCACCAGAGTGTACCACAAGTAACTTATCTACCAAATTTTGTGAAATTTGATCAATTAGTGTGAGGAAACATGAAATTTTTGAGGGTCATTTCCTTAAAAAAAGACAGGTTGTTATTTGCCGAATCGTACCAAAATCGAATCAGCTCTAGTGTCGTCCGCAAGTGACTAATGTACTAAATTTTATGAAATATAATCGATTTAGTGAGTTAGAGTTGAAATATAAAAGTTTTGCGAGCCATTTCGTAAAAAAATGCAGGTTCTTCCTTTTCGAATCATATCAAAATCTAATCAGCACCAGGATGACTTACAAGCGACTTATATACCAAATTTTGTAAAAATTGATCAATTAGTTTTTCCGTTACAGTGTATACAGGCAATTTTTGAGGGCCATTTCGCAAAAAAAAGGCGGGTTGGTTTATTCCGAATAGTACCAAAAACTAATTAGCACCAGGGTCACATACAAGTGACTTACATACCAAATTTTATGAAATTCGGTCCATCAGTTTTTGAGTTAGAGTGGATACATACATTGCACAGACAGACACACAGACAGCCACACAGACGTCACGCTAAAAATATTTTTTTCGTATTCTAGATGTCTCGAAACGTGTAGATCCGTCGAAAACTCGAGTTGCGATTTTCGGCATAATTCCAATACTTTCCCTATACATTACCATGTATTGCAGGGAAAGTAAAAGTACTCATTTATTGTCCTGGTGTTTTGTTTTTGTATCCTGAAGAAGGATTTATTTCTCTCCTACAAAACTAGCTGATGCATTTTACTAATTTATTTCATGTTGTGGTTTCAAAGTTTATTTTAGTCATTATTCCTTTCTTAGTATATGCGCTCATCTAAAATTATTATAATTAAAATTAAATGTTCAGTTTCATTAAACACTTATATTATGTAAATAATTTCCATTAATAAAATAGATTTAACAATTCGATCCCCTATATTTTTAATAGTCTTGCAAAATTAATTCAAAACTCGCTTCGAAGTGAACTTCAAGGCATTTTATTTTTAAACGTTTATTTTTTATGTCTTTATATCACATGTAAAAATTTTACTTTGATTCTGGAGTCCAAATCTGTTCTGATCAAATAATATCATGTTTACAAATATCTCACACATATTGGAGCCTAAAGCTTTCTAGCTAGGGACTCTTTTAAAGTCAAATCGGACATATCTTACAAGTAAACTCAGCAGAGAAGTATAAGGCATTTCAAAAAACTTACTGCCCCAACCGGGAATCAAACTCTGAATATATTTTACTGGCCAACCGATTCACTACGACGAAATTGCAAGCCCTTATTGTTGCAGTGGACTCTGCATTCACTACTCTGTAACGTCAGATTGGCGTGTTTTTATCTCAGGTTAGCCTTCTGATGCTATATATTATCCTCCAGGTTATGTTCCTTCGTGGTCGTTATCCTCTCCATTTGAAATCGGCGCCCCATATACCAGAGTTCAATGAATCCGCGCTAGTCGCACTAGGGTCGCTTTCAGACCTCTGACATCTCTCAAAATTTTGTAAATCTCATATCCTTAATATTTGGCAAAATTATCTTAATGATTATATTTTCACCAGGACTGGTGATCCGGCTATAATCTTGTGTTACCTTCCTAACGTGAATCCCAATTTACAAATTTTTAATAAATACCTCATTTACTTTCTTACTGGTCATGGCCCCTTTCTTGATTACCCATACTTTTTAAAAATTAAATCCACCTCTAACTGTAAGTGTAATAAATTCGGTGACGTTGACCATTACATTTCTGATTGTCCTTTTTCTAAAAATTTTCATCTCGGCAAACCCTCCCCCTCTAATACAGCAATTTGGTTCTCCAAAGTTCGTTCAAATCCCTCTTTAGTAAATAAAATTAAAAACTGTATTCTTGTTGCCATGGGAATTTCTAATAAAGTGACCTAAGCTTATGAGTAGATACTGCTCTTAATTAATCTTGATCAATGAATTCCTTTATTTCATTTTTATTAGCTTATATGGACTTATTGTGTTCCCTCCATATTTTCTGTAAAAGGGGGAAAAAAAGCTATGTTAATTGTTCTTATTTTCTCTTTTCTTTCTTTTTCGTTTGACCCTTTTAATTTGTATTTTTAAAATTTTTCTTTTCTAAATTTTATTCTAAATTTCTGTTTTTGTTTTTCATGTGCCTAAATTCTTTTTTCTTTTCATATATTTTCTTTTTATATATTTTCTAAATTTTACTTTTAAAATTTTATTATTTTCTTTAATTTTAATCTATTTTTCATTATGTTAATATACCTCACGCTAATTTCATTTTTCAATAATCTTTTTATCTGTACTCGCGATAAACCTCTTCCCATTTTTGAAAAATGGACGAACTTGTCAAGTGCAAATATAATGTAAAACTGTCTGTTTAACCACAATATTTTTCATCAATTGTTATCTTTTTAGACCTAAATAAATGTTCGTTTGGCCGGATGGTAGACCTTGGATGCCTCCTGAGTGCAGGAGGTATCCTTTCCCGGCCGTGCAGCTAGCTACTCTGAACCCACTATGTGAGTCGCACGATCTGGGGTCTTCAGACCTCCGACATCTCTGCATTAACCTTCAGGTTTGATTCGTTCGGGCACCATTGTTAAGAACCTTGCTGTCCCAACCGAGAATTGACTGCTGGATCTTCTAACTTGTCAGCTGATGCTCTATGTTGAGTTCCTGGGACGAAATTGCAAGCTCTCATTATCGAAGTGGAAGCCCCAAATCTAAGCAAATGATAAGGAATCATATTTTTATTCTATAAGACAAATTAATTTGAAATTTTAATTTTATGTCCTGAAATAAAATTAAACTATTTGTGCAAAAAGCATCAAAACCTTATCTTCCTTGTCTTTTTCTTGCTGCCAAGAAAACGGAGTATTCACAAAATGGCGACAAAAAATTATTCTTGCATCTTTTCCCAAATCGTATTTTTCCCTTCACTTTAAATCAGTTTCAAAGAAGATTTTAAACGTTTCCGGCGTGCTGCGATTTGCTAAAGCGTGAATCCCGTCCTCCTCCTTGACTGGAAATGACAGCCTTTCCATTTCGACATTTTTAATGAATGGGTGAGAAATGGCTCTTGGATTCCATTCAATACCAATAACAGTATTTAAACATTCTTTGAATTTTTCGGCCGTGGGTAAAAGTAGCAAATTCATTACATTATATAAGGAAAGTCATGTGTTGCCCACATCAGATTTTTTTATTCTGGTATGACAAAGTCGAGTTGACCTACACTTTAGTTAAATATTATTTATCATTCGAAATAAATATGTAAAGTGTTTTCTTTGTAAATTAAGGACGGCAACTGCAGACGTTTTTGCTCCGATTAGCTCTCAAGTGTCTGTGTGTTATCTTACGAAATGTCTACCCCGTCAGCGTCATGTGATAGTGCATTGGGAATGGAAATGCGGTTGCAATTCTATTATTTAGCTTCCATATCGGCCCAGAATAGACGTGTCTAAGCTTCGGAATTTTATGCAGAGTGAACATTACCTTTTTACGGCGATATATTGTTATTTTGCTTGAGTTGTTTAGTTTCATAAACATTATTGTTTACTGTCTGAGGATTCTGAATTGTAGTTTTAAAAATTAATAGCAAATTTGATTTAGGGAACCGTTAAATTATACTAGTTTTGACAGCTTTGGTACGTTTCCTATGTGAATAACGAATTAAAATTTTGACAAGTAAAACGGTAAAACTTGGTGAATGGAATATTTGTTTTCTTATTTGTTTACTTTTATTTTTATATTTGTTAAAATACAGTTTCTCGTGTATTGTGTTTTCCCGCATATTACGTTTCTGAACTGTTCGATGGAGAAACGCAAAACCGGTGTTCATTGTAATAGCATAATTGCAAAATGTCGTTCATTTATTACCTTCCCTGCAATACATGGTAATGTATAGGGAAAGTATTTGAATGATGTCGAAAATCGCAACTCGAGTTTTCGACGGATCTATACGTTTCGAGACCTCTAGAATACGAAAAACTATTTTTAGCGTGAAGTCTGTGTGTGTGTCTGTGTGCTTGCGTGTCTGTCTGTTTGTACAGATTTTGTATCCACTCTAACTAAAAAATTAATGGACCGAATTTCACAAAATTTGGTAGGTAAGTCACTTGTGGGCGAATCTGGTGTTGATTAGTTTTGGGTACGATTCGGGATAAAAGAACCCGCCTGTTTTTGCGAAATGACACACAAAAGCTTGCATCCACGCTAGCTGAAAAACTAATAGACCGAATTTCACAAAATTCGGTAGATAAGTCACTTGTGGGTCACCCTGGTGCTGATTAGATTTTGGTAGGATTCGGAAAAAAATAATCTGCCTTTTTTTTGCAAAATGGCCCACAAAAATCGCCATAATCTAAAATAAAAATCTGCGTATGCTCAAATATATCCATTAAATACTTGTTTAATACGTAATTTTTAACGAAGAAAAAAATAAGATCAACTCCATTACAGTAGGACTAGCCGTTCTCGAGATATTTTAGTTTTTTCGTATTTTCTCTACGCCACCTTTGAAAATAAGTCCAGCTATCAAATGAGAACGAAAATTGAATTAAAAGAGAATAAATTTAATTAAAATAAAAAGAACGTGGATATAAGTCTGCAGGGAAAGTCATATCCTGCCCACATCAGATTGTTTTCTTTAAAAGTCAGTTATTAAATGTTTGACTTGCTATCTTGTTAAAACGTGAAATATACATGAAACTTTTATCTGGTAACTTTGGCCCTTGGCGTTATATCCCCAAAAATTATTTTATCAGGCTTCGCTATACTGGCCCTTATAGTGAAATTAAGATATTTGTTCATCACATTATAATTCTATTCATCATTACCTTTGATGGATTTGATCGATCCGAAAGCTAAAATATCCTATAAAAACACTGTGTGGAATTCTATAAAAACATACTGTAACATGCAACTGCTATTTTTAGAAAAGTTTCCATAGAATCCTAGAGCGCGCGCGCTTGTAGGGCTTTATCGAACTGTTTCGTAAGGGTAACCTCAATTACCATTTAGTTAGATCATGCAAATGCTTCCCCAATTGTTTTATTTCGGTACAATAGCTTTGATTCAAATGTTTACTAGCTGCTATATACCGATGAGGCCATATCAACACTTAGGGGGTTTCGAACACAATGGGTGATCTGAAACAGGAGTGCATCCGGCCTGGTTCGAAGCCAAGAATTGAAGCAAACAAAAAGCGAAATTAGGCTGCCGTTCCGCGTTGTTAAAAATAGATGGGTGTTTCCCATGCCCCATACACGAAGGTGACAAATTGAAATTTTTGAAACACGTGTTGTTGGAATGTGCTTGATTAATCAAAGTTACAATGCGCAATTTCTGTGTAATTGATTACAGCATCTGCGGTAGAGCATTCATATACATTTTGCATTAAGGTTGTCGTTGGCGATATGTGTTTTTATATTTTGAATTTCTATGTTTGCATTATGATTGTAAAAATATCTGATGTGGGCAACACATGACTTTCCTTATATAATGCAATGAATTTATTACTTTTACAGTTAAAAAAATGTTATTCTTATAGTAGATACTTATATTCTTTCTAAGATATTGAATTTTCTTCAATTAGTCGTCATTTTGATTGATTTAGCGTCATTTTTATCCATTTGGCGAGATTTTTCTCAATTTAGCAACAATTAAAAATGTCACCCAGTTGGCGAGATTCCGCCAAATTCGTCGCCAAAATCTCGCCAAGCGTTATGGACGGAGAAATAAGTTTTTCTTACAGCAGATAAATGACTATTGGCGTTCAAATACAATAGTATTACTCAAAGTATTTTTTTTCATGAATGGAACGAGCTAGACCCACGAGAATGATATCACCCAATTTATCGCATGGTATTACATATGAAAAGTGAACTTGTTTCTCAATAGGAAATTCTTTTTTTGTTTTATAAGACTTTTTGATAATTTTTTTGAAAAATGTGCAATATCTCGAGAACGGTTCATGTTAGCGTTCTAAAATTTATGCCAATCATTTTCTAATGAAAAATTACATAAGAAATGTCTATTTCCGTAACTTTATTAGCGGTTTTGATTTTTTGACGATTTTTTCAAAATTTTACTCGAAAATTTAGAGGTGTTCTGAACATTCGATTGCGTATAAAAGCAATAGGCTTCCAGTGTTTACGGATTGTGATTTTTGAACCAAATTTTGTTCGAATCGGTCCATTCGTTCGTCAGTTATCGTCTCCACAGACTCAGTGACACACACACACACAGACATCACTTCAAAAATGTTCGATTCGTGATCAGGGATGCTTGAAACGTGCTTTCTCGTCGAAAACTCGAATTCGAATTTTCGTCCCCGTCACAATACTTTCCTTATACACTATGTATATAAGGAAAGTATAAACGCTGTTTTAGAGACAATTTGAAACCTTATTACTTGCACACTGGAATATGGTTCAGCATAGTTAAAGACAACATATTTAAAAATTTCAATGTAATGAAACGAAAATTTTGGTCAAATTAAATTGTATATATTATCTAGTTTTTATTACTTTATCATTTGTATTTACATGTTTAGTTTTTAAAAGGTAGTAATGAAAGAAGGCAAGTGTGTGTAAACCTATTCCTGGGGAAATGTATTTTTATGTTGGAAGCAATTCACTGAAGAATGTTGCGCTACATAAGTGCATAAGCTATATAATTAGCAAAGCTACATGAATGGAGGTCTAGTCATATAAAATAATTTTATCCTTTCTTCGCCTGTGGGTTTCTCCTTGCTAAAACAGTCCTCGCTATACAATGCCTTTTATAGAGAAGTACAATCTTTGTAGAGGTACGTTTACTTGATAAGAAGGCGATGTATTTGACGATATATGGCGACACGCTTGGAGAAAAATAGGAATTTTGGTGGAGTTTTGAATGTTTAGGAATATAAAAAGTGCCAAAAAAATACGTAAATAGCCAAATTTTTTAAACACGCATAGAGACCTAAAAGTAAACAGCAATATCGTGGAAAGAGTTAGTTCCAGCTGTATTGAGGGAAACCTCTATCGAAATGTGACTGAAAATTCATTACTGTTGCTAATTTAATGTTTCTCCAGAGATCTTATTCATATATTTTATAGTGTACATTTTAAATATATATTGCAAAACTATCTTTTCGGCATGTCAATGTGTAGAGTTTCGACTATCACTGAGAAGGACAGCGGTTAGAATTCCCGCTATTATATTTTACAATTTAATACCGCCTTTACAATTTAATTGTATGCTTTGTTTCTATAAATACTTATTTGAGACTATAAAAAAACCATTCTATAGCGTAACCATAATATCGGGTCCATCTTGTAATTTTCGGCATACGTCATATAACCAGGATGATTCTGTGTAATAGTATTGTTGTGAACGTGTAATATTCCCTTTCGTCTGAAGTCTTACGAAGTCTTATTCTCTTACGAAGAAGGAGAAAACATCCGTACAAGGTTTTCCATGAAGTAAACATACGGTTGCCAGAATTCCAGAAGTTCGGAAAAGGGTTGTCTGATTTGGCGATTTATCGCCCATTTTGCGACTTCCCGAATCGTCTAGAAGCACCTCGAAATAATAATTATTCTAGGTGATATGAGATATTTCCAGAAGTTTCTATGGCGAGTCTATAAAAGGAATCATCACCCAGTCGAAGAGCAGTTGACGAGATATAAGCAACATTGAACTACAACTTTCGTCAATATTTTGTGAATAGTAGCGGCTGTTTTGTGAAATGACTTTATCAATGTTTTGGGAATTGTATCAGTTATTTTGTGACATTTAGTGAAGCATTTAAGTGTTGTTTTACTGTATATTACCGTATATTTTTCATGTTTACGCTATGATTGTGAATAAACGTGTTAGTTATCCAGAAATTTGGTCTTACTCTTGCATCCTTCCTGCACACCCACAATTCCAGAGAATACGTCGTATCAATATTAAATTAAAACGTTTCAGTTTTTTAATGAATTTTGTGAAGCTATTTTAAACCATTTACATTCCTGTAAGTTATATCGAAGCCATTTAAAATATGTTTTAGATTTTAATCTAAATGTTCAACTATATATATCCTTATTCAATAATCTATATGCAACAACATTCCAACTTTTCATTTATGTTCCAGGCAAGCGCAATCAGCTCTTGGGTGCATTACGAGGTACATCAAGAAATGTGTGGGTCTGGAGGAACGCAAACAGTTTGCAGACAGCGTCTCGGGCATCCAAAAACTGACCGCAGGACTTTGTTCTGAAGAATCAGATCTCAAAGCCAGTAAGAAGTTACTTGTATAACATCTATTTACATTGTTATGTACCACACAGTTCAAAGCAAATATCTGTTAGACTTAAAATAACTTAAAAAACTCAAAGTACAGAGGGTGTTCATACATTTTTGTAACGATTTTGACTTTCTCCATGAATTAAATTTAAATAAAAAAACCTGACTGGCATCAAGTCTGAATGGGGTTTAATTATCGTCTGCATCATTAAAAATATTCTTTTGTTTAAAATGCCGCTAGAAAATAAACAATGGATCGAAGGCTATATTTTTGCCTTTCCGAAGAGAAATACTCTTTGATATGTGAGTCGTCACACGCCAGGTATTGGCGCTATATAGACCGATCTCGTAAAGTGGAGTAAATAAAGAAATACATAATACCAGTAATTAAAATGAAGAGGCTTAATTTTAAACAATAACAAAGAATTTATTTCATTAAGACAAACCTTATTTAATAACTATTAACATCTGGTAAATTTCATATACCAACATCTTTAGTGTAGTACATTAAGACAATCAAATCTCCTCATTCTATGATCATAATATGAGCATTACAATTATTAACCTATTAATGTGCATTAACTCACTATTCTTACTAGCCTACGTCTTAATGGCCCAGGTTAACCTTATTTAGGAGGGTCAGAGAGATAATAATAATCAAAGTGCAAAAATATGTGTAGAATTGTCCTACCTCGATCATCTTTGCCGATGTCGGACTTTATGACCGCGCGCTCCGGCTCTGTCCCGTGGGCTCGCTCTCTCCGAGATCCGTCGCTCTTGCGACCTCTTCTTTTCACTCACAAAATTCAAGTCCTCGATTTCAAAAAACTTAAAGTCCAAAGTTGCTCTCTGACTCTACCCCCTTAACAAGGCGCCCCTGTCCATAATTGGCTAAGTAAATTAAGGGCTACGCCCTTCAGGCTATATTATTGGTCAAGGCCCCCCTGAAATATGAGATATGCAGTCTCCAGTTTTAAAATCGTTGAAAGTTCTCACGAGAATTTTCCCAAGGTTCGAGTGATATTAATTGACTCTGGGGTCAAGAAGTTCAACCCCTTCCGTTTGTTGTAACACCTAACGCTGACATGAACTTGAGAAGCACCCTCTCTTTTCGAAATGAATGTCCGGTGCAGCTGCGTTCGAGGGAATGTTACAAAAATTGCCTCACTTCATGAGGGACCGTCTTCTTAGGTCCACTTCCTCTTTCAAAAGAGCAATGTTATATTGGGAATTGAAAATTACAATATAACAATTACCCTTCTTCCCCCCCCAAAATTTGGTGGGAAAAAAGCCAATTACAAAGTGCCAGCTCATAGTTGCTGCAGGCGTGTCCACTGTGTAGTCCAACAACTCGTCTTGCTCTCATCTGTATCTACTGTAAAAATGCACTATATACACATATACACAAATCATATTATCATATATATACTCTTATATGCCATCAAAAGAACACGAAAATACTATACAAAAATACAATTCTCAATGTGTCTGCAAATGACGATATCTGTGTCGTTCAGTTGTACTTAATGTCGATTAAAAGTCTATTCATGTAAGCACAAGTTCGTCCACTGGTGATATGTCTTTTTTTTTTTTTTTTTTTTTTTTTTTTTTTAAACAATATAGTTCCACACAAGTTCAAGGTGTATATCTGTAAAATTGTTCACATATGATAACCAAAGTCACTTTGACCGTCAATTGGATATTTGTTGGGATCAGGGACTTACGCATATGGTCCCTAATAATATCACTTTGTCCCCTTGTAGTTATGGTGGAAAGTGTAAAATATCTTTCCTTTGGAAAAAAAAAACACTGATATCACTGCACACTTGGAAACCGCTGAAATGTAAATCGCTCCACTGCTGGAACTCGTTGCAGAACTGGATCGCTGTCTAACTGGAATTCGCTGAACTGTAAGGCGATGAACTGCTGGAACTCGCTGAAGGATTGGACCGCTGTCTAACTGGAATTCGCTGAACTGTAAGGCGCTGAACTGCTGGAGTCGCTGACCAAATGATAATCTTTGTGCACCAGGAATCGTTGAGCACTCGGAATCGCTGATCAACAGGAATTGCTGACCATTTGAGAATCGTTAGGCAACCGGATCTGTACGCTGTCTCATGTTTTGTTTAGGACAATCAATACATATACATTACACTCAAGCTTATTAAAATACTCTCTTCTCTTAAAACTCCCTTAAGTATCATTTTTTTTATAAATTCAATTTCTATAATTTTAATTTGTCACCCGGCCCACGAAACATTACAAAAAAAAACTCTCTTTTTTTTTTCTTCAAACTCCTTTTAAATTTGTTAACACTCTCAAAAATTGCCCCATTGAAATTTCTACACTTTATCTACTTTAAATCCTTCCATATACTATATACATTTTTTACTTAAATTTGCTACTCTCTTCAAACTTAAATTTTTCAAATTCCTACTATTTATTTATTTTACATTTCTCTACCTTATGTATATATATATATATATATATATATATTTTTTTTTTACATTATATACACTTCTTATCTAACATCCAATCCATCATGTGTTCTGAACCGGACATGCCATAAATATAACTCATGTACATATTTATAATAAAATACTTAAACAATTACACTATCCTCTCAAATACTATCAAAATAAGATTTATATAGGTTCAAAAATTTCCGCACAATACTTTAAAATTTTCCTACAAACTGAGATGACAGAAAAAAAAAAACCCATGTAATCATTTAATTATTATCCTACTGAAAATCTTATAACTCCCCTGCGATTCTATATTACACTATCCATAATTATACATTTTCTTTCACATATCCCCTGATTTAATCCAAATCTTATACTTGGATACGGAATTTCCCGAATTCCTTACATTATTCACTTTCCCACTTAATGAAACCATACTTAAATTTTTTGTAAATCTTATCACTCACTGAAATTCTCTCAATGCCTACAAAATTACGAATTTTCTCTCAAAAACCACCTAACTCAATTCAAATCCCATACTTGAATACCAAAATGTACATTTTCTTTTCTTATATCCCCTGTAATTGAATGCAAAGTCTCCTGAATTAATTCATTTCTCCTTTTGTGTAACATATATTCTAGCATCTAAATTCCCTGTTCAAACAGAAAAATCTAGTCCCCAGAGAAAATCAAGTAGTGGTATACAAGGTCAACATGTCCTTCTGCCATTGTGTCATTTTCCCTGGAAAGCGGTCCCCTTTCTGGCCTGCGGCTAATACGGGCATTTCTTCGTGTAACTTCCCATGGCCAATTAGCTGTACAAATTTTTGAAGATGTCGTTTTGGCAAAATGATACAAATTTTCTCGTCTACGTTTCCGCCATGTTGTGTAAAGTGTTTAGGACGACGGGATGTGCGCGTAGCAGTGTGTGTGATTGTCTGTGTTTCGCGACTCCTATGGATTACGCAAGGATTCATTTACCCCACGGATTAATTAAAATGCGGTTAGTGTCCTTTAGTTCTACCATTGTATTTTATTATTATATCATGTTTATTCCCGCGTTCTAGCGTTACCTTCGAAAGTTCGTCTCTCTCAAAAATTTTATATGTGCGACCCATTCAAAATATATGTAGAAACGCTTTTTTTTTTTTTCAAATGCTTTTTATTTAATCTACAATTCGCGTATGTTTATTAAAATTATCTATTCATTTTAAATTATAATTTGTGTATAATTTTCATTACCATTATCTTTTTTCTTTGAACTGCCATTATGATTTTTAATTAAAATTCTCTATCCATTTTAAACTCTAATTTTAATTTTTAATTACCCATTGTTTAGTTATTTGAATTACAATTTTTATTTTTAATTATGAATTATTTATTTATTTAAACTAGAAAAAAAAAATTTGTTTTTCTTTTTTTCTTTTTTTTTTTTTTTATTTACCAATTATCTAATTATTTTAAACTATAATTCTATAACTCCTATTTCCTCACGCGTATTCATCCAACAATGGTTGATCAATCCGCTAATTAAATGAAGAGCGCGTGGAGAAAGTTTACTTTTGTTTTAAAATTTCACTGTTCTTTGAAAAGAGTTTTTTTTTTTTTTAGAAATTCAAAATATCCCTTTATTTAATATTCCTAAATATCTTATCCATCGAAATTTTTATTGCCTGGAAATCAAAGTTCTCTTAAAAAAAAACCTTCTTTTTATAGAGTTATAACGACTTTTTATAGAATTCTAACGATGTCCCCCTTTTGCTTTTTTTTTTTTTTTTTGAAATGTGACGTATCTTCTCTGTTATTTATGTTCTTTCCAAAATTTGAATTTAATATATCCACATCTTTAACCTATCAACCCTAAATTTTTCAAAAGATGTTTCCCTTCTTAATTCTTGTGACCCTATATAAAATTTTCTTGCATTCCCTCTTAACCGCGATTTCACAATTGCTAACTTTTCCTCCTCTGACCAATCCCCCAAGCTGCTTAAAGATTTGATCTGGTCAAAAAAAATTTCTACATCATTCTCTATGCCATTGCATTCCCCTAATAGGTGTATAAGTCCTGGTAACCTGCCCCTCGTTGCTGGATGATTTTCTCCGCTTTCCGTCATTCTAAATTTCACTTTCTCGCAAAAATTCTATATCTAAAATTATCTCCTGTTTTTACACCTCAAAATGTTCCCCCAAAATATTTAAATACAATATCACATAAATTCAAAAACATAATTCTAATCATTTCACTATCTACGCATGCAAATACTTCAATCCTCATAATTAACTCCTCAAATATTACACAAATATTTATACAATTCAAAAATTTCTTAAAAGCTTCAAGTTCCCTAATAATTATATTTTCACATACAATATGGCATGTCTCATTAAGAACACATAATGATTCACTATTTGCTTGCTTCTCATACTGTGAAATAAATTTTCTTAAATTTACCTATATTTATTTTAATTTTAAAATTCTTTCTTTAATTTAATCCTTATTTTACACACAAAAAAATTTTTATTCAATATTTTCATTTTTCATTAATTCCAAATATTTTTATTCTCTTCATTAAAATTTAAATTCTGGCATATAACAGGTCTAAAACAGCAAAGTCGCCAGAAGGGTGAAATAATTTTGAATCCAGGTTTGATTGCTCATGAGCACCAATATGATAAGGGTTGAAAGCCCAGACCACACGACCAACCCAAGGGTTTATGGTAACTATTTGTGTGGCCGGTATATGATAAGGGTGCAATAATTTTGAGTCCAGGTTCGAAACTGGTTTAAACGGCACCAAAATGATATGTGAGTCGTCACACGCCAGGTATTGGCGCTATATAGACCGATCTCGTAAAGTGGAGTAAATAAAGAAATACATAATACCAGTAATTAAAATGAAGAGGCTTAATTTTAAACAATAACAAAGAATTTATTTCATTAAGACAAACCTTATTTAATAACTATTAACATCTGGTAAATTTCATATACCAACATCTTTAGTGTAGTACATTAAGACAATCAAATCTCCTCATTCTATGATCATAATATGAGCATTACAATTATTAACCTATTAATGTGCATTAACTCACTATTCTTACTAGCCTACGTCTTAATGGCCCAGGTTAACCTTATTTAGGAGGGTCAGAGAGATAATAATAATCAAAGTGCAAAAATATGTGTAGAATTGTCCTACCTCGATCATCTTTGCCGATGTCGGACTTTATGACCGCGCGCTCCGGCTCTGTCCCGTGGGCTCGCTCTCTCCGAGATCCGTCGCTCTTGCGACCTCTTCTTTTCACTCACAAAATTCAAGTCCTCGATTTCAAAAAACTTAAAGTCCAAAGTTGCTCTCTGACTCTACCCCCTTAACAAGGCGCCCCTGTCCATAATTGGCTAAGTAAATTAAGGGCTACGCCCTTCAGGCTATATTATTGGTCAAGGCCCCCCTGAAATATGAGATATGCAGTCTCCAGTTTTAAAATCGTTGAAAGTTCTCACGAGAATTTTCCCAAGGTTCGAGTGATATTAATTGACTCTGGGGTCAAGAAGTTCAACCCCTTCCGTTTGTTGTAACACCTAACGCTGACATGAACTTGAGAAGCACCCTCTCTTTTCGAAATGAATGTCCGGTGCAGCTGCGTTCGAGGGAATGTTACAAAAATTGCCTCACTTCATGAGGGACCGTCTTCTTAGGTCCACTTCCTCTTTCAAAAGAGCAATGTTATATTGGGAATTGAAAATTACAATATAACAATTACCCTTCTTCCCCCCCCAAAATTTGGTGGGAAAAAAGCCAATTACAAAGTGCCAGCTCATAGTTGCTGCAGGCGTGTCCACTGTGTAGTCCAACAACTCGTCTTGCTCTCATCTGTATCTACTGTAAAAATGCACTATATACACATATACACAAATCATATTATCATATATATACTCTTATATGCCATCAAAAGAACACGAAAATACTATACAAAAATACAATTCTCAATGTGTCTGCAAATGACGATATCTGTGTCGTTCAGTTGTACTTAATGTCGATTAAAAGTCTATTCATGTAAGCACAAGTTCGTCCACTGGTGATATGTCTTTTTTTTTTTTTTTTTTTTTTTTTTTTTTTAAACAATATAGTTCCACACAAGTTCAAGGTGTATATCTGTAAAATTGTTCACATATGATAACCAAAGTCACTT
Source organism: Amaurobius ferox (assembly GCA_951213105.1). NCBI lineage: Eukaryota > Metazoa > Arthropoda > Arachnida > Araneae > Amaurobiidae > Amaurobius > Amaurobius ferox. The sequence continues at coordinate 127,670,400 of OX578140.1, forward strand.
TGACCGTCAATTGGATATTTGTTGGGATCAGGGACTTACGCATATGGTCCCTAATAATATCACTTTGTCCCCTTGTAGTTATGGTGGAAAGTGTAAAATATCTTTCCTTTGGAAAAAAAAAACACTGATATCACTGCACACTTGGAAACCGCTGAAATGTAAATCGCTCCACTGCTGGAACTCGTTGCAGAACTGGATCGCTGTCTAACTGGAATTCTATTCCAGTTAGACAGAGAGGCTATTCCATTTAAATACATCCCACCCAAGTCCCGAGATCTGTCTCCTGTGGATTGCTGTATATTTGGACTTTTAAAACAAGCTCTTTATAAGCGGCATCCCAAAATATTGGATGGACTCTGGAAGATTGTGGTAGAGGTGTGGAACAAAATCAACCTTGTTATTTTAAGAGAAAAGCTCTTTTATCTTGGAAATCAAGATGTGATATGATAGTTCAACAAAAGGGCCATCAGATTGAACATATTAGAAAATAAAATTCTTATCTTTGTTTACATATATATTTTTTCAAAATTGTTACAAAAATGTGTGAACACCCTCTGTAGTTAGTCAATAAATCAGTGAACAGATAATGAAATCAAATACAAATAAAAGCTGGCATAAAATTTTATCAACGTCACTTCTAATTTTAGTAGATTTTTTTTTAATTTCGTTTACAATTTGCTTGTAATTACAGGGTACCTGCAAAGTTTGCCTTGTCTTCAGAATGCTTCGGAAGGAGTACAATTTTGTCAAGAGAAATTCAAACGTAACCAGAACGACATTCTTCTTGTATCTTATGAAGATAAGACGCCACTGTTTTGCTGGTACGTCAATGCATTCCATTCTATATCTGTTGCTAAATTGTTTAAGATGGTTTGTTATTAAATAGAATTAGCTTTTAAATATGGGATATCAGTTTGCTTTGTAAATATCCAAATTACATTGGTGTGAAAGATCTAAGGAAATTCTATTACTTTCCTTATATACATAATGTATAAGGAAAGTATTGTGACGGGGTCGAAAATTCGAATTCGAGTTTTCGACGGGAGAACACATTTCAAGCATCCCTGATCACGAATCAAACATTTTTGAAGTGATGTATGTGTGTGTGTGTGTGTGTGTGTGTGTCAGTGAGTCTGTGGAGACGATAACTGACATACGAATGGACCAATTCGAATGAAATTTGTTACAAAAATGACAATCCGTAAACACTGGAAGCCTATTGTTTTTATACGCAATCGAATGTCCAGAATCCCCCTAAATTTTCGAATGAAATTTTGAAAAAATTGTCAAAAAATCAAAACCGCTAATAAAGTTACGCAAATAGGCATTTCTTATGTAATATTTCATTAGAAAACGATTGGCATAAATTTTAGAACGCTAATATGAACCGCTCTCGAGTTATTGCACCTTTTTCAAAAAAATTATGAAAAAGTCATATAAAATAAAAAATAAAAATATTTCCTATTGAGAAACATGTTCACTTTTCATACGTAATACCATGCGATAAATTTGGTGACATCATTCTCGTGGATCTAGCTCGTTCCATTCATAAAAAAAGCTACCTTGAGTAATACTTTTATATTTGAACGCCAATAGTCATTTATCTGCTGTAAGAATAACTTATTTCTCCGTCCATAACGATTGGCGAAATTTTGGCGACGAATTTGGCGGAATGTCGCCAACCTTTCCGACATTTTTAATTGTTGCCAAATTAACAAAAATCTCGCCAAATGGATAAAAATGACGCTAAATCAATGAAAATGACGATTAATTGAAGAAAATTTAATATCATGGAACGAATATAAGTAACTACTATATGAATAACATTTTTTTTAGCTGTAAAAGTAGTAAATTCATTGCATTATATAAGGAAAGTCATGTGTTGCCCACATCAGATTTTTTTTACTTATATACAGGACGATCCAAAAGGACATCAGCTTCTTCACATCTCAATCCCATAGAACACATTTAAGGCGCAGTCAGGAGTCATATTGCTGCACGAAATTCCTCTCCAAAAACAAATACTATGGGCTAACTTTGCGCCGGGTTTTCAAAATCTCTGGGGGGGGGGGGGGGGGCACAATCTGACAAAGTTATACAAAAGATTCGCAGTTGAATTCTATATAATATATAATAACTTACAATGCTTCCTTGAGGTATAATATTCCATATAATAACTTACAATACTTCCTTGAAGAAAGCAAACATATACCAGTTAGGTGATTAAAATTGTTTCGAAGACGTTATAAGCCCCTTACTTTAGGTCAAAAGAACAATATGCACCCTTAACAACCACTAAGACTGGACTGCCTAACGAACAACAGTTCGTTCTTAGTGGTTGCTAAGGGCGCATACTGGTATCTTAGCATGAAGAAAGGGGCTTATAATGCCATTGAATCAACGGTAATCACCTAACTGATATATATCTGCTTCTTTAAGGAATTTTTATAAGTTAATGTTTTACAAGCAACAGTTTTGGGGTGAGATAGCCCAGTGGTTAAGGCACAGGGATTGTCCTCGGAGAACCCGCGTTCGATTCCCGGCTCTGCCCAAACTATCCCCCTATTCACGCAAAGTACGAATACGTTAAATCTGTGGATTCGAAAGTCCTTCTGAGCGGTTGGTGATTGGAAAAAGTGGGTACGATCCCTGCGGATGTCGCCTCCACAGGGTTTCGGTCTAAATTGGGTGGCACTCTCCCGGCAGTCTAAACAGATATGTTAGACTTTCGGGTAGGTCGGACGGTCTGGGTCGAAAGAAAGAAAATATCAGCTTTATTTATTGTACGATGAAGTTATATAAAAACGCCTTTTAGGCCTGCGCTACTTGAGTTTACCAGTTATACAACTTGAGGTCTTAGACTCCAAAACTCACTCTCTCGTTGACTTACTAGATACAATATCATATACGTATTGCATATTTCTACCTTAGAGGAGCAATTGGAGCTTGAAAGTGGGAGGAGGGGCTATAAGGCACTACAAGAGGCCGTAATACTCACCAGCATATTGTTTATTAACCACACTATACCCAGATATGACCGGTGGGACCTGTGGGAGACTTCCCAATGGGTCGGGTGCATTGTATTTAATTTTTTCTTTATAAATGTGCATGATGGCCTGAAGTCGCCCGATCTCTGAGCTAGTATCCGAGCCTGGCCCACACCCATAGAGTGTAAAATATAATGAGTTGAAAAAAAATGATAAATCAAAGTTGGAGTTAGGATATGTGACGAAATCTTAAGATTTCGTCACATATAAATTTATATAAATCTGGTTGTCCATCCAATCAGTTGTGTAAGCTATGTAAAAAAAATTTGATGTGGGCAGCAGGTGACTTTCCTTATATAATGCAATGAATTTATTACTTTTACAGTAAAAAAAAAAATATGTAATTCTTATAGTCGTTTATGTTCTTCCCAAGATATTGAATTTTCGTCAATCAGTCGTCATTTTCATTGATTTAGAGCCATTTTTATCCATTTGGCGAGATTTTCGTTAATTTGACAACATTTAAAAAGTCGCTAAGTTGGTGAAATTCCCCCAAATTCGTCGCCAAAATCACCAACCATTATGAGCGAATAAATAAGTTAATCTTATAGCAGAAAAATGCTTATTGACGTTAAAATACAAAAGTATTACTCAAAGTATCTTTTCTTATGAATGGAACGAGCTAGATCCACGAGAATGATGTCACCCAATGTATCGCATGATATTACATATGACAAGTGAACATGTTTCTCAACAGTTAATATTTTTTTTCAATGTATGGAATATTTTGATAAATTTATTTGAAAAATGTGCATATCTCGAGAACGTTTCGTGCTAGCGTTCTAAAGTTTATGTTAATCGTTACCTAAGGAAAAATTGCATAAGAAATGTCCATTTGCGTAACTTTGTTAAAGGTTTTAATTTTTTGATAATTTTTTTTAAATTTCACTCGAAAATGTTGGGGGATTCTGGACATTCGATTACGTTTAAAAACAATAGGCTTCCAGTATTCATGGATTGTGATTTTTGTACCAAATTTCGTTCGAATCGGTCCATTAGTTCGTCAGTTATCGTCTCCATAGACTCATTGACACACACACATACTTTCACACACCATCGAAACACTCCCGTCGAAAACTCGAATTCGAATTTTCGATACCGTCACAATACTTTCTTTATACATTATAGGTATATAAGGAAAGTAACAAGTTTCATTAAGAAAATATAAATTATAAATGAAGGGCTTGGAGCAATTATTTGACTAGCGACATTTTGCACCAAACTGGGATTTTCCCCACCAAATGATACCTAGCTGTATGCAGCTATTTCTGGAAAAATCCCATTTTTGGTAAAATTGTAGCATTGCCATATTTCACCAAGCTCTTTAAACGAAAGCTCTACTATAGATATATTATTTAATTCAAAAACACCTATCAGTATAATTTTGCAGAATGCGATGCAAATTTGCTGAGCCATTATATCATATATACCTACAATATAGTGTTGCGCTTAGGTCAACGTCTGCATGATTTTAAATATAATATGCTGGTCTTTCAGCACTTTGGGAATTTCTCACACAATACATTTTTTTTTCTGTTCCAATTAAATTTTATCTTTGAGAAATAAGTATGTTTTCGTAATTACAAACCGAAACGCAATCTTTACAAATAGCACAAAAATAATGAATTATTTTTTCAACACAAACCAAAATGAAACCTTTATTAACTGAACCCAAACATCACACTGCCTTCAACACTACACACGTCACTCATCTGAGACCACACCAATTCAAAAGATATGCCAAGTCCTCCAACAAAAAAACAACCATTTTTCCACGAAGTTCTTGGAATCTGATACATTCTAATTTCTCATAATTTATAACTCTAGCTCTCTGGTCTCAAACAAAGAGCTAAAATCACCTCAAACGACTGGGTGCTGATGGCTGGCAAACGTCTAGCACTCACAGGGGCAAAGCTATCATCGGGGTTCGCAACTTCAAACAGATATGCTGTTATACAAAATACCACCTGGAAAGATGGTACTGATGACTGGTATAGAATCTAGAAGCAATTACAAATAAGATATTTTTAGTATACAGCAGAGCAAATAAGTCATTCCTTGTTCATGGTTTTCATTTATAGTTATTACTGGAGATAGCTACTATTTGGAAATGCCGATCGCATATGTCGCGAACGTTTTGGTATACTCGACAGAGAAGACAAAGTTTTGAAATCAAACACATTTATTAAACATGAAATAACAAGGCAGTTGATCGAAAACAGTGGAGTACAAGCATTTCTCGCAATAACTCAGAGTTACACTCGGTAGGGTGACCATTAAGAACACCCCTGGAGGAAGAGGAACCAAGAGAATACACATATTTTCTGATACATAAAATAAACACAATATTCCTCATATTATACTTGACATTTATATATCACATTTTTATACTTTGAACATATACGACATTTTCATATAACATCATCAATGACTTGATACTCACGAGGATTTGACAATTAACACTCTATTCGTTAGGTGGAAGACTAAATATATATAAAACTTTACCTCGTCTCTTTTAAATATAACATTTACAATTCTGTACCATGGGAAAGGATATCAGGATGGACTCTCGGCATAAACTCATCGAGATTCTTGCGCAGAACAAAATCCATAATGGTCGGGAAACTTGACTACACAACATCATGCTGGCGGAATTCGACATCTTGGTTGGTTACGGAGATTGGTTGATTCGTACCTTAGGACACAAGGAGGAGTCAGGCAAATACAAATCGCTGTAAAATGAGCTTTCCCTCTAGCCCTATTAGCGATTCAAGCCGACCAGTGAAAGAACCATTTTCTCTTTTCACAAGACTCATTATTCCATTACTACCAGGCTGATTCATTTAAAAACACGAGTGACTCATCTCTGAACCGAGCCAAACGACTCTACGCACAACTTGTCGAACTATGTTACATATTTTAATCACATCCTTCCACTTTCAAAATTAATCCACCTTTTCTTAAAATTCGCGATCATACGCGAATCAAACACACACGTCTACATTTTTCCACGACTCCTTCCAAAATCCTTTTTCAAACGCGCGCGTGCGCAAAACCTGCAAGTTCCCAACTAGCGACTGAGAAGCGAAAATACAAAACTATTACTATTTTTCTGGAACATAAACACTTTTGCGATTTTAGAGTTCACTTCCCTTAAAAGTCAATGTAATTGAAAACATGTAGAAAAGACATCTATATTTCGAAATTGACACTTTCAATCACACAGAAATAAAACAATACTTTAATATACAATTTTAACACAGAGGTGTGAAAGCCTTATCACACATATTCTCATGGCTGTCAATATTCCTTTTTACTTTCCTTATATACATAATGTATAAGGAAAGTATTGTGACGGGGTCGAAAATTCGAATTCGAGTTTTCTACGGGAGAGCACGTTTCAAGCATCCCTGATCACGAATCAAACATTTTTAAAGTGATGTCTGTGTGTGTGTAAGTGTGTGTGTGTGTGTGTGTGTGTGTCAGTGAGTCTGTGGAGACGATAACTGACGAACGAATGGACCGATTCGAACCAAATTTGGTACAAAAATCACAATCCGTAAACACTGGAAGCCTATTGTTTCTATACGTAATCGAATGTTCAGAACCCCCCTAAATTTTCGAATGAAATTTTGAAAAAATCGTCAAAAAATCAAAACCGCTAATAAAGTTACGCAAATAGATATTTCTTATGTAATTTCTCATTAGAAAACGATTGGCATAAATTTTAGAAGGCTAACATGAACCGTTCTTGAGATATTGTATATTTTTCAAAAAAATTATGAAAAAGTCACATAAAAAAAAAAATTCCTATTGAGAAACATGTTCACTTTTCATATGTAATACCATGCGATAAATTGAGTGACATCATTCTCGTGGATCTAGCTCGTTCCATTCATGAAAAAATATACTTTGAATAATACTTTTGTATTTGAACGCCAATAATCATTTATCTGCTGTAAGAATAACTTTTTTCTTAGTCCATAACGCTTGTCGAGATTTTGGCGACGAATTTGGCGGAATGTCGCCAACTTGGCGACATTTTTTAAATGTTGCCAAATTAATGAAAATCTCGCCAAATGGATAAAAATGATGCTAAATCAATGAAAATGTCGACTAATTGTCGAAAATTCAATATCTTGGAAAGAATATTAGTATCTACTATAAGTAAAACCTATTTTTTTACTGTAAAAGTAGTAAATTCATTACATTATATAAGGAAAGTCATGTGTTGCCTACATCAGATTTTTTACTTTGAAGAAGTAGTTAATCAAAAAAGTTCTGGTAGCCATGTGTTTTTGTCGTTAGCGTAAACATGTTTCCTGAGGTAAACAGGAACTTGGTTTGTATACGAGATAGTTTATGTCCCTGTGGTAAGGAAGATGTGAATAAGACTGAATTGAAATGGGCCATTTACGCTTATAGGAAATTGTTTTCATTTTTTTCTGTTTTAATAAATGAAATAGCTTTTCTGGTCTTTAGTGAAAAATGAAATTTGAGAAAATATCTTGACATTTTCCAGAGGGGGCTTTGCCCCCTCTGAGAAATCTCAGTGGGGGATGGTGACCCTGTGCCCCCCCTCCGTAGTCGGCGCCTATGGGGGCTAATCTATGCTCTGAAGAAGGAGTGGGACATTTTTCTTCAGAACTCCTGAATCATTTGGTGCTAAACATGGTAGGACATTGTGAAATATATTCAAGATGGACATATTCTATACTGAAACGGTTCTAGGCATAGTTTGCTGTAAGTACTGCACATAAATTATACAGCTACATCATTAGAAAATGTGTAACTTTTGCAGAAAATGTATTGTTCATGAATTTGTCCAAAATGTATACAAACTTTTATAAAATATAAATTATCAATATACTGACATACATTTACGTCCATCTCAGGCTGCAGTCATTTATATATCTAGGGTGGTCCAAAAGGTCTTAGACAAGCTTTAAGGGTAGGTCAGGATTACAAAAACGAGCCCGTTTTGCGTAAGAACTTGTGGCCGCAATCGTCGCCGTGGGGATACAGATGCAGCAAAAAACTAAAAGAAAGAAATCTAGATAATACAACATAGGTTTATTGAGCATAATAATTACAAGTATCAGTTACAATTGTTTATCATAGTATTAAAGTAGGTGCTCAAATTTCTTGCCATCAGTAGCTGTGCATGTTTCAGCCAGGACTACCTTAATAGGATCTTTCCTGCAAGAAGGATCGGCCGAGAAGGACACGTTTCCCAATTTGTCACCAGTTGTTATCCCAACTGGTGACAAAATCCCCAACCAGTTCCCAATTTGTTCCCCATTGATTTCTTCCTGTGAGGTTACTACAAGAGCCTTGTTTACGAGACCCGGGTAACATCTAACGCTGATCTTGTCGCTAGAGTCATTGAGGCAGCTGCAAGTATCCGCGATCATCCCAGGATTTTTAACACGTTTTCTAATTCATGCGTCGACGTTGTTAGACATGCATTCTTAGCTCCTTCTTGCATCTGTAGTACCCCACGGTGGCGTTTGTGGCCATATGTTCCTATGCAAAACGGCTTATTTTTCTATGCTTGACCTACCCTTAAGTCTTAGTTTGTCTAAGACCTTTTTGGACTACCCTGTATATATATGACTGCATATTACTTTCCTTATATATATAATGTATAAGGAAAGTGTTGTGACGGGGTCGAAAATTCGAATTCGAGTTTTCGAAGGGAGAGCACGTTTCAAGCATCCCTGATCACGAATCAAACATTTTTGAAGTGATGTCTGTGTGTGTGTGTGTGTGAAAGTATGTGTGTGTGTGTGTGTCAGTGAGTCTGTGGAGACGATAACTGACGAACGAATGGACCGATTCGAACCAAATTTTGTACAAAAATCACAATCCGTAAACGCTGGAAGCCTATTGTTTTTATACGCAATCGAGTATTCAGAACCCCCCTAAATTTTCGAATGAAATTTTAAAAAAATCGTCAAAAAATTAAAACCACTAATAAAGTTACGCAAATAGACATTTCTCACGTAATTTTTCATTAGAAAGCGATTGCCATAAATTTTAGAACGCTAACATGAACCGTTCTCGAGATATTGCACATTTTTCAAAAAATTTATCAAAAAGTCATATAAATAAAAAAAAATTCCTATTGAGAAACATGTTCACTTTTCATATGTAATATCATGCGATAAATTGGGTGACATCATTCTCGTGGATCTAGCTCGTTCCATTCATGAAAAAAGATACTTTGAGTAATACTTTTGTATTTGAACGCCTATAGTCATTTATCTGCTGTAAGAATAACTTATTTCTTCTTCCATAACGCTTGGCGAGATTTTGCCGACGAATTTGGCGGAATATCGCCAACTTGGCGACATTTTGAAATGTTGCCAAATTAGCGAAAATCTCGCCAAATGGATCAAAATGACGCTAAATCAATTAAAATGACGACTAATTGTCGAAAATTCAATATCTTGGAAAGAATATTAGTATCTACTATAAGAAAAACCTATTTATTTTACTGTAAAAGTAGTAAATTCATTACATTATATAAGGAAAGTCATGTGTTGCCCAAATCAGATTTTTTTAACTGTATACACGACTGGAGCCTAACGTGAACATAAATGTATGCCAGTATACCAATAGTTTATATTTTGCAAAAGTCGGAATAGATTTTATACAAATTCATGAACAATATATTTTTTGCAAAAGTTACACATTTTCTAATGACCTCCTTCTGATATATTTTGCAAAAGTCGGAATAGATTTTATACAAATTCATGAACAATATATTTTTTGCAAAAGTTACACATTTTCTAATTCACCTCCTTCTGATGGGTTGGGCTCGGTCTCTGATGAAGAGCTTTCATTGGTTATTAACAATCTCCCAAACGGTAAAGCCCCTGGTCTCGACTCTATTGATTTTAAAATCTGGAAATCACTTTTTACTTCATTCCCCTTCATCTTTTCAAAAATTGCTAACCTATGTTTTAAATATTGCTACTTCCCCGCTTGTCTTCGAAACGCTAAAATTCTATTTCTTAATAAACCTGGTAAAGATCCTGCCCTTTGCTCCTCCTACCGTCCCATTTGTCTTTTACCTACTTTCGGAAAAATACTCGAAAAATTATTTGCTAATAAACTTAATTTTTGGATTAAAACCAATGACGCCCTTCATCAGCACCAATTCGGTTTTCGGGAAATGGTCAGTTGCGAAGATGCTACTCACAAACTTGTCTCCTCTATTAGAGACTTTAGACCAGGTCATTTTGTTTCACTCACCACTGTGGACATCTGTGGAGCCTTCGACTCCCTTAATTGGCATATCCTTCCTTCATCACTGGAAAGCATTCATCTTCCCATCGAATTTCAAGTTTTTATATTTTCTTACCTCAGTTCACGGTCCATTACCTTTTCAAACGATATCCATTCCTCCTCTAAAATCATTTCCTTCGGTGCTCCACAGGGATCGGTCTTGTCACCTATCCTGTGGAACATTTACTTCAACCGAGTTCTCCTCCTTAATAATGACCTTTTCTATCTTCAGGCCTTTGCAGATGATCTTGCAGTGGTGACATTTGGTGATTCCCTCTCACAACTTACACTCCGAACCAATTCCCTCCTGGACTCCCTTCAATCCTCCTTGTCCTCCCTTCAACTTTCTCCTTCACCCGAAAAATCACAATGTATTATCTTCAATAAAACTCGTTCCAAGAGAAAACAAAACCCAAGATTTAAAATGTTAAACAAACCCCTTAAAATTACCCGCCATCTTAAATATCTCGGAATTATAATAGATGACAACTTAACCTGGAGTCCTCATGTATTTTATCTTAAAGAGAAATGCTTCAAGCTCTCTTCTACTTTCGGGAAAATCGCGGGTAAAAATTGGGGGGTTAACAGGTCTTTCCTTAAAATCTGGTACCTTACAGTTATAGAAAAAATTATCACTTTCAGCTCAGGAATATGGGGTAAATGTCTTACGGGGGATCAAACTTCACGTCTCATTTCTCTCCAAAGGATTTTCCTTTTGAAGATTTCTTCCGGTTTTAGAACAACTTCGAGCATTTCTCTATACTCAATTACTGGTATCCCCCCTGTTCAATTTGTTATACAGACCCTTTACAAAAAATTTCATTTCTGGCGCCTTAAAACTGACCTTTTTTCATCCCCGTCCCTTCCTGACCCTTCCAGCTTTGATACAAACGTTCCCTTTTCCAGTCTCCCTCCCTCGCATCGTATTGTTAATCTTCCCTCCTTTGACCCTGATTCATTCTCCCCTTTTAATATCTACACAGATGGCTCTAAAACTGACGAAAATATTGGATTTGCAGTTTGCATTTTTAAAAAAGATGACCTGGTCGAATCGTTCTCTTTTAAGCTCTCTCATGGAAACACAGTCTTTCAAGCGGAAATCTCTGCCATTAAAGTCGCTATTCAATGGGCGTTGGACAACAATACAAAGGTCAATATTTTTTCGGACAGTTTGTCCTCCATTCTGGCTCTAAAATCTGTTAAAAATAGATCCAAATACTTATGTGATATTAAACTCTTGGCCCTTTCGGCATCTAAATTAATTAACATTCAATGGGTTAAAGCCCATGCTGGAATACTGGGAAACGAAGTTGCTGACTCTCATGCCAAAGCTGCCTCCCTTTCTGGTTCCCCTTTTACGGTCCCTTTCCCTTATTCTCTTCTCACTCGTCATTGTAAAATATTCCTAAATAATCTGTGGCAAACTTACTTAAACGACTATATCTCTCCCCGTAATCACGACCCGGCCCGTATTCTTTCTTTCCTCCCTTTGGTTGACCCTTCTCTTCTTATTTGTAACAGATTTCTTGTTTATTTTATTACCGGACACGGCCCGTTCCTTGATTACCTCAATTTCTTTAAGCACAAAACCTCTTCTAACTGTCCCTGTAATGCTTTTGGTGACGCTGATCACTATGTTTTTTCCTGTCCCTTTTCTAAAAAATTCCACCTCGTCAAACCTTCCCCTGCCCACTCTGCAGCTTGGTTTTCCGGTGTCCGCAGAAATAAAGTATTAATAAACAAACTGAAGGACTGTATTCAAACTGCGAGAGAGATTTCAAATTCTGTTAAGTGACACTTCTGTGAGTATTCTCTGTTCTTAATTTTTGGTGATCTATGAATTTCTTAATCCTGTTTTTGCTCCTGGGTTCTCCCCCTTTGGTGTAAGACTCCTTGAATTTCTTGTGCATTACTTGATTTTAAGTATGTCAGTCTGTCGGATGTTAGTTGTGTGTGATGACCATTGTATTGTGTAAGGATTGTTTGTTGTGTAAAGTTTTACACACAGATTAATACGCTTCCCGACCGTCCAAACAGTTACCTTACACCTTTCTGGTAGGTCGGACGGTCTGGGTTTCAACAACAACAACATTTTCTAATGACGTAGCTGAATAATTTATGTGCAGTGATTAGAGAAAACTATGTGTAGAGGCATTTTAGTATAGAATATGTCCACCATGAATATCTTTCGCAATGTCTTATCATGTTTAGCACCAAGTGATTCAGGAGTTCCGTGAAGCAAACTATTCCATTTTTCTTCGGATCGCAGATTAACCCCTATTTCTCAGAAAGTAATAGCCCTTTAAACATGAAACTTTCTTCAATTGTTCGGTTTCTTGTCTTAAAGAGCTTATACTTCCAAATTGAACAATTTTGTTTGAATTTTGGGAAGTTCTGAATATTTATATTGTAGTCCGGCCTAAATAACGTTAAAACTTTGGAAGGTTAATAGTTTCCGTGAGGACTTCTGGGCTTCTCCTATATGCTTTTTTAATATTATTTTTTTATGAAATATCTTTATAAAGATAAAGTGTGCAGTTTGTAATAGTATATAATGCAAGATCATTTCTTTATTAAACTTTCTACAGTCATTTTTTACTTTAAATATGATTTTCTCAATTTCTCATATTTGACACGTGTGCAACACTGAGCAAGCAACAAGCATGAAACATTCTAGAATTGTTCAGTTTGTTGTTCTGAAATACTTATACCTCAAATTGAACAGTTTTGTTTTTGTTAGATTTTTATTTGGGATAAAAATATGTTATTTTGAAATTAAAAATTTTAATTTAATTTTTCAAATATTGAATTATGCAAATGCTTTTATTTTGAGGTATAACTTCTGAAATGGATACTTTTGCATCATAATCAGCAATATTTTGGCTTCTGGAAATTATAGTTTTGTTGCAATTATGCGCGCAAGTAACATAAATAAAAATAAAATTTTAATATATTCATGAAAATTATACAATTTTTAAAAATATTATTATCATACTCACCTTATTGAAAAAATTATGATATATGACACAGATATTCACTTTTTAACCGTAAATTTTTTAGGTATTATTGATGTATAGGAAAAAAGGCACAAAATAAAATTTGAAGCATGGGATTTCACTCTGTTTATGGCACTTTAAGACTCCTGAGATTCCTGAGACTTAATAAGATTACTATTTTTCAGAAGAAAATCTGCAACATTATTAAATCTTTCTATACACTTCAGTTTTTCATATATAATAAGAGAGATAAATAAACTATTTGCATATACCTGGCCATGACTATATATTCTATTATTCTTTGGATTAAAATTTTCCCCATTAGTTTCCCACATACTGCAGCAAAATAGACTAATAAAATTATTGAATTTTCTTTTAGAATTTTTATAAACAAATACCCCAGACATAACTTTCGAAATCCAATTAAAAAATTAAAATTATGCCAAATTTTTCACCAGTGGATGTCTTGAATTTTTCTTTTCCGATAGAGACATGAAATTTGTATTTGTGTTAGTATAGTAATTTTGCAGTAAGCCAAAATGATGATCGTCATAAAGTAACGACAATGTCACATAAGTGGTGATTCAGTGATAGGATTGATTGGTATGTGACAGTGCTGCCTGCATTTTTGCAATAATACCTGGAAAGTAGCGAAAACCTTGATCATAATATCATAAACAAAATATTCGAATTTAATTTTAGAATATTGCCTCATCTTCATATAAGATAAGCGTCTTATCAGTTCAATAGATAGACTCGTCTGGTTAGCCAGAGATCGTTAGATCATGTCCGCGTTGAGACATTAGTAAAAAAAATCTGATGTGGGCAGCACATGACTTTCTTTATATAATGCAATGAATGTACTACTTTCACAATAAAAACATAGGTTTTTCTTATATTAGATATTTATATTATTTCCAAGATATTGAATTTTCGTCAATGAGTCGTCATTTTCATTGATTGTGTCATTTTTATCCATTTGACGAGATTTTCGTTAATTTGGCAACATTTAAAAAAGTCGCCAAGTTGCCGACCTTTCTCCAAATTCGTCGCCAAAATCTCGCCAAGCTTTATGTCCGGAGAAATAAGTTATTCTTATAGCAGACAAATAACTATTGGCGTTCAAATACAAAAGTATTACTCAAAGTATCTTTTCTCATGAATGGAATGAGCTAGATCCACGAGAATGGTGTCACCAAATGTATCGCATGATATTACATATGAAAAGTAACCATGTTTCTCAACAGTTAATATATTTTTTTATTTATGGTATTTTTTGATAAATTTATTTTAAAAATATGCAATATCTCGAGAACAGTTCATGCTAGCGTTCTAAAGTTTGTCAAACGCTTTCTTAGGAAAAATTACGTAAGAAATGTCTATTTGCGTAACTTTATTAATGGTTTTGATTTTTTGATGATTTTTTCAAAATTTCACTCGAAAATTTAGGGGGGGTTCTGAACATTCGATTACGTTTAAAAACAATAGGCTTCTAGTATTCATGGAGTCTGATTTTTGTACCAAATTTCATTCGAATCGCTCTATTCATTCGTGAGATATCGTCTCCATAGACTCACTGACACACACACACACACACAGACACACAGACAGACACACACACACACACACACACACACACACACAGACATCACCTCAAAAATGTTTGCAGGGATGCTTGAAACGTGCTCTCCCGTCGAAAACTCGAATTCGAATTTTCGACCCCGTCACAATACTTTCCTTATACATTATGTATATAAGGAAAATAATAATATAAAATTTACATATTTCTAAACTCCAATGTTTCTGCGCGGTTTTGCATAATTTATAAAAAGTATTTCAAAGTGTTACATTACCATTTTGAGATATCAGTAATAGTGGCTTCAATCATAAAATATAGTAAAATCTAAAATGAATATAACAATGACATATATTTAACTCTTTCAGTTCCTTTGACGGCTACCGCCGGTGCCTGAAGATGCTTTTCCAGCTTCACGAGGAATGTCAAGATGGACCTGAAGCAGTTATGGACGAAATTATCCAGCGGTCCGCAGGTATTCTTGGCGAAGGAGTCTGTGAGGAATATTTTGATAGATGTACCGGTAGCGGCACTAACAAGATAATTGCCCCTTCAATCTTTATTATTTTTGCACTTTTCTCTCTCTCAATGAGAACTTTCTTTAATTCTTATATGTGATCGGCATCAGATATCTACTGTGTACTATAGAGGGATTGAAGGGAATTTGTATAAACGAACTTTACAAGGTGTCAAACCAGGTATTTCCAGGAATTCATCACCAGAGGGTGTTATTATTTGATCTGGGGCTGTTAACATTTTACTGTGATACACAGAGTCTGATTTATGAAAAACTTCCAGGACCAAAATCCTGAAAACCAACAATTTTGAATATGAAATGAACTAAGAAATTGGTACGTAATTATTTTATAAATATAGATGCACTCCGATTGCAGATAGCAGCAACAATGAACTGAGTCCACGCTTATTATGTGTTGTTCAGCATGGATTAACATACATTTGCTATGGTAGCGAAGAAATTTGCTGCAATTTTGTGAACTATTGCGATTTCAGCCCTATCATGAAGTCGGTCACGAATGTTTCAATAACTCAGGCTGCAACGGCAAAGTACAATGAATTATTTTATGATTTATTTAAAAATATTTTGTGAAAATCGGATATGAGTTAAATATCTTTTACCTTTAGAAAATTAAACAAAAATTTGAAAGATTTTATTTCTATCATTGTTATTTTCCACCCATACGTAGTAGATTTTAAATAGTACATTAATAAAGAATTTTATATCAGGATAAACCGTCTGTTACGTTAGATTGTACACGTATTAAAGTCCTGAGCATATGTCCTGTAATCAAGCACTGGCCATATGTGCTCTCATGGTAGCCTTTGTGAAATGGTACCATATGCTAACTAGCATGGGCACCATTATTTGAATGTGAGACATGGTTAGTAATGTGTTAAAAGTCCAGTGCCTTATTGCAGGTATAACTTTTGGAATAGGGCACATGGAAAATTAAAAAGTGCGTGTGTTTGTACATATTACACTTGAAGTGTTAGCAGCCCTAGGGGAAATTCCTGTGTCAAGATGTTTTTAATACTGGCCTGACATGTTTCAAATCTGAATCTGCATAATATTTGTTCATCGGATTTTGTAATTATTTGTTGAATGTGATTGTGAACGATATTTTAGTTTCTAAAAAATGAATTGTTGCTTGATACTTACAAACAGAGCATTTAGTTCTCGCATTTTTAATAAGAATGTTATCTTATCGTAAAGTTGTATTTATTTATATTTCAGTGCACTTTGTGATAGTATAAAAATTCAAAAATCTCAAAAAACATTTTATTCGTTTCTCTGTAGATATATTAAAATTCTTCTAAAGGAGATTGACGTTATTTATATTACAGTAAAAGTTGGAAGTAATATCATTAAAGATAATTATGTTTTGTTTCGACAGGTTCTATTCTCCTGCTCTTAGAATTTTTTTTTTTTTTTTTTTTTTTGCGACTATGCAGATTTGCATGTTGATACCTTTTTCACGTATGTCACGTGCCTTTATCGCTCATCCTCATGTTCTGTTGCAGATATGAAAAATTCATTGGAATAATAATTAAAATAAAAGGCAAATTTATTTTGCTGTCTCTTCGGCAGAATATTTAGTGATATTTTTCTTACTTTTCTGGCTTAAGCTTTCGACTTCGTATTTAAACATTTTCAAAAGAAATTTTTCGTGTTACAATACTTTTCCATTATTTTAGTCTTTATTTAAACCTTTTTCAGCTAAAATTCCATAGAAAACAGTTTATTGACTTGAACAAAGCCATTTTTGCAATATGCTTTTGTCATCATTTTTTTTTTCTGTGGAATTAAATGATTGTCTAATATATTTTTTATTTTAAAATGATGTTGTCATTTTATTTTGTTTTATTTTATGAAACGAGTTTATCGAGAATTACAGTTATTTTAAACACATATTTTTATTATCATGCATACGTTATTTTTGCTGCTTCTTGAAGGATATTATTTGCTTTAAATATTAAGAATACACATGTTAGCTATTTTATCTTAATATAAGGAAAGAGAGTTTTTTTTAACTGGGGAGAGAAGCAAATGGTTAATCAATTAATTATGTTTATAATATTATCATGAAACAATAAATTCGGAATTGTGCATGATGTGCTTAAAAACTATATTTGTAATAGAATGTTTTTATAAGATGTCTCAAACACTGCCAATTATTTATTGTTTTCTGTGTGATATTTCGTTTAATAAAATAGTTAGCCTATGTACAATCTAAGAAATTTATGAAGAAATTAACATGAATTATTTGTTAATCCTTTTCTAACGCCACAGAAAAATATAGAAATAAAATTAATGGTGAAATTAGTATTTTGTCTCTTTATTGTAACCTTGCGCTGTCAGATTCTGAAACAAGTTGGAGTTTCAATCAAAATTATACTGTGTTAAATATTTTTTAAGGGAATAATAGTTATGGTCGGAATAATACTAACTATGGTCTCAATAATAGCAGTGGTCGGAATAATAGCTCTATCTAGATGAAATCGAGGCATTCCGAAAAATATAAACTCTTTGGAATTTCACATTTTGCATCCCCGAAACTAATAGATAAAAATCTGATGTGGGCAACACATGACTTTCCTTATATAATGTAATGAAGTTACTACTTTTGCAGTAAAAAAAAAATAGGTTTTTCTTATAATATTCTTTCCAAGATATTGAATTTTCGACAATTAGTCGTCATTTTCATTGATTCAGCGTCATTTTTATCCATTTAGCGAGATTTTCGTTAATTTGGCAACATTTCAAAAAGTCAAGTTGGCGACATTCCGCCAAATTCATATCCAAAATCTCGCCAAGCGCTATGGACGAAGAAATAAGTTGTTCTTACAGCAGATAAATGTTTATTGGCGTTCAAATACAAAAGTATTACTCAAAGTATCTTTCCATGAGTGGAACGAGCTAGATCCACGAGAATGATGTCACCCAATTTATCGCATGGTATTACATATGAAAAGTGAACATGTTTCTCAATAGGAAATATTTTTTTTTCATTTTATATGACTTTTTGATAATTTTTTTGAAAAATGTGCAATATCTCGAGAACGTTCATGTTAGCGTTCTAAAATTTATGTCAATCGTTTTCTAATGAAAAATTACATAAGAAATGTCTATTTGCATAACTTTATTAGTGGTTTTGATTTTTTGACGATTTTTTCAAAATTTTATTCGAAAATTTAGGGGGGTTCTGAACATTCGATTACGTATAAAAACAATAGGCTTCCAGTGTTTACGGATTGTGATTTATGTTCCAAATTTGGTTCGAATCGCTCCATTCGTTCGTCAGTTATCGTCTCCACAGGCTCACTGACACACACACACACACACACAGACATCACTTCAAAAATGTTTGATTTCGTGATCAGGGATGCTTGAAACGTGCTCTCCCGTCGAAAACTCGAATTCGAATTTTCGATCTCGTCACAATACTTTCCTTATTCATTATGTATATAAGGAAAGTAAAAATATAATAATATATACTTTAGAACAGTCGTGCACAACCCGCGACCCTCGGCCTAATCGTGTGCGACCCGCCGCCACCCTCAGCTTGGCGAACACATAAAAAAAATTTCCAAGACTTTCGCAAAACAAAAAAAAAAAAAAAAAAAAAAAGAAGGAAAGAAAGACTGCATCATAAAATTTTATAAAAAATTATTTTTTATATCAAATTTCCTTTAAGACTAGTAGAAAATCTGCAAAATGAGTTCAGTCGTCGATTTCAAGATATCAGAAAACTTGAGAAATCTTTGGAAGTGTTTGCAATACCATTCGCGACAAATATTGAAACAGCGCCCGTCAATTTTTAGATGGAGCTTATCGAAATTCAGAGTAAATCTGAATTGAAAGCTAAAATTTCCGAAGTCTCTTTGCTAGAATTTTACAGAAATTACTTGCCTTGTGAAATGGGAAAATTGAAAATTCACGCTCAAAAAACGATAACATTATTCGGGAGCACCTACTTAACAATCATTTTCATTAATGAAACAAGTGAAATCAAAAGATCGTTCTGGTCTAACTAATGAACACTTGGAGGGAAACCTACGGATTGCTGTATCCAACATTGAACCAGACATTGAAAGAATAATGAAAACCAAACAATGTCAAATTCCCCACTAGCTCTACAAGAAAATAAAAGGATTTTGGCGATGTCTGTATGTTTTTGAAGCAAGTGAGTTTTTTTTTTTCATTTCTGTATTTGTTTCTAATTTTCACTTTTAACTTTTTGTTTCGGTATTTACTAAAAATACATTGCTGGGTGGTCCCCCCCCCCCCTTGGGGCTCGCCGTTGCTTAGTCTATATGAAATTGATCCGAAGGTGCTAAAAGATTGTACACCCCTTCTTTAGAATATAATAGAATATAGTTGAAATAGAGTACCATTTATGAATATGCAAAAATAATTTTAATATTTTGAATTATTTTTGTTTAAAGTAAAAATATTTTATCCGAGAGAGATTTTGCTTAACTTTACATACTTTTATTCAAAATATCTTCTATAAAATACAGATATAAACAATAAGTGACAAAAGTAGTCAGTAGAAAATGCAGTTTCGAGGTAAATAATTTCTTTTCTAAAACCTCTTCAAGTTTTCGAGCAATTGTCTTCTCAAGTTGAAGAAGATTGAATATTTTCCGTAT
Source organism: Amaurobius ferox (assembly GCA_951213105.1). Classification (NCBI taxonomy): domain Eukaryota; kingdom Metazoa; phylum Arthropoda; class Arachnida; order Araneae; family Amaurobiidae; genus Amaurobius; species Amaurobius ferox. Next base: position 127,690,484 of record OX578140.1, read on the forward strand.
TTAGAGATTGTAATGTTTATATCTCACAATTTAAAAGTGTTAGCGATGAACTGTAAAAATTAATTCATAGCCTTTTAAACGTCCTATAAGGATATATAATTAGATTTTTTATGGATTTCCTACACAATGCTCAACTTCAAGCACCGAATTAAAAACATAAACCTAACTGTAGCCATTCTAACAATACAAAAGCAGATGATACTATTACAAACGTAAGACTAACAAATAATCGAATTTGGTATCACGTCTGCATCCAACAAATAAAATTAAGGACAGAACGTCTTTGAAACCAAAGGTCATTTATTAAAACATCTTAAAAGACGTACAAAACATTTTTAAAACCGCCAGAGCGCTTTCGGGCTTTAATACGCCCTTCATCAGTGGCTAAATGAATGGTAAAACATGGAATATTCATATATAGAGACCAGTTATACAGCAAATTTGCATAAAAATATAAAATGGTAAATTAACTTAATATTAATTAATGTAAAATAATCCAAGAAATATACACGGAAAATACAAAAATTACTTTAAACGCTTTCAAATTGTAAAAATATTACAAGACAAGTACTATCAATACATTATTTAGTTACAGGAAAAGCATAATTTTGGAAGAACCGTTAAGCGTAATTTTCATGACAATGACGTCATAAATAACTGTTAAGAGATTTGAATTGCATAGAGTCGAGAATGAATCGTCAAGCATAACTTAAAATTTGAACGGGATTAAAATTACAAATCAACTCACGGTAAATATAAAAAAAGAGGGATTCATAAAGGAGAATATTATGTGGATTGTTACAACGAACTAAAAGGAAAGTTTTTTCAAAAAAGGACAGGAATTTATCATTAACCACATATTGAACAAGGTCCATAGAATGTTTATCACATTTGACATCGCGAGCGTGTTTCGCTAAACGGATGTTAGCAGTACGTTTTGTACTACCAATGTAAAATTTATAGTCACCATCAGGAGATAACAAGGGAATTACATACACCCTAGCAAAGCTTTTGAAGTCATCAATATTCCCTAGTTTATCAGAACGAATACGATTAAATAAAGTGGTAATATTAGAGTGAGCAGGTTTGAAACCAAATTCATGACACAAATGAATAAAAGGACAAAAAATCTTAGGATGGTAAGGAACACTAGATTTATGGGCTAAACGATCTTTAATAGCAACAAGTTTCGTATCAAATAGAGTAAATTTAAGGCAAACATGGGCGAAAATCTTATAAATAAACTCAAAAGAATAAGCACTCTCATGGCAAAGATTAAAAAATAAAATTAATTTCATCAGTCAAAGCAGGGATAGAAGAGCAAACATTAAATGCCCGATTAAAATAATCGTTAAAAGAGGCTCTTTTTTAAGAGGATACATGATGAAAAGAATTAGCGGGAATACAGGAGTTAGTAAAAGTAGATTTACGGAAAATGGAAGTATGAAAACCAAAATCTGAACGGGTGACCAGAACATCAAGAAAATGCAAAGAATAATTGGTTTCATGCTCAACAGTAAAATTAATCGAAGGGTAAAAATCATTAACTTTATTCAAAAGGTGAAGGAGATCATTTTAATCACGATTCCAAATAATAAAAACATCATCCACGTAACGGCACCAAAGAATAGGTTTAATCGTTAAAAAAGGCAAAACATCATTCTGGAGCTACTGCATAACGGCCTCGGCCAAAATACCAGATAAAGCGCTACCCATAGGGGCGACAGAAGTTTGCAAGTAGTAAATAGCATCACGGAAAGCAAAGTAATTTGTCTCCGCAATAATATTCAAAGCAGAAGTGATTGCGTCGATAGTGGGGATTTTAAATTTGTGATTCTGGAGTTTTTCGGCAATAATATCAATAGCAATGTCAACGGGGGTACTAGGGAAAAGGGAAACGACATCAAAACTATGGAGAGTACGATTAGGTAATTTCGAATTTTGTTGTGGAAAAACTTACTTACTTAAAAGAAAATAAACATGATACTTAAAAGAAATAAAAATGCACATAATTCTTAGATTTTTCTTTTTTAAATACTTGACACAAAATTATATTTCATAATGTAGTAGATTATAATTTTTGCAATTTTTAGAAATAACTAGAATTAAAAATATACTTAAAAGAAATATAATTAATCGAAAAAATGCTAATTCATTTTATAGCAGTTTGTGTTTTGTGCATCTAGAAACATGTTCTACTTGTGCTTTGTGCCCTTACTCACTGTGTTCATTCTTAACATTCATCACAGTCACACGATACCACCGTTGATCAGAGATGTGTAGTTTTAGCACCCACAAATAAAGCTGGATATTCAATTGGAATAACTTTAAAAGCAAGAGGGTTGCCAGAGCTATATCAAATGGCACTCCACGTATTGTCGTTTGGCATAGCCAAAAAATTTTTAAGTATTGTGTGTTTTTTAAGTATTTTATTCTTAAAAGTTATTTATAATTTAAAATAGCCTATCAACTTAATTACAATATTTTTAATATCGTTTTTTTGATATATTTTAGTATTCAAGTTTGCTTTTAAAAAATTAACTCTTTAAAAATTGCAAAAATATTTTAACGATTGTGTCTTAATATTTTTATATGTCCCAAGATTTTAATCTGTATTTTTAAGTTATTTTCAATTTAAAATAGCTTCTCTTTTAGATTCAAAATTATATTTCATAACGTAGTAAATTATAATTTTTGCAATTTTTAAAAATAATTAGAATTAAGAATATATTTAAATATAAATTGAAAATAAATGAAAAAAACATATTTTTGCATTAAAAATAATTTATGAATTTAAAATAATACTCCTGAAATTTTATGATTTTTTATAATTATCGTATTAACAATATAATATAAATTAAAATAAAAATTATATTACATATGAACAGAGTGATTCTATAGTATTGTGAATTTTGCATATATGACACATTTAGTGTATCGTATCTTTGTAAAAAATGACTTAGGTGAATGTATTTTAAATTTTAAAGATACTGTTTCAGATTGTGTTGATTTCAATATTAATATGTACTTCAAATGATAATTTTTCTTTTTATAAATTCCAGTACATTATTGAAATCAACACAATCTGAAAAATTGACATCTATTGTAAAAATATATTTATTCTCCTAGCTCAATATTTTTGTTTATAAAGATACATAAAACTTTGTAAATGTCATGTCTGCAACATGCACTATACTGTAGAGTTGCCCAGTGTACGATAAATATGTATATAAACACGTAAAAAATACGTGTAGAAACACAATATAAACACGTAATGACTATGTTGTTGTTGATTGAGACCCAGACCGTCCGACCTACCAGAAAGGTGTAAGGTAAATGTATGGACGGCCGGGAAGTGCCACCCAATTTAGACCGGAACCCAGTGGGGGAGGCATCCACAGGGACCGTACCCTCCTTCCCCTACCACCAACCTCTCGGAAGGACTTACGGACCCACATGTTTAACGTGATCGTACTCCGCATCAACACGGCGGAATTTGTGGTAGCGTGCAAATCTAGCGCGCAAACCACGGGGATACCGCACCCGAGATGGCCAACAGCACGCGGTGTTCCGAGGTGGTCACCCACCAAGTACTAACCGCGCCCGATGCTGCTTGACTTCGGTGATCTAACGAGAACCGGTGTTTTCAGCACGGTACGGCCGTTGGCCTCGTAATGACTATGTGTAGAAGCACAATACAAATATGCATGGGAATACATTATAAATTCTTATGGGAACACATTATAAATACGTATGGGAACACGTTATAAACACGTATGTGGATATACGTAATATACAAGTATGTGATACGTAATAAGCACGTATCTGCGTAATAATAACGTATGTGGATATACGTAATAATAACGTATGTGGATATACGTAATAATAACATATGTGGATACGTAATAAATACGTATGTGGATATGTAATAATAACGTATGTGAATATATGTAATAATAACGTATAAGGATACTTAATAACCTTTTTTATAACGATTGGTATACCGTATTCTTATGTACCGTTTTGCTTAATGATTACGTATGGCCTGACACGTAAAGATTATGTATGCTTGATACGTAAGAATTACGTATTTGTGCTACCTGGGTTCTATCTAGAGCAGTGCTTCTCAATCTTTGTGAGACTGCGGTCTGGTAAATAATTTTTTTATAAGACGAGGGCCCGGTGCCAACAAATTGTCTCATAAAAACTTTTCTAATTTAAAAATGTATAATGTTATTCAATATAAAATGGATTATTGTATTACTAAATTGATTTTACTGATGTTGGTTTGAAAATAAAAACTTTATTGAGAAAAAAAATATTTATTCATTGTAATTCACCATAGAAGTCCGCGGAGCAATTTCTTATTCAATTTAAAAATTTAAAAGCAGTTTGATCACTGACATTTGCTACACAGAAGTTATTTAGACGTTTTGGTTCTGAGCTTTTAGACATATTCACCAATATTACTCTGCATAGAATATTTCCACTATGAAATATTTATTCATAAATAATTTTTAGAAAGTTAAAACACTAAATTCCAGGAGAATCTCTCACCATTCGGCTAAGGCTCGGCGATTGAGAAACACTGATCTAAAGAAACAGAATTCTATCATCGGAGGTGCTGCCATCTACTGAATAGACTACAAACATTAAACTAGTTTGGGTACAGATTATAAAAGCTTTCAAAAATAAATTTTATGTATAGAACAGTGTTCCCTATGATTAGGTAAATACATATTTTTTTAATGGAAAAAAATAAATCATCAAATAATAGATTTGCGTTGTTCTAAACAACTCCACCACATCAATGATTATTTTTACCATTTGAAAGGATATTTCTGTGATACCTATCAAAAGTAAATATTCACAAGACCATAATTTTGTCTATTATTTAGATAAACGGATGCATACACAGGAACAGATATATACGCAGACTAGCACTCAATTTGGACCTCGGATCATGCGTGCTTTTAAAAATCAGATATTCAATTGACTGCTGTTGAAACCTCTCACGAAAGTATGGTAATATTAAAATATAATAAAAATGCTATCTCAATAAATCTTTAGAATTTAGCCATCTTTTAGAACAATACTCATAATAATAGCATAATACCAAATAAATAAATAAATAAATTAGAATGATATATTTTCAATTCGCAAAGTTGGAAAATCGATAAATAAAATCCCTTTTGTCAAATAAACAGCTGTTTTACCGCCTCAACAAATATGTACAATTTTATCTTTATCGTCTGACAACCGGAGTAGAACACAGACGATAAATTCTGTGCAAACGGCACATGAAAAAAATTTTAGAAAAAAAAAATAAATGCTATGTCAGCGAATCTTCATCAAAATTTTACCCTTTTTAGCACAATACTCATTCTGATAATATAATGCAATATTAAAAATATTAATGTGATATATTTTAAATTCGCAAACTTAGAACAGCGAAAAATAAAATCCACTTAGATAAATAGTTGTTTTACCGTGATGAATTCTGCAATTTATCTTTATCGTCTGCTCGGAATAAAACTGGTTTTGACGTAGAAATGCAGACTGATTTCCGAATTTAAATGTTCATGACTTTTAAACTAATTCGAATTTTGAAAACATATCGGCGAGGTTCATCGTCCGGGGATCCCCGTAGCAAAATTCGCCACTAACCGACGTTTCATTTTTCGCCGCAGATTATATTTACACACACACACACATCTTCTTTTGTTATGTTAGATGATATTTACATTTAAATGCATTTCCGAGAGAAATTACAAGGGAATACTATTGTCCTAAAGCGTTATTCCATAAAAGTAAACTTACAAAAATCTTCAAAATGGTTGCGTTTGCAGCATCTTAGACTAGCTTTTTTGAAATTTTATGATGGTTGTGTGGGGAGCTAATATTTTGCTACGGAATGCTGCATTATATTGAGAGTACATCCCTCAATAAAATGCAAACTTTCGTAGCAAAATATTTTAGTCAAATTTAGCCTTACCACATAACCAGCATAAAACTAAAAAAAAAGCTAGTCTGAGAGGCTGCAAATGCAACCATTTTGAAGAATTCTGAATATGTATGGGTGCCTATAGTGGGGGAGAAGGGGGATTTTCACTCCTCCCCATGGACGTTGATAGATGGGGGAAAATATTCTTGAAAATATCCTTAAGTTTGTTCTCTTGTGGAAAAAGTTCCATGGACGCCCATGTTTATATTTTGTGCTGTTGTTATTCGTCGTGATTTTTGGTGGCAAAAATTTTACCATACTATTTTTTTTTTAATATGTTTGCTTTTAAACATTTATTTTGCAGTATCTGCTGCAGATATAGCTTAGATGATGACTGATATGGATTCAGTATCAAATTCGAGAGATTTAGGGGTTTACTAAAGATTACTATTCCCCCTACTTTTTCAATTTCTAGTTCAAAACTTTTCATTTCACTTGAAACATCAATTTTTCAAGATTAGCTATAGATAGAGCTTAGATTGTAATTGATATGAATTCAGTATCAAAATCTGGAGAAGATAGAGGGATTTACTAAGGATTTGCATTTCTGGTTCTTTTTTTACTTCCAGTTCAAAAATTTTCATTTTCTTTGAAGAATCTATTTCTCGGAATCTGCAATAGATTTAAATTATGATTGCTGTGGATTCACCATCAAATTCTGGATGGAGTTCGGGATTTACTAAGAATTTCCATTTCCGGTCCAAACATTTTCTTCAAACAACTATTTCTCACGATTGGCTATAGATGAAGCTTAGATGACGACTGTTATGAACTCAGCAAAATATTCCGGAGGGGGTCGGTGGGTTCACAAAAATTCCCCTTCCAAATAAAAAAAAAACTCATTGAAGTATCTATTGCTCAGTATTGACCATATATAGAGCTTAGATGATAGCTGATATGGAAGATATATTTTTAGAACGGTTGAAGTGGTTAATAAGGAATTCCATTTCCGCTTGTGGAGATGACACTTGTGGTTTTTCTGAAAATTTATATGACTGTGCTAAATAAATACGCAAAAGATAATAAAAATATTTAATATTTGTGTCGAAGAAGAATTATATACCCCACCATATGAAAGATCTTTTATAATTATTATTATTTTTTTTTAATTTGAAATTTGAAGTTGGTAATATAGTTTTTATTACGATTACAGTTAATCTTGCAATATTACAGTTATTTTTGCAATCTTCTCACAATGATAAAACTTCAGCCTGATCTGACGATTATCAGAGTTTCAAAACTTCATACCATTTATATCCAAATCAATGTTGTAAATATTTCTTCAAAAATTCATTCAGCTTTTCATGAAAGTTTCAAAAATATTAATAAAATAAATTGCACCCCTTCATCCATCTAAATGTATAAAAAATAAACAAATCAGAAAATAAAAATGACACATTAGAAATTTTAGAGAAAGAAATGAAAAAAAAAAAAAAATTAAAAACACCCCAAAAATGGAATAAAAAGCTCCCGGTATTCGAAAGAAATTCAGTATACAAATATTTAAAATGCCTTGTCATATATGATGGAGGGAAAAAAGATTATTCAGGAATATCTGTGACTTATTAAATAGCACCTCACGTCCAAGATACAATGAGAGGGGAAAAAAGGGAAAAACCTTTCATAAAAAATTAAAAATATTCAAGTAGATGGGGAAAATAAAGACAAATCGATATTTCGGAAGATATTTTTAATCCGTTTTTGAGGATATTTGGAAGTGATGGAATGCTTTTGACGTGAATTAAGGAAAAGTATATTTTTATTTATTTTTTTCCCGGTTTTTATATTTCAGAAAGCTAAAGTTCTGTTTGTGAAATTGCGACACCATGAAGGAATCATCAGAAGCGAATGAAATGCATTCCACAAACGACTTGTATTAATACAAATAAACAATTAAATTTACAAAGCAAAAAAACGATATTACATGTCAAAAATCAGTATTAGGTGAAGTCACCATTTGCTGCAATAAGTGCTTCCATGTAACGTGACATTGAATCAAACATATTTTGAATTTTTACCTGAGGAAGAGCATTCCAGATTGCTTCTATCTGAACCCAAAGTTCATCTGTATTTGCTACTGAACGATTGTCACTAGAGCCGATCGACGAAATCCCAGACAAATTCAACAGCCGATATATTCGGTGAATAGGCAAGTCAAGGAAGAAGCTGTGTCTGTTGTCTTGAACATTCCTAGCAACATGTGAACGGGCACTGCTCTGTTGAAATACAGACCCAAGAATTCGTTGAAGGAAGGATACGACTTCGGGCTTCAGAACGTCTTTGATGTACTGGTTGCTGTTGAGATTACCCACAATTCTGAGCAGCTGAGATCGTCCAAGATACCCAATGACACTCCAGACCATCACGCTTGGCATTCGTCCAGTATGGCGCTTTATTACGCACTGTGGAAGGTGGCGTTCACCGCTATAGCATCTACCGTGGATGCGGCCATCACTGTATCCCAATTCAAAGCGGGATTCATCGGAAAAGACGACTTGTTGCCAATCAGCAGGCCTGTGTCTATGCTGATGAGCCCATTGTAGCCGCAGGCGTCGATGGTTTTGCGCCAGGGGAATTTTACACGAAGGAATTCTTGCACACAGTCTACGGTGCAGCAGACGTCGACAAATTGTTGGAACAGACAATGACACATCTGCAGCATTGTTCAAATGTTCTGCCAACTGCAGAGATGAAGCTGTATGGTCCGTCATTGCCATGCGGATGAGGTGTCTATCATCCTTTTCTGACGTAACATTTTGTCGTCTACTGCCGGATTGGCGACTCATCCGGTCCTCAACAGTGCACTGCTTCAACACTCGCATTACTGTCGTGGTATTGAGCTCCATATGAGCTGCTATTGCACAATAAGGAAAACCCCTTCATGAAGGCCGATCATTCGTCTCCGTTCAAACTCCGTAACTTGCTCGTATGGCGTTCTCTGTCGTCTAGAGGCATACTGACTTCTCATGAAACATTTACCGCTGGCAGATAATCATAGACTATTTCCAACGTCCCGCTACAGCTCTCTATTTATATGACTAAAACAGCAGTTCAGAGGGCGTTACTCAGCCTACTGATGCACGGTGACTCTGAAATTCTAATAATTTTCATAGCACACCCTAATTTGCATTTGCTGTAAGTATCAGTTCAATCGGGTGATTCCTTCATGGTGTTACAATTTTTACAAACATGAGTTTAATACACGTTTTGAGATTTTGAAACTTTTCTGCTAAATTAGTTTTAGCAAACGATTGACACAAATTTTAGAAAGCTAGCTTGAACCGTTCTTGAGAAATTGCACAATTTTTCAAAAAAATTATCAAAAAATCATATAAATTAAATAAAATATTACCTATTGTGAAATAAGTTCACTTTACATAAGTAATATCGTGCGATAAATTTGGTGACATCATTTTTGTGGATCTAGCTAGTTCCATTCATGTGAAAATATGCTTTAGATAATACTTTTGTATTTGGACGCTAATAGTTAGTTATCTGCTACAAAAATAACTTATTTTTCCGTCCATAACGTTTGGCGAACTTTTGGCGGAATGTCGCCAACTTGGCGACTTTTTAAATGGTGCCAAATTAACGAAAATATAGAAAAATTGATAAAAATGACGCTAAATCAATGAAAATGACGATTAGATGATGAAGTAATTAGTAAAGTATTTTAATATATGGACTATATCGCTTATTGAAGATGCTATCAATATTGATGATTGTTTAGAGTTGCACGAAGTATAAGTTAATTGAGTATTTTGAAATTGTTTTGAGTATTTTGAAATATAGACATCATTAATTAATCATCAGTTTCTGTTTATAAATTGATTTTAAAGCCGAAGGAAGAACAAATAATGTTTGTGTTGTAATCTTAAAAGATTATGATTTAAGTCAAATTTTCAATAATTTTAGTAATCTTTGAACCCGAAAGATGTAAGTGACATAGCCCTTTCAAAATATGCAATACATTTATAAAAATCATTTCTATATCTATTTTTTTAATATTTAAATTAAAAACAAGAAAGATCAATCATGCTTAAAGCATTGATTATGAAACACTTTCCAACTTCAATGCAATTTTATTTAAACAAGTCTAAAATGCAATACATTCCTCGGTAATATTTTGAAACTTATCACAATACTGCATTAATTTATTATATTTGAAAACTTAAACCTTCATCGAAAAAAAATGAACTTCATTCAAATGACGGCATTGAAATATAAATTGCCTGGTTTAAACATCTTTAAAATGTTATACATTCCTCGGTAATAGTTTTAGAATTATCATAATACTACGATAATTTATTATATTTGAAAACTTCATCGAAAACAACTGAAATTAATTCAAATGACGTCATAGAAAAAATAACACGGCTGGATCTCTCTATAAAAACAGAATTTCATTGATAACTTTCTCCCATTCATTTCATTCATCACAATACTATAATAATTTATTTTATTTAAACATTTTGTTTAAGACCATGGAGCTACAAAAAATTAAACTCTATGCTTGAAACTTCATCGAAAAAAATCGTCCTTCTCTTTATGAAATCAATTAATATTTCATTCATATCAGCCATGCAGACTCCATGGACTAAATTATTTTGTGTTAAAAATATACAGGAATTCTAATACAACTCATTCTATATATTTTGCTGTTTACATTTTACATAGGTGAAAAATAGGCTTAGTTGTAGAAATAATCAAATTTAGATGAGCATTTAAACTCAAATATATTGTCATTGCGTTGTTTCAGTATGTAGATGCACAGAATTTAAGCAAAAATAAAGTAGCTTTAGGACGGATACAACACTCAATATGAATTAAAAAGAACTTAAAAAAATCACGATTTTGAAACAAGATGGGTGCCATATATCATTTTGAAGTGGGTCATGTGATCGTTTCATATCATGGTCACGTGATCGTTTCATATAAGAGGTGTAATTATTATTTTAATTTTTATTTAAAAAACTACTGAATATATTTCGCTGAATTTTTTTTATATATTTTATGGAACAATTTGAATATTACCTAAAATTTTCGAAGCAATTTGTGAATTTTAAATCCGCTTAAAAAATGTTTGAAAAATTAGGTCCCATAGGTCTCAATGTATTTCATTTTTTCGACCCGGGTTCAATCCAAAACTAATTGGCTAACATTTATATTCCCATTGGTTCTACAGATCGTCTGAACAACATACTAAAATTTCATTTTGATTAAGTCATTTTTACGGCAGTTATCGTGCTAACGGACAGACAGACAGACAGACAGAATGAACAAAGTCATAAACACTTTTCAACTTTGTTGTAAAGTGTTAAAAAAATAAATAAAAATAAAAATAATCTGTGTATAAACAGACAGGATATAATTGCGCCGATAAACAACATATAATTTTTTTCACATAAATTTGCGAGAAAATTATCATCTGCATAATGCTATTTCTATGGAAGGTTTAATTGTGTGTTTTTAACACTTTCCAACATAGTTAAAAAGTGTTTATGACGTTGGTCATTCTATATGTTTGTCTGCCTGTCCGTTCGCATGATAACTGCCATAAAAATGAATTTATCAAAATGAAATTTTAGCATGTTGTTCAGACGGTTTGTGGGACATATGGGAATAAAAATGAATAATACCACCCAATTAGTTTTGTATTTAACCCGGGTTAAAAATATGAAATATATTGATCCCTATGGAACACAATTTTTTAAACAATTTTTATGTGGAGTTAAAATTTTTTATATTGCTTCGAAAATATAGGAAATAGTCAAATTATATAAAATGAATAAAAAAATTTTCAGCAAAATATGTTAGGTAGTTTTTTAAATAAAGGAAATAATAATCACACCCATATCATACTAAGAGATAACAGGACTCATTTCAAAATAAAATATTGCATCCATTTTTTTTCCCGGGGTGTAAAGATCGTGTTATTTGAAGATTGTTTAATTTATATTTAGTGTTGCATCTGTCATAAAACCGCTTTATTTTTGCATAGTACCTGAGTATCTACATTTTGTGCCAACTCAATTACAATATTTTTTTATTTTAAATCATCACTGAACTTTGATTATTTCTACAACGAAGCCTAATTTCTATAGCATGTAGAATGTAAACACATCCAGCGATTGTAAGATGAGTTGTATAGGAGTTGCTGAATTTCTTTCACACAAATTTATTTAGCTCTGGAGTCTGGAATACAAGTGGTATGAATGAAATATTCAATTGATTTTACTTAGAGAAGCAGATGATTTATAGTTCGATGATGTATTTTTAATAAAGTTCATTTTATATAAATAGCATCATCTTTTACGATGGAGTATTCAAATATAATAAATTACTGTATCATTGTGATAATTTTAAAAATCTCAGCGCTGAATGTAACACATTTTAGAGCTGTTTAAATAAAATTGCATTTCAGTTGGAAAGTGTTTCGTAATCAATGCTTGTTGCATGATTCATCTTTCTTGTTTATTAATATCTTGACAACCCCTGGTCCTAAATATTTAAAACATGGACTAAATGTTAAGTGGAGCTATTAAAGTTACCCACAAAATGTAATGTTATCTGATGCAGCCGTTCTCCAGTGATGATGAGGCAAACAAAACAAAAATGGAAAAGTAGAACTTTGATTAACTCAAAATAATGCATGAAGGTAGCAAATATGTTTATGCATTAAAGAAAACAAGAATTATGTACAAAGATGAAAAAAATATTTAGTTTTTGTAAGTTATATGATGACGTCACATTTGGGGCATTAACAAAATGATGTTTAAAGGCAAACAAACCAAACAAAACTTACATTAATATGGTATATGAACACTACGGACCTTCACACAAATTTTACACCGATTTTCCATGCTTTTAATAAGGTGGTGATCAACCATCGCAGATGTGAGCAATGGCCATTCCGCCAATAGGGCAGTTTTCAACTCTCTGAGACTGGCTGGAGCGTCACCTCCGAGAGCAGAGGCCGGAGCACTAACTTTTGACGTCTCGGCATGTAAGCTCACTGCGAGTAGGTCTTCCAGATCGCGATCGGAGCTTTTGCTATTTGCTTCCCTTTTAATTCTCTGTTCCATGTAAAGGAATAATAATTTTCAGTAAATCAAATCATATTCATGAAATTTGGAAGTATTTTCGATAATGCACATTAAAATGGGTGATTTAAAATATTAATATTGCTGTATATTTCCTTAAAATGAAATATTTATAATGACTCAAATTCACTCTGGGAGCAAAGATGAAAGGATTCCATTCAGTTAGTGTTTTAATAAAAGTTTGAAAAAGAACCCTCTATATTAAGATCAGGCATTTTATTTGAATAATTCTTCAATACATTCAGCTAAAATATTCGTACTTACAGATAAAGTATGCAGAAACTGAAATGATTACTGAATACTATATCTTTAAATATCATAAGATAATCATTAAAAAGAAACCCAGAATTTAACTTTTAATATGCTTACGTGCTTATTTATTTTTATTTCATTTTATTCATTTTTTGTTGTTATAAATTGTAAAACGATTTAGAATTAAGATAAAATACTAGTTGAATGTCATTCATTAACCTATGCACTATAATTTGTAGAAGTTTAGGTTTTCTAATATAGCACATCTTATATTCCTTTTTTTACTACCACACATTAACAAATTGTAAACAATTTTGTTTAATTATAGAGTTTGAAATGCCTCAGCGGCTTTGAAAATTTAATAAAGCTGTATAATAGAACAAAAAAATGTGCACAACCTAAATACAAATGACTTCTTAACCCATTCTTTTAAAATTTCAGAATGCCATATCAAATAATAAAAAATATACATGCAATATATTAAGATACTATATCTTTTATATGCAATTACTTATCAAACGGTTAAAAATATGTTATTTGATGTGTGAAATATTACATTATTTTACTTTCATAACTTTAGTGTAGCATTTTTATGACTACGATTTCTTACTATTGACAATATCTTAAAAAGAGAATGGCATTTTTTATCTATATAAATAAAATTTAAAATACATCTATCTGTCTGTGTGTTTATCTATCTCATCATCACGGTAGAACTGCTGCTGCATCGAATTTCATGAAAATTTTGTGGGCAGCCTTGAAATAGCCCTACTTAACATTTAATCCATGTTCCGAGTTTCTAGGACCAGGGATTGTCGAGATATGAATAAAAATCCCACAATTAAACCTTCCATAAAAATAGAATTATGCAGATGATATATTTTCCGCAAATTTATTAAGAAAATTATATCACGACGCTTAGCAACGCAATTAAATCAAATGTGTTTATTAGACAGACGATTATTAAATTTTTTCCGATTTAAATAATAAAGAAATTGATATAAAAGAAAATTTTATAACCATTTTTATACCATTTTAGTGCTTTCATTTTAGTATATATTGATCCAATTTCATATATATTTTATAATTTGTTTTCAAACGAGGATGTTTTATTCTTCAGATCTGCTTGAAGATAATTTTGCATAGAAAACATAGAAAGAATAATTAAATTTTGAAGAATTAAGTGAATCGAGAATTGAATGAAATATTTTAATAGAATTTTTTGAGTAAGAATTTCATTTAGAATACTGCAGGAATTTGCACATATTTTAAATCATGGGCGTATATCTGCTATTAACAGTATACAATAAAGTTGTATGTTGTACATCTATCTGTCTGTTTATTATCTCAACACGTTAGACCTTACCTATTTTCTTTTCATTAAAATTAGTATAAAATTTCAAAAATAGAGACTCCAGATATTAAAACTTCACATCAAATTCTGAATTTTAAGTTTCTTGTAATATATAATCAGTACGAAGAACGGACATACTGCTAGTCTATTATAAAATATCACACAGCTAACAGCATTATTAAAATAATTTTAAAATATTTGCAGGAAACTGAATAATTTATGACGACATATTAAGTACACCAGGTAAATACAATGAATGACACAAGCTAACCTGATAAAAGATACATTTTAAACATTGAATGATTTAAATACTTCACAATTACTTAACAAAGCTTAATTTTACAAGTGCCTAGGCAGTTTTCTTAATTAATGTGACAATAAAATTTTAAAACTAACTATTTAAACTAAGAAAACTCTAAAAGGTTTGTTGACGTTATAATTAATGTTGCGCCTACGAACTCCAGGCGAGCTACTATAGGTGACTCTAAAGTGAACTGTATAAACTCTCAAAGCTGAAAACTTAACAACTTTTACTTACATCATTTTTACAGAGTGGCGGAAGGCCGTCGTACATGCAGGCATCCATGATTACATCTCAACGCTTGTAATGCTTCCGGCGCTTGCGCATTGAATACTGTTAGTCGCTACGCCATCTAGTGATGTACGGGTTACGTAACACTCCCCGCCGATTGAAATTACATAATTTCAATATAATGCACACAAGAATTTCATAATACACTACAATTTATATGAATTATGCAATAAATAAGCACTCAACAGGAATAATACAAGCATTTCTTACACTTCTTTTCAAAATTCTACCGTTAGGCAGGCGCAAATTCACTATTCTTACTTTTCCGTCTGCACCATGCAAAACCTGAGTAATTCTACCCGTCATCCATTTTGTGCTCGGTAGAAGTACTTAACCTGCTGTTACCTGGGACAGGCTTACCCTTTTCGATCTGCTTGATCTCTTCTACAAACTCACTTTGTTGGATCAATTTCATCAAGAAGATCTCTGCAGCAGCTGTCTCTTTAAGCGTAAGATGACCTCTCAGCTTAACTGCCTTTCTTGAGTTATTTATAAATCTAAGTACATAGCTCAAAATACGAAGAATTGTTATATAATTATTACTAGCATTAAAAATACAATCTAAAATGGATATTTGATTAGAATGAATTAAAGTTATTAAAGAGTCATTGTTACAATCTGAATGTTTCTGGAGTTCTTTAGAATACTCCCTTTCAGGAACAATTGTCTCCTCATCACCTTTTGGAAAGTCAGCTTACATTAAAAAGTTAGGTCCGTGCCACCACATTGCACTTGTTAGAAGAGACGAAGCACTAATTCTTCTGGTCACTAGATCTGATGGATTGTCCTTGCTAGAGCAATAGGACCAGGAATTTTTGTCCGTTAGCGACTGTATTTTGTCTACACGATTGGTAACAAAAGATTTCCACTTTCTGCTTGAACCCTTGATCCAGAACAATGTGATCTGGGAATCTGTCCAAAAGAATATAGTTGACGGTTTTTTCCCATCTATAATTTTCTTGACTTCACTTGTCAGTCGTGCAGAAAGCAAAGCACCGAGCAATTCCATTCTCGGTATGGACATTTTCTTTAGAGGTGCGACTCGACTTTTAGAGGCAACAAGATTCACAACAACACGGTCCTTGTATTTGACTCTTAAGTAGACTACTGCACCGTATGCCTTTAAGTTGGCGCCACTGAAGCTATGTATTTCAACTTCACAAAAGTTCGAAGAATGGAGAATTACTCTTGGGATCTGAAGCTCAGATAGTTGTGATATTTCTAAATACCAGTGTATCCATTTTTCCTTGATATCGATTGGAAGTTCAGCATCCCATGGAATTTTCCTAAACCACAATTCCTGAAACAGGCGCTTTAATCTGATAGTGTATGGTGTCAAAAGTCTGATTGGATCAAATATTCTTCCCGCAGTTTGTAACAGGAAACGCTTGGTACACTTTTTCTGAGTTAAGAATTCTAATAAATTATTTACGTCCATCGTAAGGCAATCTTGTTGAGGGTTCCATGACATTCCTAGGACTTTATGCGAATTGGTTCCCGAACTGTCTGATGAATGAAGGGGATGGATGTTGAATCCTTCTTCTTCCCACTTATGCATTAGGCTTGGTTCATTACTGATCCATTTTCTTAAAGACATTCCTGCCAATCCATGATTATTTCTGCCTCACGAGAAACTTCAAATGCCTTAGTGACGTTGTCCTCGCCTGCTACCAGGTCGTCTACGTAGAAACAAGTGTCAAAAATTTGAGTGGTAATTGAATAGTTCTCGCGAAACTTTTTGATATGTTCCTTGGTCGTGGCGGCTAGCAAGAATGGGCTAGCATTCACCCTAAAAAGTACTCTGTTGAATCTATATATTTGTATATTCACGTTGTCACTCTCAATCAATTTATCATTGGTAAACAGGAATTTAACAGCGTCTCTGTCTTTTTCAGCTAGGGAAATCTGTAGAAATGACTTTTCGATGTCAGCTACAAAAGCAATTTCGTTTAACCGAAAATAAATTAGTAAATTGAATATATTGGGATGTAAGTTCGTGCCTGACCACAAACAATAATTAAGAGACAAGTGTCCAAGCTCATGTGAACTTGCATCGAAAACGATTCTAGTTTTGGTTGCAAGACTATCCTTTCTAAAAACTGCTTGATGCGGTAGGTAAAACACTGGTTGCTAACCGGTTTAGTTGTATCTAGCACTTTTTCGATGATTCCCTGACTTAAATATTCTTCTAAAATTTCATGATACTGCTTAAGTAAAGCTTTATCACATTGTAATCGTTTTGTAAGATTTTTAAATCTCCTTTCTGCGACATTCAAGTTATCACTTAACTGTTTCCAATCTTTCTTTCAGGGGAAGGAAACCTCATAACGTCCTTTCTTGAAGCTCACCGAATCTTTGAATATCTCTAAAGCTTTGTCTTCATCATTGCATTTAGGATCCTCTTTTATTCCTATTGACTCAAGTTCCCAAAATTTTCTTAATTCTATCTCCACTGGATCTCGCGCGAATTGGCAATGAAAATTGTTTAAAGTCCCCACATCTTTAAGTGTTACCGTCACGATCCACTCGATCTCTGAGTTTTGTAGAATTATAGATTCATTTTTTAACCTAATCTGATTGCTCACTAATAACTCATAAAACAGTTCTGCTCCTAACAAGGCGTCAATTTTCCCTGGTTTGTGAAAATGGGGATCAGCATAAGTTAAGTTAAGCGGGAAACTAAGAGATATATCAAGAGGTTTTGAAGGAACTAAATCTGTAACTTTTGGAACTATGAGTAAATTAACATTTCTTTTAAAGCTTTCATTTTCGTTAGAGATTAGCGCAGAAACTTTTCCTTTTACTGTCAAAATAGCGCCATTCAACCCCGATCCGGGTGCGTTTATTACTTCCTTTTTCAATCCCAATGAATCAGCTACTTCACAACAAATAAAGGATATTTGAGAACCTGCATCTAGAAGAACGCGAATTGGTCTTAATGAACCATTTTGATCTTGAATATAAACTACTGCAGTCGATAATAATATATATCCCTTTCCAGTGCTCGAATACAAACAATTTCTACTCGTGAAGGAAGTGCCAGAGTCGGTTTCACTTTTAATGGCGTCAGTTGAGGCTATGAGCTCCGCTTGTCTGGGAATGTATAGTGACTCTCTGGAAGTTGAAAGATTCGATTTTGGACTTTCTGGTTTCACAAAATTATCTATATGAATCAAGGAATGATGACGTTTCCCACAGAATTTACATTTTTTCTCATTTGTGCATTGGGCTACTTTATGAGGTTCAAGGCAATTATAACATAATTGTTTCCTTTTAATTTCATTAGTTCTCTCTGGCACAGATAACCCGTGAAACACTTTGCACTTATAAATTGGATGGTTATCCTTACATATTGGACAGTTAAATTTAATGTTTGTTTTTATCATTAAGCTCTTATGTCTGGGAGAGAATTCAACTTTTGATTTTGTAGCAAAAGGAATACGTTGGATGTTTTCTAACACTTGACTTCTTTTTTGCAAAAAATGTATAAATTCTTCCCAATCTCGGAAATATGTTGCTTTTAACGACATCTCGTATTGTTTACGAGTTTCGCGATCTAGGTTGGAAGTAATGACGTTAATTAACATTATCTCAGTTAATTTGTTTATTTCAAGGTTGAGAAGCTTTAGTCCCCGTAGATGATTCAATATCATATCAACGAACTTGTGCAATTCTTTTCCCGATTCATGAGTAATTTTATCTAAATTCAAAATTGCATTTATATTAGTGTCTGCGATAAATCGCTTATTTTCATATCGTTGCTCCAATTCTTTGAAGAGTGATTCAAACGTTTCGTCTGTTGTTTGTATTTGTTTCGGTTCTCCTTTAAGCGACGCTTGAAGATAGTGACGTTTTTGTTGCTCATTTAAATGTTCATTTGTTGTAATTAAACTATTAAACTGCTTTTTGAAATTATTCCAATCTTCATAACTGCCCGCAAAATTAGGCAATGGTATCTCTGGCACCTTATTCAAAGAATTTGATTTATTTACTTTTGCTTCCGATTTGACAGGAACTTTCGAAAGTAAATAGTTTACACGTACCTCTAAAATATCCAGTGAGGATTCCAGTTCTTGTAGCTGCTCGAGCGCATCCCCGAGCTCCACATCGTCAGGTAAGGTGCAATATCCCGTTTCTAATTCTTCTATCGAAGATTTAATAGAACGAATCTTTGTAAATTGGTTATCTAAGACAAACTTCGCATCCTCTCGATCCGAATCGTAACTGGTGAGGAAGCCTTGGACTCTAGTAACTCTTGCTTTTAACGTATCGCGTGTGCGGTTTAGTGCCACTAGGTTAATTTTGATTTTAATTTATTATCCACTGTCTCGTTACGACCACAAAACTGTTGCGCCTACGAACTCCAGGCGAGCTACTATAGGTGACTCTAAAGTGGACTGTATAAACTCTCAAAGCTGAAAACTTAACAACTTTTATTTACATCATTTTTACAGAGTGACGGAAGGGCCGTCGTACATGCAGGCATCCATGACTACATCTCAACGCTTGTAATGCTTCCGGCGTTTGCGCATTGAATACTGTCAGTCGCTACGCCATCTAGCGATGTACGGGTTACGTAACAATTAGCAACAAAACAATTTAGAATCTAGTTAGCTTTAATTGAATAGCAATAATTTGAATGCCATATATTTAAAATTCTAAGTAATTTTAAATGACATGATAATAAGCAAAAAATGGTAAGCACTTACTTCTAAATAGCATTTGCAGTATCCAATATTAGCATAATAAGGTAATTAGTAATCCAATGTAATAAGGTATGTAATCAAAGATATGCAGGTCAAAATACTTATTAAATCATGAACTCACATATTAGATACTCAAAAATACGATAAAGTCATTGTCTAGAAAAAACAAAACGTTGTACATTCACGAGCGCGAGTACACGTACAGCACATACTTCTTTGCGTGGGCTACTTGGGGAGAACTTTCCAGAAAAGTTCAGACGGGGATATTCGAAGGCCAGATTTGGGCCTACAGCTCCTACTTTTTGAAGTGCGGGGGGGGGCAGTAGTTCGGTTTCTACTATCGGGGGTGACGGCTGGAGGAGGTCAACGTGCACAGACAGCACGACCGAGGGCAACCCAAAGGTTTTCAATGAGATTAAGGTCGGGAGAATACTCCGGCCACTCCATACAAAAAATGGCCTCACTTTCCAGGTATTCGTCAACGATGTTAACTTGATAGGGACGGACATTATCGTCCATAAGGAGGAAATCAGGACCAACTGCTGCAGCGTAGAGTCTTGCAATGGGGTCTAGGACTTCATCCCGATACCGCACAGCCATCACAGAATAATGCGATATCCCATTGAAATTCCAGCCCACACCATGGCGCTGCCACCTTTGAATGCGTGATGTTCGACGATGTTCTTGACGGGATTGCGTGTGCCTCGTTCTCTCCAGATCCTTACACGCTTATCATCTGATTCTAGGGCAAATCTGGACTCGTCCTTGAACAGGACGTTGCATCAATCTGAGACAGTACAATTGACCTGTTGATGACACCACTTTAATCTTGCCCTTCTGGCTTGGACGGTTAGTTGAACACAAAAACGTGGTACTCGGGCGTACAATCTCTTCACGTCGAGCCTTCGGCGCACGGTACTGCAGATATTGTCTTACCAAGTGCCTCTGCAACCATGGCTGTAACAGTTGTGGAAGTGGCTCGTCGATTCCGCTTGGCTACTAAAGCAATATACCGATCATCAGAGGGGGTGGTAACCTTGGACAGCCGGGCACAGGTCTCCGGACAACTGTTTGACTTGTTTGGAATTGTTTCCATAATCGAGAAATTACCGAATGATCAATGCTAAAGAAAATAGCGGCATCTTTCATTGACTATCCTGCTTTAGTGCGTCCGACAGCACGCCAGCGCTCACTATCTGTCATGCGTCTTCTTTCAGCCATAGAAACACAAATATAATCAAAAGTAATCCTACAAAACTTACAAACACTTACTGCCATCTACATCAGCAGCGATTTTGAGACTAAACTCAAATACACTTCCGAAAAATGGAAATTTGCATTGCTTGCTTAACTTTTGGAAGTCAGTGTATATATATTATTGTAATTAACTGTACGGTGAGAAATATAATCTTGAATAAATAGTGATGCATCTAAATTTTATTTTGACCGATATACATATATTCAGCATCCTAGAATATGTGTTAATTGAATGTATACACTATAGATTTAGCTATAATATTTGAATCTACTTGAACATGTTATTTAATTTTCTCAATTTTTTTTTAAAAATTCAGCTTCTTATCTACATTAATAAAATGTATTCGTGTATCATATATGTCTGCATTTCTATAAAATATTTCTGGATTTGAATCCAATTCTCGGTGTAGAAAGTAGAAGTTTGTCTTAAATGTAAATGACAGACATTGAAATGAGGATGATGTTGTGATGACCGGCTCTTGCACCATTATAAATGACCATCAATTTTACTATGCAGATTTTACCGAATTATACGCTCGGACCTGAAGGTGTATGAAAATTGATAAAAAAATATATATGTTTCATTGATTGAAAATAAAAATACTTCCAAAATGCAAAAATTCCGTATTCTTTAGGATACAGGGAAGAATTTAAGATTTTTGACGTAGAAAAGTGCGATTTGTTTAAAATTGAATGCACAGAATATTGAATGGCTATAATAAACTATGATTAAAAAGCAAAAAATATTTGTAATTTTTTGCAATTAACCGACAAGTCATTTCCGTATTTATACAATTTTGTTTTGATTGAAAGTTAATTCTGGCGTGCTCTCAGACTGAGTGGCGAAATCGGAAATTCTATTTCGAAAAAAATCTCGCATAAGTTCATAAAAAACAAACTACAAAATAGAAATCGAACGAAATACAAAATTCTAATCTTCTATATCTACAGTTATAGGCGTGGAATTAAATAATAATACAGAGATTTAAAATGCGATTTTTTGCTGTAGAAAAAGGCGGTTTGTCTTAAATTGGATGTACGTAAAAGGGATGTATTTGATAAATTTGAAATTAAAACAAAAATTAAAGATTTATAATTATATGCAACTGACCCATATGTCTTTTCCAGATTTATACCATTTTGTTTATGATTTAAAGTTAATTTCGACGAAATCCGAGTGGCCAAATCAGAAATCCTAATTCGGAAAAATCTCGCATAAGTTCACAAAAAACAAACCAAGAAACAAAATACAAAATTCTAATTTTCTAAATCTACAGTTATACGCGTGAAATAGAATAAAAATTCAGAAAAAATAAAAGACTTGCAATTATTTGCAATTGACCGATAAGTCCTTTTTTGACTTACATATTTATATTTCGATTTGAAAGTTAATTCCAACGTGAAAGATAGAATCGAAAAATTCTAGCTGAGAAAAATCTCGCATATAAGCCAATAAAGAACAAATTTAAAAAAAGCAAAACAAAAACCAAAATTTCAATTTTCTAAATCTACAGTTATATTGCTTGAAATTGAATATATAAGCTTATTTCATTATTATTGGTAACGTGTCAGAAAATCCCGCGGATTAAAAATGAGTGGGTTAACCTTTTATTTAACTGGAAATAGATTCCCTTTTACGCTGTTGGATACTTGTGGGAGGAGAGGGATAGGCATAGGAAGTTATATTTTATTAAGAAGAAATTGATTGTATTGGGAAGAATATTATATTATATTTTAGTTTCGGCACGGGCCGTAAAAGTGGCATAAAGAAACAATTAATTCCCGTCTACTATGGCTAGATGTGATTGTTAAAATATGAACTGCTAAAACAGCGATTGATAAAAGGTTTATTGCTGAAAAATGCGACCGCTGGCTGTGGATGCTGCATCCGGTGGTTGAAGTGGGAAAAAAAGAGGGGGATGCCCAACAGTTGGGGACCAACAGTTGCCCCCCCTCCCCCCCCCCACACACACACCACGGTACGTGAAATGTATTATAAATTTGATAATTTCCTATCTTGCAATAATATAACTCGTAAGGAAATAATTGCTAATTACGAACACTAACACTGTACAAGGTCGAAAATTTATTGTTGTTTTTAATGAATGTTCCATCCAGCAGAAAGCTTTCATGCGTTTCTGTTTTCATTACATTTACAAATGTAGGTTACTTTTAATTTACTCGTGATACAGAACTGATATGTATTGTACACAGTAAGTTAAGTATACATATTACTATGTACTTGTAATCCTATTGTCCTATCTAATTCACTTTAAAGAAGATCTCACAGAGCTTTGTAATCATGTGCAATTTCAACAGTCTTCCGAGTCGTGCACTTTGCATATTCAGCACTACGCCTCCCACTATTGGACCAAGATTTTACATATGAAAATGGTTTAAACTTAAATAACGGTGGACCCACACGCTTTATGAATATAAGCCCTAAAGTAGTGCTGACTTTCAACCTGTTTCTTACATCCGTATGGAAGTCATTCATGGAACTGAACACACGTTCACATTCGACAGTGGAAAGTATGAGTGTATCCACTGCATTAATCAGAGGCTTTAATTGGATTGGAATATTGCCTCTGTTTTCAATATATTATCGGAAACCTCTTACACTTTGACGTTCTTCTATTTTAAATTGTCAGTATATTTGCTTGATCTCATTTTCACCATATAAAATATTTGTGTACACGTCTTGTGGCCATTACTTAGGATTCAAAACTTCCAGAGATTTCACAAGCTCAGTGTAATCTGCACCCTGTTTACCAGTTTTCACTGAAACAGGGGATGCTGATGTTGCTGACAAACGAGAGCGAAGATTCTCAGCAAGAACTGTCAAGATTGATTTTTTAACTTTAGATCCATCGTGCAGCTTGATGTTTCTAAAAGAAAGATTGTTTATGGAATCTTCTGCCTCATTGAAATAATCTCCATATCTACCTTCCTCTGTCATTGACACCATTACACGTAGTTGACGAGTTATTAACTTGTGTGCTTTAGTCAGAGTTATGTCGCGTCTTTGAAGATCTTGAGATAAATCTGTTAGTTCTGTCAGGGCGTCAAGAAAATTTCCCAAATTATACACAAACCAGTTTCTGTAAAGCTTAGTTTCAATCCTGAAAATTTTGCATATTCTATTGAGTTTCGTGACTTATCTTCTGAAGCACTGAAAAGTGTTTATGTAGTGCAGCATAATTTTTCCAAATTGCTCTCACATCCCGTAGACTTGATGCAACCCATCGAGTACTTAATATTCTTCCAATTGAAAGCATTTACAATTTCTGCTCTGTTGCACATTCCTTAAGCTCTCTTTCCTTTCTGGGTGAAGTTCTGTACAAGGTGTACAGTTTATCAAAATATATTTGGAAATTATTAATTCCTGATATTTCCTTTGCAACATCCCCCATTGGTAGCTCCAGCTTATGATTTGAGCAGTGCCATATTACAAGGTCAGGGTACTTTTTCATCAATTGGGCTGCTACTCCTACTTGTTTCCCAATCATATTTGAAGCTCCATCACTGGCGAAGCAAACAAAGTTTTTTTATAAATATTCATCGCTGAATCCATGTTCATGAAGGCATAACAATAGATCACTGACTATTTCTGTAGATGTTAAGCTCTGCAGTTCAATCAATTCCAGAAAAATGTTTCCGGAGCTCAGGCAAGAGATTAATTTGCCACCATAGCTCTAATACAAACCACTAAAACACTTTTGTGGGACACTGTGGTTGATTCATCCATCAACGCAGCTATTTTACACTTATTCTCAATTATTTCTTTAGTTACAGTCTTTCTCATTTTATTTTTTATGTGAGATGTAATGCCAGCACAGGAGTGATTACTGTGAAGAATTCTTCCCATTTTACTTCCGTTCAGAGTTTGGAGATCAATATCCATTGGTAAATCAGTAAATGGCCTACCTTTTTTAGAAATGTTATACAAAGTTCTAAAAACTTATTGGGTACTTTCATAGATTTCACTTTCAAGCTTAGTGTTTGCATTTTTCAGATTTCCTTGTTTGACTTCGCCGATAATTTTTTCTGCACATGTATGGGCTTCACTGGTTTTGTACTTAAAAATCTTTTTTTTTAGGGATTCGTTCATCAGGTCCTCTGTCTCACCTATCCATTTGCCGTCTCACCTTTCCATTCTCGTTCATCAGGTCTAGTGTTACACCCTATCCATTCGCCGGTCGTCCAAACTGCTGCTCAAGTCTTAGGACGAATTGGACGGCCTGGGTCTTCCACCCTATCCATTCAACAGTTACCTTACACCTTTCTGGTAGGTCGGGCGGTCTGGGTTTCAACAATCAACAACCCTATCCATTCGGTAGAAAGTTTTAAACTTTTTTTTTGTCCCAAGCTTTTAACAGCCTTGCATGTATTGCATCCAAGTTTTTGGCCTCTACAGGTAAGCTACGGATACTCGTTACATTTTTCAAGGCACGTATTGGGTGCCCAACAGTTTGGAAAATCGTTACTGCAGTGATGTTTTGGGTTATTGTTATTGCCACATTAGATAGTCTTCACGCGGTCTCTTTTCTACTTGTTGCAAATTTTCCACTGCTGCTTCCTCGGCAGTGTTTCGGAGTCATTCTTGTTTTGTTTGTTACATTTTTTTTATGTCAATTCATCAAACTCATCTTGTTTTTTTACTAGATAGACTACGAATGAAATCAAGAATGCTCAATGCCGCTCTATTACTATTCTTCAGGGGTAAAAGTAAAAGTGAACAGCCAATGCTGTTGCCAACGAAGATCATAAAAACAAGCGGCTCTTGTCCAACGGGAAGAAAAATCGTTACAATGTGTTCTGTTTTGTGTAAAATAGGAGGCGCCTCTAGTTCATTTACCAAGAATTTAGAATTCTCATAAATCAATATGGCTCCACAAACATAAAGATCTCGTATTGAAACGGGGCAATGGATAATTTTAGCATATTTTACTCAACACATTGAAATGATCATTCTTCCTGTTGGACACGAACCGGAAGCGCTTGTTTTTATGATCTGCGTTAGCAACAGCATTGATTTCGATAACGTGTGGGCGGAGCCTGTGTGCAAACAGTTGAATAAAGACAACCTAAGTGTATGGACGTGTTTCTTACTAAAACGGTCATTTTTATTTTTCTTCAGTAGTTTTTAGAAATGGAGGAACGGATTTCAGTAGTTTTAGAACTGGGGGAACACAGGAATGCTTTCTTGATAAGTGGACGGACGCGTCACCCCGCGTCTATCCACACTTCTAGCACTGACTGCATCTACTTAAAGTTAAAGAAGAAAGATCTATCATGCATAAATCATTGATTATGAAACACTTTCCAACTGAAATACAATTTTATTTAAACATTTCTAAAATGCGATACATTCAGAGGTGACACATTTTAAATTATCACAGTAGTACAATAATTTATTGTATTTAAAAACTTGAAACTTCATAGAAAAAAATGAACTTTATTCAAATGGCGCCATCGAAATATAAATTGTCTGGGTCTATATAAGAAAATTCTTATACAACTCATGATTACAATCATTTGCTTACATTCTGTATCCATTAAAATTAGGCTTCGTTGTAGAAATAATCAAAGTTTGATGATCATTTAAACTCAAAAATATATTGCAATTGCGTTGGTGCAGAATATAGATGCACAGAAAATAAGAAAAAATAAAGAGTTTTTAGAACGGATGCAACACTAAATACAAATTTAAAAGAACTTTAAAAATCACGTTTTTTACACTGTGAAAAAAAGATGGATGCCTTATTTTATTTTGAAGTGGGTCACGTGATTTCTTCATATAATATAGGGTTATTATATATTTTATGGAATAATTTGAATATTTTCCACAATTTTTGAAGCAATTTGAGAATTTTAACTTTGCTTTAAAATGTTTGAAAATTAGGTCCCATAGGGTTCGATGTATTTCTCTTTTTCAATCCGGATTCAATCCCAAAATAATTCTGTGATATTATTCATTTACATTCCCATAGGTCCCACAAGACCGTTTCAACGACATACTAAAATTTCATTTTGATAAAGCAATTTTTACAGCAGTTATCGTACGAACGGACAGACAGACAGACCGACAGTCAGAATGAACAAAGTCATAAACACTTTTCAACTATGTTGGAAAGTATTAAAAATGACGGTGCAAATAAAATATATCCCTCCTGCAATCTATATTTCGGAAGCAAATACAATTATAAATAAATGAATAACGTCACATTTAAAATTTTTAGCAAAGAAATAGAATCGAACGAAAACAAAATGAAAAAATCTCAAAATTCTGGAAGGACAAAAGATAAGTATTGCACACATACTTTTTTCGTATGCCTTTATCACGTATGATGTAGAAAAACAGATTACTATTCCAGAATTATGTATGGCATTTTAAATAGCTCCCCACGTTCGAATGACAAAGAAAGGGGAAAAGAGAAAAAGCTCTTAGTGATTCAAAAATACTTAAATAGAAGGGTAAAAAGCAAAATGTTTGAAAATAATGGTATATATTTGACATGAATAAAGGAAATTATTCTTTATTTCACTGTTGAATTTTGTATATTTTCAATAGTCTTCAACAAGGTCTTTCAAAATATTGTATTTTAGTTTTAAATACTTAATATTTCCCATTTCAACAATGATCAATGAAATTTTATTTTTAAAATCACGTTGTACATAGCTAAATACCACGTATCATTTATAACCAAATGTGTTTGATAATACAAATATACAAAATAAGTTCTATACATAACTACAAAGTGACTTTTACAAATCTGTAAAGTTTCCAAATATTATCTTCAATAGCGAAGAGATTTAGAACATTAAATTCCATAATAGAATAAAAGGTAAGTCGGGATGTCAGTAGGTCGAAGATGTCACTATGTTAATATATTTCGTTTATTATTCGATAAATGGCTAGTCGTGATGGTGAGATTATTCGAATGATTAGACGAATGACACCTAGAATCATCTTTAGTTTTATCGTATTAAATTCAAAGAATCTGGAAATATTTGTTCAAACTTAGTGATAGGTAAGCTTCTTACAATATCGTATATTCGTATGTTAAAATATTTCATAATTTTTTTACTTTCCTTATATACAATAATGTACAAGGAAGGTATTGAGACGGGGTCGAAAATTCGAATTCGAGATTTTGACGGGAGAGTACGTTTCAAGAATCCCTGATCACGAATCAAACATTTTTGAAGTGATGTCTGTGTGTGAGTATGTGTGTGTCAGTGTGCCTGCGGAGACGATAACTGACGAACGAATGGACCGAATCGAACGAAATTTGGTACACAAATTACAATCCGCAAACACTGGAAGCCTATTGTTTTTATACGGAATCGAATGTTCAGAACCCACCTAAATTTTCGAGGGAAATTTTGAAAAAATCGTCAAAAAATCAGACCCTCTAATAACGTTAAGCAAATAGACATTTCTTATGTAATTTTTCATTAGAAAACGATTGACATAAATTTTAGAATGCTAACATGAACCGTTCTCGAGATATTGCACAATTTTTAAAAACATTATCAAAAAATCATATAAAATAGTAAAAGAATATTTCCTATTGAGAAACATATTCACTTTTCATATGTAATACCATGCGATAAATTTGGTGACATCATTCTCGTGGATCTAGCTCGTTCCATTCATGAAAAAGATACTTTGAGTAATACTTTTGTATTTGAATGCCAATAGTCATTTATCTGCTGTAAGAATAACTTATTTCTCCGTCCAAAACGCTTGGCGAGATTTTGGCGACAAATTTGGTGGAATGTCGTCAACTTGGCGACTTTTTTAGATGTTGCTGAAATAACGAAAAACTCGCCAAATGGATAGAAATGACGCTAAATCAATGAAAGTTACCACTCATTGACAAGAATTCAATATCTTGGAAATAATATAAATATCTACTATAAAAATAATCTATTTTTTTTACTGTAAAAGTAGTAAATTCATTGCATTTTATAAGGAAAGTC
The DNA here is from genome assembly GCA_951213105.1 of Amaurobius ferox. Classification (NCBI taxonomy): domain Eukaryota; kingdom Metazoa; phylum Arthropoda; class Arachnida; order Araneae; family Amaurobiidae; genus Amaurobius; species Amaurobius ferox. Next base: position 127,719,741 of record OX578140.1, read on the forward strand.
ATGTGCTGCCTACATCAGATTTTTACTTTCCTTATACACATAATGTATAAGGAAAGTATTGTGACGGGGTCGAAAATTCGAATTCGAGTTTTCGACGGGAGAGCACGTTTCAAGCATCCCTGATCACGAATTAAACATTTTTGGAGTGATGTCTGTGTCTTTGTCTGTGTGTGTGTGTGTGTGTGTGTGTGTGTGTGAAAGTATGTGTGTGTGTGTGTGTGTGTGTCAGTGAGTCTGTGGAGACGATAACTGACGAACGAATGGACCGATTTGAACAAAATTTGGTTCAAAAATCACAATCCGTAAACACTGGAAGTCTATTGTTTTTATACGCAATCGAATGTTCAGAACCTTCCTAAATTTTCGAATGAAATGTTGAAAAAATCGTCAAAATATCAAAACCGCTCATAAAGTTACGCAAAGAGACATTTCTTATGTAATTTTTCATTAGAAAACAATTGGCATAAATTTTAGAACGCTAACATGAACCGTTCTCGAGATATTGCACATTTTTCAAAAAAATTATGAAAAACTCATATAAAATGAAAAAAAATATATTTCCCATTGAGAAACATGTTCACTTTTCATATGTAATACCATGCGATAAATTGGGTGACATCATTCTCGTGGATCTAGCTCGTTCCATTCATGAAAAAAGATACTTTGTGTAATACTTTTGTATTTGAACGCCAATAGTCATTTATCTTCTGTAAGAATAAGTTATTTCTCCTTTCATAACACTTGGCGAGATTTTGGAGACGAATTTGACGGAATGTCGCCAACTTGGCGACATTTTAAATTGTTGCCAAATTAACAAAAATCTCACCAAATTGATAAAAATGACGCTAAATCAATGAAAATGACGTCTAATTGAAGAAAATTCATTATCATGGAAAGGATATAAGTATCTACTATAAGAATAACGTTTTTTTTAGTTGTAAAAGTAGTAAATTCATTGCATTATATTAGGAAAGTCATGTGTTGCCCACATCAGATTTTTGTATGGTGGATTTATATAACAGATTTTAATACCACGTGACATGGATGTCTCAAGACCATAATAATCATTTCTTCTATGAAGCCAGGTTGTGTTAAGCCAGGGGCGATCATCTCCTGGTCTTTGGTGTAAGATGCCACCTTAGGTAAAACATCATTAGTGTAACGGACTATTTTACTTGCCTAACATATTTATTCTATTATCCAATCTTTCAAGTGGTAAAAGTGAGATTGTTGATGCAACAAATGACGCGAACATGTTCCACTATTTTTATCTTATGGAATTTGAAGAATCTGGAAAAATCTGTTCAAACTCAGTGGTAGGTAGGCTTCTTATAATATTATATACTCGTATGCTAAAATGTTTAAAATTTCTTTACATTGAAAGTGGATTTATGCAACATATTTTGAAACTACGTAAAATGCCTATCCCAACTAGAGCAGTCATTCCTGCTAAGAAGTCTTTGTGTGGCACGACAGAGGGTGTATTTTCTAATCGTCTTTGGTGCAAAATGCCACCTTATGTAAAACATCATTAACTTGGCAGTTCATTCCATTTACGTGAACACTGGTGTTGTTGTTGTTGAAACCCAGACCGTCCGACCTACCAGAAAGGTGTAAGGTAACTGTTTGGACGGTCGGGAAGTGCCACCCAATTTAGACCGGAACCCAGTGGGGGAGGCATCCACAGGGACCGTACCCTCCTTCCCCTACCACCAACCTCTCGGAAGGACTTTCGGACCCACATGTTTAACGTGATCGTACTCCGCATGAACACGGCGGCAGTTTTGGCAGCGGCTGGAATCGAACCCGGGCCTACCGAGTGCAACTCCAGCGCGCTAACCAATGGGCTACCGCGCCCCTGTGTGAACACTGGTGTGCATTTTTTATATTCATTAAAATATTTTAGCTTTTAAAATATTGTCAATACTATAAATTTCGTTGCATGCTCATCTAAAACAAAATTAATAATATTTATGACAAGCGAAGTTCTAAATGTGACTGGATGTACTGTATTACTTTCAAGAAATTGCTTCACAAAGATTGTGTCAATGGTAGTTATTACTGTAATAAATGTAACGCACGAGTAACAATATTTTAATTAATTAACTTGTTATGAATTGTTATGACAAGATTGGGGACGAGCTGAAACTAATAATAAAATTTAATTATCCATAATTCCAAAAATGACCAAAGAAATTGTGTTTGCCAATTGCTAATGGGAAAAATCTGATGTGGGCAACACATGACTTTCTTTATATAATGCAATGAATTTACTACTTTTGCAGTAAAAAAAATAGGTTTTTCTTATAATAGATATTTATTTTCTTTCCAAGATATTGAATTTTCGACAATTAGTCACCATTTTCATTGATTTAGCGTCATTTTAATCCATTTGGCGAGATTTCCGTAATTTGACAACATTTCAAAAAGTCGCCAAGTTGGCGACATTCCGCCAAATTCGTCGCCAAAATCTCGCCAAGCTTTACTGACGGAGAAATAAGTTATTCTTATAGCAGATAAATGACTATTGGCGTTCAAATACAACAGTATAACTCGAATTCGAATTTTCGACCCCTTTCCTTATACATTATGTATATAAGGAAAGTAAAAATAAATAAATTTTTTTGTATTGCATTTCATTTGCAGTGTGTTACATTCTCCTCACAGTACTGGCATCTTTGGCATCTTACGTGAGTAGACGGGTAATATGCTAGTTCTTCAGGAATAAATATACATATAATCAAAGTACAACATTTTATGATAAGTTTTAAGAGTGGTAATATATATCACTGCTAGGTGAGAACTTTAATATCATTTTTCAAAATTCGGAAGCATTGTGACTATTGGTTTATTCATAATTCTATAACATTTCTTATCTGATCTCGACTTACTTTATTATCTTTTACTTTCTTTTTCATGCATAGTTTATTGTATATGAAAAGTATTTTGACGGAATTAAATGTTTTGAGCATTTTTAAACACAAACCGTATTTGTAAAAGCTCTGTCTGTGTGCATTTGTGTATGTTTGTATATGTAAGTGTATTTGAACATGTATGTTGCATGTGTGTGTGTACAAATGAGAAACAGAAAGAGAAATATAGAGACAGAAAAGATGAAAAGAGAAAGAGGGATAAATAGAAATAAAGAGTGAGGGAGAAGACTAGAAGAGGAATTGTATGGGTATGATATTACTGGATTGAATGGCGCAATATTGTATATTGTTACGTCATATCCTCTCAATTCGTGGGAGTACTCCCAGAATATAACAAGAAAGTTCAATCATGCATAAAGCATTGATTATGAAACGCTTTCCAACTTCAATGCAATTTCATTTAAACATCTCTAAAATGCGATACATTCATCTGTAATATTCTAAAAATTATCACAATACTACATTAATTTATTACAGTTGAAAACTTAAAAGTTCATCGAAAAAAATGAACTTCATTCAAATGACGTCAATTAAATATAAATCGTCTGGCTCCTCGGTAATGTTTTTAACATTATCATAATACTACAATAATTTATTATATTTGAAAACTTCATTAAAAACAACTGAAATTTATTCAAATGACGCCATCGAAATATAGCACGCCTGGATCTCTCTATAAAAGCAGCATTTCATTCATAAACATTTTCCCATTTATTTCATTCATCACAATACTATAATGATTTATTTTATTTCAAAAATTAAGACCATGGTGTTACAAGTAATTAAACTCCATGCTTAAAACTTCATCGAAAAAAGTCGTCCTTCTGTCTATAAAATCATTGGATATTTCAGTCATATCAGCTATATTGCAGACTCCAGGAGCTAAATAATTTTGCGTTAAATAAAAGCAGCAATTCTAATACAGCTCATTCTACATATTTTGCTGTTTACATTTTACATAAGTGAGAAATAGGCTTCGTTTTAGAAATAATCAAATTTGGATGATCATTTAAACTCAAATATATTGTAATTCCGTTGTTTCAGTATGTAGAAGCACATAATTTAAGCAAAAATAAAGAGGTTTTAGGACGGATACAACACTCAATATGAATTAAAAATAACTTTAAAAATCACGATTTTGAGACAAGATGGATGCCATATTTCATTTTGAAGTGGGTCACGTGATCTCTTCATAAAATGCTCATGTGATCGCTTCATATAAGAGGTGCAATTATCATTTTAATTTTTATTTAAAAAACTACTGAATATATTTTGCTGAATTTTTTTTTATATATTTTATGGGATAATTTGAATATTACCTAAAATTTTCGATGCAATTTGTCAATTTTAAATTTGCTTAAAAAATGTTTGAAAAATTAGGTCCCATAGGGTTCAATGTATTTCATTTTTTCAACCCGGGTTCAATCCAAAACTAATTGGGTGGTATTATTCATTTATATTCTCATAGGTCCCACAGACAGTCTGAACAAAGTACTAAAATTTCATTTTGATTAAGCCATTTTTACGGCAGTTATCGTGCTAACGGACAGACAGACAGTCAGTCAGACAGACAGACAGACAGACAGACAGAATAGAACGGAGTCATAAATACTTTTCAACTTTGTTGTAAATTGTTAATAAAAATGAGTGCGAATGTTTGGAAAACTAACGTATTTTTATATAAGACTAACAGCAAGCGTAAACACCAACAATTTTAAGCTAATAACACTATAGCTATCTTACAAGATCACAAAATAACTGCTAGGTACAATAAGCTAGCAATTAAATGCTCAGTTAAATCACAAAGTAGCAGAATCTGTTGTCAAAACACTGACGTCTATCACAATTCAATATCACTTATATTCTGTTTAAATGCACTATGACTCTTTTATATACACAGCCTTTCAAAAGTTAAGCACGCGGTAACAAGTCCGACATAACTCAAAAAGGTATGCTTTGACTCCAAATATCACAAAAAGGTAGTAGTCAAGTGTGTGTGCTATAACAACAAACGAAACAATACTTAATATGGGATGTGACCTCCCATGATTTTGGCACAAGCCTTGCATTGACGCTTTATCGCTTCAATCTGTGAACCACAGCAGAAGAGGGCAATAACTGCTATTTCCGTAGGAGGCCAGTTTTCTGCTCTTGGAGAGTAATTGGAGGAAATAGATCGGCAGAAGACAACTCTTTAAAAAACATCCCAAATATTCTTAATGGAATTGAAGTCCATAGAATAATCTGATCACTACATACAAGCAAGACCTTCTTCCTGCTCTGTGCGTGCTAGCGTTATAATCATCAAAAGAAAAGCTGGGTACACTGCTGCAGCGCAAAGTCTCAAGGTTCAAAGACTTGGACACAATACTTTTCTGCCGTCACAGTCTCCCCTTGCAGAATCCCAAAGAAAGTCCAACTAACAGGACTAAAAGCGTGGTATTCAACGATGTTATTAGACTAATTGCTTGTTCCGCGTTCTCGCTAGATCATTAGCCGTTTATTGTCTGAATCCATAGCAAATCGTGGCTCATCCTTGAAGAATATTTTAGAAATCGCGCTTCTGTCGAAGTCGCATACTGACTACACCACTTTAATCCGACTCTTCTAGCCTTAACGCTTAAATGGACGTAAACTCGTGGTTGACTTGCGGCTTTCGTCTCACAGTACTAGCGGATATTGGCTTTCCCATTGTTGTGATAGCCATTGATCCGATAGCTGGTGCCTTTACTCGTCGATTGCGTTTGGACAATAATACAATGTACTGTTCATCAGAGGATACCGTAACTCCAGGTTAACCTGAAACAGGTCCCAAAATAACTATACCACTTATTTGAAATTGTTTTCATAAATGAAAAATAACAGAATGGTCCACAGGAAATAGATTAGCGACTTCCTTAATGGACTGACTCTCTTGCGTTAGTACTCCCAACAGCACACCAATGTTGAGAATTTCCCAAACGTATTTTTCATGTCATGAAAAAGCAAATCTAATTCAAAATATACACACTAACACTTTTCGTAAAATGTTCATTGAGTACTGAAATTCTCAGGTCCTAACGAGTTGTTTTCACTCCATGCCTAATTTTCTTATTGTTCGCGGAGCAAGTCGGTATTGGACACACCATTTAATATTTGCATATTCCCATCAATGACGACTGCAAGTTTCACTCAATAAAATCCCCGGATACGTTCGTGTTTTGAGAATTTGTAAGGCTTACTTAATTTTTGGAAAACAGTGTACTCCCTGTAGAACTTTTTGGAAAGTGGACGTTACATGAAAAGTTCTAGAGATAAATCTAAAATCCGTGGTAGTGCCCCCCAAAATATCGAGTGCATTTCTCTCGAAAGGAGGCCTGACACTACAACACTGAAGAAGACCATTTGTTTTCCTCTTCGGTCCCTTCTGAGTGCCGTATTCAGTTATTTCACATTCTTTGCACCAGCACTCGACATCGGACATCACATTGTACCAGAAGAATCGTTGTTCTAAGCAATTCCTTCTAGTCTGCAAACATTTGAAATGTCTTGTCTAATATGGAATACCAAAAATATTATTCCAAAATTATATGTGCCATTTTAATAGCTCCCATAAGCTTCCAATAGCTAGCTTAATGCGTAATAATAGTAGGGGAAAGTGAGCACAATTTTTCTCCTTGGAGATTTAAAATACTGAAGTTGTTGAGAAAAGTATTGATATATAGAAGAAAAAAGAGAATTGCAAATCGATAATGCCATTTTTATTTCATTTTTAAGGACAAAATGGGTTTAAAAAAGGAATATTTTTAACCATGGTAAAAAAAAATGGGGTTGTATTATCATTTTAAGAATTTCTTTTAGTCTGGCCACAAGAAATCTTCGGCTTTTTCTCGATTGTTTTTAAGCAAGAAAATTTATGTCTAATACTTTACTGAAGTTTATTGTTGGTGGCTAAATTTTTAAATACTATTGTTGTGAGCAAAATTTGAGGGAATGGGAATATATTTCTATTTAGCATTTATATCAGCACCGAAGATGTGACTTTATTTGTATTCAGTATCAAATTCTGAATGAGATTGGTGGTTCCATTAAGTATTATCACTTCCTGTTATTTTTGCATTTTCGATTAAAAGATTTTGTAAAGAACCTTGCTGTCCCAAACAGGAATCGGACAGTGGATCTTCGAACTGACCATCTGACGCTCTATTGTAGAACTACTGGGATAGAATTGCAAACTCTTACCGTCGAAGTGGACTTTGCATTCTCCACCCTCTAATGGCAGATTGGCGGACAATTGGAAAACTACCTGACTACCTCCTGCTATTTTTACTTCAAGTGAGTCTTCTGATGCTATTTTTATTCTCCAGGTTAGCTTCCTATGAGGTAGTTATCCTCCCGATTTGGAAATCGGTTCTCCATATGCCAGGCGCCGATGAATCCGTGTTAGTCGTATTAGGGTCCCTTTTAGACCTCAGACATCTTAGCCCTAATTTACAGCGTTAATTTGTTCTGATTCTATTGTAAAGAATCTTGTTGCCTCTACCGGGAGTCGAACCCTGGATCTTTGAACTGATCAGTCGATTCTCTACCATTGAGCTACTGGGACAGAATTGCAATCTCTTATCATCGATGTTGACTCTATAATTTCCATTTTATTTGAAATATATCTTTTCCAGGGTCTGCTATAGATCATATATATGATGACTGATAGGAATTCAAGCATTAAATTCCGGAAGAGGTAGTTGGATTCGTTAAAGATTTCCATTTGCGATTTTATTAAAGATTTTCACTTTTGTTTACTTCTGGTTCTAAAAATTTCTTAGAAACATCTATTTTGCAGAATTGGCTATACAGATTAGACAATGACTGTTATTGATTCAGCATTGAAATCCAGAGAGTGTAGGGGGTGCGGTATTCAATAAGTATTTCCATTTCCAGTTTTGGAGATATCACTTCCGGCTTTCCCCCAAATTAGTATTATTATAAGAAATATGTATACACAAGATAATTAAAATGTTTAGTAGGTGCAACAAAAATGATATTCACAGACCATTTGACACCACACGAAAGTTTCTTCACGCATTTCTTGTTATCTTTTGTTAATTGTTTGTAACCCTTTTTGTTAATTTATATCTTTTGTTAATTTTTGTTGATTTAAATTTTCTTGTTATCTTTTGTTACATGTTTTGTAATTAGATTCGTTCTTAAAGTGGTTATCGGGTTCAATTCCCAAGTACAGTATGCTTCATGAGAGTTACCCTTTCTTTTTGTGCTACGACAATTTGTTTTAGTCACAAAATCCCAATTTGACCATTTGTTAGAATTAAATCTGAAGTTATTTCATATATTTTGTTCCGGTGGGTGTTTTTCTCATGAAAATAGGGGGGTCTATATTTTCAGAGGGTGCTTTAACCAAAAGATGTTCAATTAGTAAAGGTTGCACTGTACAATAACTAATCTAAAGAAAAAAAACATAGTCAGTTATTCTGTTTTGTTGTTTGTTATAGATTCATGCAAAATATCACCTCTTTCACATATTTCGAAACGTTGATGTGTGTTACGTGTGACGATGGTATAAGATACCTAGGAAAAATTTCGATAATTTCCAGTTTTTATTTGTTTTTAAAATATATAGTTCGATAAATTAATGTAATGCAGTTTATTTCATCCGAATCGGACCATAAATGATGAAACTGTATGCAATAAAAAGTTTAAATGTAATGTTTGGTATCACTCCATCGGCTGATCGTACAGTTGGCGCAAACGGTAAGCGCCTACTGGCGTATAGCGCAGATGTCGATGCATAAATGTCGCAGATTAAAAATTCATTTTATTGCACTTTTCTAATGGACTTTTTTATAACACAGCTTAAAGCGAAGGGTGGAATAGACAAGTGGTTAGAGCACGGCTGTTGCACTCGGAGGGCTCGAGTTTGATTCCTTTTTTTCTCCAAAATGTCGTCGTATAAACGCGGATTACAAGCATGTTAAATTTCTGAGTTAGAAAGTCATTTCGAGAGATTGGTGGCAGGGGAAAGAGGGTACGGTCCCTGTAAATGGCACCCCACTCTGTCCCGGTCTAAATTGGGTGACAGTGCTCCGGTTGTCTGAAACAGATACCTTACACCTTCGGATAGGTCAGATGGTCTGGGTCGAAAGAAAGAATAAAGAGTATATATAATCAGAAGAAAAACTACTTATTCTTTTGTTTACGGGTGGGACAGCGTCCATCCCAAACGAAGAACTTCTCAAAAAGACAGGTATTTGACATACCCTATCCCAAGCAGTTCGATTCCCCTTCGCAGGCATTGGCGTCCATGGACGCCAAGTTTTACAATGTCCGCCCTTACAGGACAGTGCTCATGAAAAAGTAGAAAATAAATTTTAATCATACACGAAATTGAACAAAATTGAGGGTGTAGCCAGATTCAATTCAAAACAATACAAAATAAATTTTACATTATTCAAAATAGATATTATGAAATATTATAGAAGGGATTAAGGGGTAAAGACAGATAAAATAGTTTAAAAATTTTGAATAACATCAATTTTGAACAATGCTAAGATTTGTATAGCATTGCTTTGAATTGAATCTGTCAACACCCTCAAATGAGATCAATTTAGTGCTGATTAAAATTTATTTTGTACTTTACCATGTTTGTCTGTTACGTAGGGAAGTACATCAAAAAACTTGTTTTTTCTTAATGTAATTTTTACATTTAAGCTTCCATTTCTAGTTTTAGTTTTCCTCCCTTATCAGCCCTCTTATTACTTTCCTTTTACAAAATTGACATACAAATACAATTTGACCCAATTGCTATATAAACACACTCTGACACAATTGACATATAAACACAGTTTGACACAATTGACATACAAATGCAATTTGACACAATTAACATACAAATAGATATACATAATAAGAATTGTAGATAAAAGTATGATGCCAGATTTAATAAACTATCAACCTGCTCGAATTCTATACAAGTAAAACAACAAAGATGGGTTCCATGTAGACAGATCTTTTACTCATGTCACGTGTGGGCTGCTCATACGTGACCCACATGAATGGTGTTCTTGAAGAGCAAATGTAAAACATTCAGTATGGATCCTTCGGAAGCTTCCATTCTGGGCATTTATAAAACTCCTACATACAGTCCATATTGTCTACATGGGTTGTTTCTGCGGAATAGAAAAACAACGTCTGTTGCTTTGTTTTACAAATCTACGTTGTTATAAACACGAAAAACTCTTTCCAGCGAAATATAAGATATAGACTTCTAATACCTACAATTGTAAGTTCTGTAAACTACCTTAAAAATGTTCTCCACGATTTGCTGCTAATAAATTCTCACCAGTTGTTAAGGTCGAAACTGTAAAGAATTAGCAAAGTTTCTTAACAGCCGTTTTTTTTTAATGTTTAAAACCTTACATGATACATCCTTTCAAACGATCTGAAGTGTCTGCCCTATTGGAATCTCTGAAGAGCTTGAAGATCCAAACATGTCAAATAAATTTTCTAAAATTATATCAGTAATATGTCTGGTGTCCAAATGCTTAAATAAGGTCTTTTTCCTCTGGATTCTAACTCTGTGCTTGATCACCATGATTTTCTCCACGTCGCATTCGTCTGATTACAAATTTAACACCATCCTAATGACAGGTTATAATACAGTTAAATGTTATGCATTCTACTTTCATCTCGTTGATCTAGTGGAAAATGCATGGTGATAGTGATTGCAACTTGTATCATTTTTTTGTTTTTATAAATATGCTTTTAACAGTAGATTAAGTAACCTTTTTGAGTAAATCTATGTATAGCTCCTGAGAAAAGTATGATGATCGTGATTTAATCGTAAATAGAGTAATAACAGGAAATAAATCGTACTAGAAATATTTTTTGTCACTCTGTGGGTGTGGGTGGAAGTGAGATCGTTAGTCCTTCGTAACATCGGAAACTACTGAAGCGATTTGTTCCAAATTTGGGTGGAAAATGTCCTATATTATGCAGATCTAAATGCAAAAGAAAAATGTCCTAAACTGCAAATAGTTTAGCAATAAAATGAGATTTGGTCAAAATCAATAACCTAGCATAATCAATGAACAGCTAAATTGATTTGGATTCAATTTGATTTGTGTATTGCGTATATTGTATATGGATGACTAATTTTCTTTTACATATGGGAAATAGGTTGGTAGCGACGGACACTTGCCCACTGAAATAATAGCTATTATTGTTTTCAACCACTAAACGAAAAATTGTAACACTGAACGTATGTTTGTTTATATAGAGTTATATACATTATAAAAAAGAACCATTTCAAAAAGTGGGCCGGAAGCCCGCGGCAAATAAAACTAATTCTAAATATGGTTTAATTTTTATTTCATGACTTTTGAATACAAAAGTCACAAATATGATAAAGTGCTCCACCTTTAACATCTGTACATAGTTCATGTGTCCACATAAGGCAACTGGGGCAGTGCACTAAAACACACTGTATTCCTTTCACCCTCAGAAGTTGTATTTATGGCCTTTATTTTTTTCCTTTTTCTCTTTTTTACTTTCCTTATATACATTATGTATAAGGAAAGTATTGTGACGGGGTCGAAAATTCGAAGTCGAGTTTTCGACGGGAGAGCACGTTTCAAGCATCCCTGATCACGAATCAAACATTTTTGAAGTGATGTCTGTGTGTGTGTGTGTGTGTGTGTGAAAGTATGTGTGTGGGTGTGTGTGTGAAAGTATGTGTGTGTGTCAGTGAGTTTTTGGAGACGATAACTGACGAACGAATGGACTGATTCGAACCAAATTTGGTATAAAAATCACAATCCATAAACACTGGAAGTCTATTGTTTTTATACGTAATCGAATGTTCAGAACACCCCTAAATTTTCGAATAAAATTTTGAAAAAATCGTTAAAAAATCAAAACCATTAATAAAGTTACGCAAATAGACATTTCTTATGTAATTTTTCATTAGAAAACGATTGACATAAATTTTAGAACGCTAACATGAACCGTTTTTGAGATATTGCACATTTTTCAAAAAAATTATTAAAAAGTCATATAAAATGAAAAAAAATATTTCCTATTGAGAAACATATTCACTTTTCATTTGTAATACCATGCGATAAATTGGGTGACATCATTCTCGTAGATCTAGCTCGTTCCATTCATGAAGAAAGATACTTTGAGTAATAATTTTGTATTTGAACGCCAATAGTCATTTTTCTGCTGTAAGAACAACTTATTTCTTCGTCCATAACGCTTGGCAAAATTTTGGCGACGAATTTGGCGGAATGTCGCCAACTTGGCGACTTTTTGAAATGTTGCCAAATTAACGAAAATCTCTCCAAATGGATAAAAATGACGCTACATCAATGAAAATGACGACTGATTGCCGAAAAGGCAATATCTTGGAAAGAATATTAGTATCTACTATAAGAAAAACCAATTTTTTTACTGTAAAAGTAGTAAATTCATTACATTATATAAGGAAAGTCATGTGTTGCGCACATCAGATTTTTTTCTTTCTTACGATTTTGTCACTATTCATATCGTGTTCTATACTTTCAGTTGATCTAACGTTTTTAAGTGCTTTTTGCTCCAGCATGGATTTGCAAGGTAATCCTGTAAATATTTCACTTTTTTGTGCCCTCCTTCCTCACGATGCCATCTTGATTCTTGATACATATGGCGTAGGAAATATGGGGCTGATTAAATCCATAATATTTTTTGTAGGAGTAGTTCCATTAGGGGGGATGGATACTAGTTGTTCCCCTTCCAGTGCCTGTAGATCTTTTGAAGAGGAATTGCCTCAATATCTTGAATTTGCTGTTGATGAATATTTTCTTTCCTACCTAATGCGTCCTTGGGAACGTCAATCATCCCTTCAGTCAAGGAAATTCAAATATGTAGATATATTTTGTTGTTAGAACCAAGGTTCTTTCATATAATATGATCAGTCAGGTAACCAATCAAAAAGTTGGCCAATCAAAATCAAAAAGTCAGTCAATCAAACCAATCAAAAAATCAACTGAAGTCGGTTAGCTTAGCATTTCTTCATTCGTGATGCCATGGACCAGGGAGGACTTTTAGAGTCATTGCCAAATCACAGCAAGTTACCCATTATTACAATTAAATATTGTTTGCTAATTTTGAAGTGGCAATATCCAGACGTAAGCAACATGCGCAGAAATTTTTAATTGTGCTGTGCACACCTTTCGCAGTGACTTCTAAAGAGATTATCGGTCTCTTCAGAGAGCTCGGGAGCAAAATGCGCGCGTTTGCGCCAAAATGCGCGGTTGGGGTACAATGGTCCACACCATGGGACACTGTAGACCATGGCTAAATTTTCTAAGAAACATGAAAATGTATATATATATCTGTATATTAAAAACTTTTTATTTATTTTGTAAACACAACAAATAGATTTCATTAAGTTGTTGCATTTCAAGTTTTAGTCTTATTTTATCCATTAATATTTAACTATTGAAGCAACATTATCACTTTAAATGAGTGTACATATTGTCTATACAGTTAGGTTTTTGAGATACTTACATAATAATAATTACAATTAAGTATTTCTATAGAATTTTTTAAATGACAAGTGCCAAAGTGGACCATTGTACCCCGGGATTGGGGTACAATGGTCTACACCATGGGGCACTGCAGATCATGGCTAAATTTTCTAAGAAACATGAAAATGTATATATATATCTGTATATTAAAAACTATTTATTTAGTATGTAAACACAACAAATAGATTTCAGTAAGTTGTTGCATTTCAAGTTTTAGTCTTATTTTTTCAATTAATGTTTAACTATTGAAACTATTACTTTTTAAAACCTAAATATTCAGTTATTTTAAGTTATTCAATAAGTATAAGAAGAAAATAATAGTGTAATAAAGGGAGGGGGGTGGCGGGGGTAATTAAATATATTCAATTCATGCAACAATAATTAACGGAGATTAAAAATTGCAAATGACACACCAAAGTATTTATGTGCAACTGAGAGTCTACTATATATTGTGAAATCCTAGGTTCTTGAAGGCATATCACAATATATTGAATATTTATGACAGATAAATTAACTTTTTCAGTAAAACAAAGACATCTTAATTAGACTTTTGTTGCATTAACCGCACAAGATCATGATTTATATCAATTCTATCAATGACTAAAACAAGGTAATGTTTTTATAAGGAATTTTATAAGAATATAATCGCCATAGCCTTTACCTTTGTGTTTATTTAAAATATTTTCAGTTTCAGTATATTCAGTTTCAATATGAAATATTTTCAGTTTCAGTATATTCAGTTTCACTATAAATAGACCTATTGCTGCTAGGATCGTTAGAACTTTCAGATATATTTACACAATAATTTACTTTCTTTTCTTTGCGCCATATTGTGGAGCTTCAATTTTGCCTTTGTCTTCTACTGAAATGGTAATTAACTAATTTGAAATATTCTTTATGGCTTAAATTGAAGTCATTCATTTCTGTTTTAATTTTTTCTCTTTTTTCTGTATGGCTTCTAAGATGTTTTGAACTGGTACATTAGTTGGTATTTTTGATGACCTTTTTCATCTTATTGACTAACGTGAAAAGGAGTTCAGATGATTTTGTACGATAATTTTGTTTGAATTGCTTGTTAATGGCCTATGACGACTAAAAGTTGTTGATTCTGGCTATCTAAGTGAAATTTCAAGATTCCGATTTCTAAAATTGTACAGTTAATTTTTTTATGTTGAATTTTTTTTCAAAACTATGACCTATTCTTTTGATTAATCACTTCAAATTCATAAGCGAATTTTCTTGGTCTTTTAAATATAAGTACATGAAGTATTCTAGCAGAATCTACTATGTAATTTTCCAACATTTCTTCCTCTTCCTTTGAGAATACCTGCCTATTTGCATAGTTAGACACAAACCTAATGAATGATCTGTTCTCACTTTTCACTTAGATGCTATTTTTGAGGACTTGTACTTTTGAACATAACACAAAAGTGCGTTATGTTCAATAGTACAAGTCCTACAGGTTTTATAATACACATACATTGTTCGATTATCTTCAATAACACTTTTTCAGCCTGCTTCACGACTTCCTTTGGGTTCCTTTTCCAGTTTTCAAAGGTTTGATGTGTGGCATTCCCAAAAAAATGTATTAGGATATTTTAAAAATAAATTTATATTTATAATAACATAATTATATGGAATTAATTTTTTGAAATTATTTTATTATTGATAAATGATCAATGCTTCTTTTACGCTCTAGCTAAATTTTGCCTCTTCAAATCGAAGAATGGCTTAATCGTGATAGTACTGCCATATTTAAATGCAGTTTCTGAAGTATATATTATACTTACACATTTCTATGCATTCTTCAGGATAGTTCCAAGACTTAAAACAGTTTTCATAATTATTCTGTAACATGCTGGATTTCACTGACTCTACACTGATTCCATACAGTATACCAAGAGAAAGAACTATAATATATTAACTAGCTTAAAATATTCTTTTTTTTTAAGATTCTCTTAGATTAATTCTAGATTTTAAATATCATATGTAAGCATCATGTTATCAGATCTTAAACGTTTCTTATCTTAAAATTAATTAATTCATTAGTTCAATTTTCATTTGCAATATTTGAGAATCTGAGTTGTAACACTTGAAGTGTAAACAAGAACATAAATCATGCGTACATTTATTCATCAGTGCCAAATAATTCATTGGTATTTAATAAAAAGGAATGATGTCCAACTTATAGAAAAATATGGGGTTAAGTAGACTATGGTCCACTGTATCCCAGGTGTTATGTTCCATTTTGCCCTATATGAAAGTTCAACGACAAATATAAACAATATACAGAATTTTTGAATTTATTAAATGCAATCAGATATGATATAAAAAGGAAAAAGACTTCGCTTTATATTGTACTCAGACAGTTCTTCGAAGTTGCAATTTTTAAATGAAGAAAAGGAAATATGTACTTCGGAATTTTTTTACTTTCGCCATCTATTAACCACCTACAACTGTAAAATGGCATAATAGTGAATTATAATGAGTTGAGACCATTATTTTTGGATATAGTACATCAAGACTGTGTTGTCATATATGTGTTAAAATGTAAAACCATTGTGAAAAAACGTAAGAAAAATTAAAGGGGTAGTCCATTGTACCCTTAGGTTCATTGTGCCACACTCTCCCCTATATATATATATATATATATATATATATTTTGCTCGTCATGGTTGCACTAATGAAGTGTATTTTAAGGTATTTATGTTTCCTTTATTGTTCCAATCTATATGCTTATCGTCCATATAACACAAGTTTATAGATAAAATCTATCTTGTGTTTCAGAAACAAGCATTTTTGTGTTCATTTCGAAGGGATATATGGACTTGAAGAGAATTTTTTCGAAATGAACTTATTTTAAGCCTAAAGCTCTTCCATGTGCAAGCTTTTTTGCTTGATTTTTTAGTTTTCCTATTTTCATTCCTCATTTTTGAAATTTGTTGATTGTTTTTGTCTTTATGACCTGCATTACGCTTTATTATTTCCTCTTTATGTCTTAATTTCTTTTATTTCTTTGTATTTTGTAGAAAATTTTGAAATAGTGTTTTATGAGTTACTACATGCATTCTAACATTGGATTTACTAATTTATATTTATATATATATATATATATATATATATATATATATATATATATATATATATATATATTCCTTGTCTTGATCTATTACCTTGAGCTAATTGTTATTGCCTTTTCTCATTTTTGCCATATTTGTTCTTTCATATATTTTATATATGTATATATAAATATCTATTTATTAATGTTATTTGTATACAACTATTCCACTAATCCCTATATATATATATATGATATATTTACGACACCGAACAAATCGTCATGTCGAGTGAAATCAAAGGTTTGAAAGGTCTGTAATGATTAGACGTACAAAAAAAAAACAGACGATTTCTTTTTATATATTTGGGGAGATACATGAGTGCCACCTGACTGATGAAAATTCTACAGTTTCACTTTTTTGGTACGTGATTTTTAAATTTGTTATGAGTGATTTTTTCGATCTCCCTGTATCATAGTGGATTATGAAAAGTAAAGGATTGCTTTAACCGGTAAACCAAAATTTAATTTTGGCCTTCTTTAATGCATCTTTAACAGTTTATGCATAATGTTTGTTTATGCTCTTAAATTCCCACAGCAATCTCAAACCACTTGTTTTCCAAATTACCAACTGAAAAGAAAAAAAGAAAATATATATCTTGTTAGTATTTAAATACGATAACAGCAACTTTTTATTCGGTAAGCGGAAGAATAATATATAACATGAGCAATTTCATTACGGATTCCTCCAGCTCAATAACTTCCCAACGTTTCAATCCTATAAAGTATTTTTTTCAGCCAATACCCAGCCCCCTCTAAACATTTCTCTTCAGAATCCCAATTACGTAGAAAAACACTGAAAGCGGCTGATAATTTATCAAAGTTAATTTTCAATCAATACAAAAGCCCCGATCTCTCCTGCTTTCTTCATTATTTTTTTTCTCTGCCAGGCTGCTTTTTAGTTTAGGTTTCTGTGTCCGGTTCATTACGTTTAAAACTCGGTATCACCTCTATCCTGGGTTTGAAGGATTTTCGGTTGCTGCGAGGAATTATCCTGAAAATTTATTCTCTGTTATTATCGCTCTATTCTTGCGTTATATATATATATATATTTATATATATATATATATATATATATATATATATATATATATATACATTATATAATATATATATATATATATATATAATATATATATATATATATATATATATATATATATATATACATTATATAATATATATATATATATATATATAATATATATATATATATATATATATATATATATATATATATATATATATATATATATATATACATAATTTAAAACCAATTTTAAAATTACATACAGCTTGAAAAAATCCATTAAAATTCATTAAGTACTATATATACATTTGTGAAGGATATGCGCTTATTGCTGCAAACACACTCCACAAAATTATATAAACTCAAAAGACAATAACCTTGAAAACCTTACGATCATGATGAAAACAAGAACGAAAGGAAAACATACGGGCAAGGTGCAATAAAATGGCCAATGAGGGATGGTGACCTCATTTAAGTCCCGGTTACCAGCCGGCTGCGCGGTCGCGACACCACTCCCGGAAGCCTGCACGCATCCGTAGTTAACCTCATTGTGACCACGAATAATGAACATGAAAGATCCAAAAGTCAAAAGTATCAAAATTTAAATTTTCAAAGTATAAAATCTCGAAGTGAAAAGTCAAATCCCTGTCACTCTAAAATTATTTAATAAATCTGATCAACAATTCTAAAAAACCATTTATATTTACTTTCACGACTCATATAAAACATTAACAACATATATACAATAAAATCGTAATATTGTAAATTTATATTGCCGATTTTATTGTATATATCTTGTTAATGTTTTATATGAGTCGTGAAAGTAAATATAAATGGTTTTTTAGAATTGTTGATCAGATTTATTAAATAATTTTAGAGTGACAGGGATTTGACTTTTCACTTCGAGATTTTATACTTTGAAAATTTGAATTTTGATACTTTTGACTTTTGGATCTTTCATGTTCATTATTCGTGGTCACAATGAGGTTAACTACGGATGCGTGCAGGCTTCCGGGAGTGGTGTCGCGACCGCGCAGCCGGCTGGTAACCGGGACTTAAATGAGGTCACTATCCCTCATTGGCCATTTTATTGCACCTTGCCCGTATGTTTTCCTTTCGTTCTTGTTTTCATCATGATCGTAAGGTTTTCAGGGTTATTGTCTTTTGAGTTTATATATATATATATATACACACACATATATATATATCATACCAGAAAAGTAGACAAGTGAAAAGAAGCAATATACCAAAGATTGGCCAGAGGGGGTTGTGACCCCCACTCCCCGGTTAAGCAAGCTTTTCGTCTAGACAACACTCCCGGACATAAAAATATAGACAACTAGACAACACTCCCGGTATATAAAAATATATATATACCCCCACTCCCCGGTTAAGCAAGCTTTTCGTCTAGACAACACTCCCCGACATAAAAATATAGACACTCTAGACAACACTCCCGGTATATAATATATATATATATATATATTTTATTTATTTATTTATTTTTAATTCTTGGGGTTAGTTGTTATCATAATTTTTATTAGCAAAACGTATTGGGTACTTGTTTTGCTAATGTTTTGAATTTTAATGACTTTATATTTTTGTACTATTGCATAGAGAATGTAGTATTATTTTTAACCTTTGAATTAAAACTTTGTCTGTATAAGTGCATTTCAATGCACCATGAATCCATTTCAAACCGTTTTAAGAACCTGTTCGTTTGTGTGTATGTCTGCAAATTGTGCGCAGGATAACACAATTGAGAATGCATCTACTGATATCAAATGGTATGTGTAGATACATTATAAACAAAACCTGTACCAAGATAGACTATGTAATAATTGTCATGGTTCGAATTCGAATTATTCGAATTTTGAAATTTTCATAGGTCAATAATTTTAAATGAAAAATAACGACAAATTCCGGAGCAACAATAGTTAAAATGATAATTTGAAATACCCTATTAGTGTTAATAGTATCAAACTAGTTTATACTGACATAGATAATATCAATTGTATCCAATGCAGCCGCTTCACTAGGCTGTTGGCGACGAAAAACGAAACTCTTAAAGAGCTTTTTTGCCATATTTTGAAATAATAACCTTGTACTAAATCTGGAATATAAATATATATATATGCACCCATAGTTAACATATTTGCTCCTTTTTATCTTTGAATTCATGTTTTAAGCAATGCAATTACTGTTTATAGATTGAAAAGTTGGAATTGGTATAGTTGGTATGACCCTTGAAATTAGAGAGAGTTAGCTCATGGTATAACAGAAATTGAAAACTTGAAGTAAAAAGTGTGAGGTATAAACTTAATAAGTTAGTTTGTTAGAAGGTCTAGGGTAGGGTAAATTTATTGCGTTATTTTAGGGGATAATTTAGTATGTATGTTTTGATATGGAGTCGTATAAGATATATTAATATTGAATGGAAGGAGTGTATGGTTCCCATGTGTCTGCGTATATTAGGAGCCGATGGGAGGGTAGACACTAGTTGTCGTCCGCCGGTTCCTGTTTTACATGCATGACCTTGGTGTACTTGAACAAGGTAGCGCACGAAGCGCGCGGGGGCTTGATGCTACCAGAGTAAAACACCACTTTTTATGGCCGAAGATGCAAGCACTATGAGGAACATGCATAACACAATAAATGAAGAGGAATACAAAAATATTGATTTTTATCATTTATTAACAATTGTGCCTTGGGCATTTTGCGGAATTAAGGGTAAATACATTTTCATATGAGCTTTCGCAACTCCCCAATCTTGTTACAATTCTTGGAAAGTTAATCATGTAAAGGTTTGTTTTTTAAGGCATTTAAATTACAATATCTTTTACTCACTACTGCTTATTACTAATACAGTTTACTTATTACAATGACCATTACCCCATTTCCACAATATTTTTTAAGTCATTTCTCGTAAGTAATTCACCGAAATCAGTCACATCTAAGTCATAATCTGTCAGAAAATTTAGTAATATTTTTAGATATACATCTTACGAATAATGTAGCAACCAAGATATTTTAAGAAACAAAAACCCGATCTTTAAATTACAATACCATTTACTGAATACTGTTTATTACTAATACAATTTACTTAGTAACCACTACCCCAATTACAATATTTTCAAGTCATTTCTTGTAATTAATAAACTTAAACCAGTCACATCTAAGTCATAATCTGTCAGAAAATTTAGTAATATTTTTAAATGTGCATTTTATGATTAATATAACAATAAAGATAATTTAAAAAATATAAACCTGATATAAAAATATAAAAACTATACATCAATATAGTGAAAATAAAATAGTTAGTTCATCACACCAAAGATGCTTTACCCGAGATGGCATTTTACCCAATAGCGAGAAAAAGGTGCCACCTCTGCTTCGTCACACACTGACGACGTAGAAAAATGGTTATTCGGGTCGTAAGCCATTTTTTGCAAAATATGTAACATGAATCATCTTTGAATGGAAAGAAATTATGGAATATTTTAATAAAGAAGAATGTAATATTATAAGAATTCTACCTATCGCTCGGTTTAAAAAGATCTTCTGAAATTCTTCGGATTTAACACGATAAAACTAGAGAAGCTTGAATGAAATTATTCGATGCATGAACAATTTTACGTTGGCAACTAGAAAGTGCAATCATTTATCAAACTAGAGGGCTCCGCCTCCTGCTCGCTACGCTTCGTCAACACTTGAAACTTAGAGCCAACGGCCCTACCGTGATGAAAACACCGGTTCTCGTTAGATCACCGAAGTCAAGCAGCGTCGGCCGCGGTTAGTACTTGGATGGGTGACCACCTGGGAACACCGCGTGCTGTTGGCACATTTCGGGCGCGGTAGCCCGGTGGTTTGCGCGCTGGATTTGCACGCTGCCACAACTGCCGCCGTGTTCATGCGGAGTACGATCACGTTAAACTTGTGGGTCCGTAAGTCCTTCCGAGAGGTTGGTGGTAGGGGAAGGAGGGTACGTTCCCTGTGGATGCCTCACCCACTGGGTTCCGGTCTAAATTGGGTGTCACTTCCCGGTCGTCCAAACGGTTACCTTACACCTTTCTAGTAGTTCGGACAATCTGGGTCTCAACAACAACACGTGAAACTTGCTTTGCGAGTTGGAAGGTTTCGCCTACTCTCTCGCGCTCGCAGAGCTCACTTCACCAGCCATTTCAAGTCAAGCTAATGTTTCAATCCTAAAACGGTTTATTTCATTGTAGTTCTCTATTATTTCTGTACACATGTACCAAATTTCATAGTTCTGAGTATGCTATAGTTTTCGCGATACGAGACAGAGAACCTCGAGAGACGAACTGATATGGAAGAACATTTTGTACTTCGGAAGAGCACATGAAGTAAAATAATTCGAAAATCGAATCGAAATTAAAAAAAGGCGCCATCCTGCAAAAATTCAACTATGTAAGTACATGACTGCAAAAATGCGTGGTCTTGTTATTATTAGTCTGGCCAGGACGCGAACTCGTAGCTAAAATATTTTGTCTTTGATTTTGACATTAAATACTTCTTAAACTTATGTTTTAACCGAAAAAATGGTTTATTTCAGAATGTCCCCAAACCTTTCTCTACAAGTGTACCAAATTTTATATTTTTACACGCTATAGTTTTAGCGGTACAAAGTAGAGAAATTCGAGGAACGAGAAATTTGTCAAACAGCGCGACGGCGGCGCCAGCTCCTTTTTTTTAATATAGAGAGATAATGTGCTTTTAAAATCATTTGTTGTCAATATTTTATATCTTAATGTATTTTATATTTATTCGCAAGTGCTTTTAAAAATAATGTGTTGCCAATAGTTTTCTTTTTAATGTATTTTATAATATTTTAATTGGTATATTTCTGTATCGAATTTTTTCTTGCATGTTGTCATGACTTTGTCATGTAGCTATTAAATAAATAAATAAATTAAATAAATAAAAAAATAAAATAAATAAATAATGGACTAAATATTTACAAAGTGGTGTCTTCAACCTCAGTGCATTTTCAGTGACTGCTAGATGCATTATTTTGGAACTAAGCTTTTTGAAATTAATTTTATATTTGTTATGGTGATGACAGCTATGTTCGTCTGAATCAGCCTCTAAATGATGTTGATGGCATTTTGAATATTGAAAATTTCATCGATCCTTATATTCGATTTACTTACAAAATAGTACACAGCAACAATCTTTCGTTTTTGTTTGTCTTGATCATCTGCAACGATGAGTAATTTTTAACTACGGTCTTTCCTAAACATTTTTGGTCCCTTTTCGACACATAAAAATTCCTAACATCCACCTATAGAAAATGTCTGCTTTCAATAAGTTTGTTCATCGTGTTTTGAACTGAGTTGTTTGACTGCGAATTTGCTCAATTCTAAGTTCAATTATTTAAAAGCTGTTGCAATCGATTATGGTTTATGTTCTAGTATTGTCCATCGTGCTATTCAAAAAATTTCTAATCCTTCCAACTATATTTCCAAAAATTTGTCAGTAGATTACTAAAATCCTAAAAAAAATCGTGTCTTATCCTAATTTTGTGTCTTAAATTAAAAGTCGAAATCTTAATTTTGACTCTTAATTTTGACTACTGGAGATTTTTTCTTCAAGGATTATTTAAAAATTCACTTCGATCTATGAAATGAATTTCATTGAAGCATTCTATATTAAGAAAAAATCTAGTAATTTACTGAATGATTTATCTAGTACTCCATTTTTGTTCACGAGGTGCATTGTAATTTTACCAATTTCTTTATATTTGTTCCATTTCTTTGCTTACTGGGTTGTTGTGTGATATTTGGAAATTTTGCATCTTGCTAGAACTCATTTAATATTTCCCGGATTTGTCTTGTATTGTTGGTGATATTTCTATTTTTTCGACGCACTCCCATCGTGTGTCTTAGTCCTTGTTTTAGATTGGATGGGCTCTACTTCATTCTGTTTTCTGATTGGTTCTCTCGGATGGATTTTCCATCCACGACATGGGTATATATACGAGAGGATCGCATATACCCATGGAACTATCGCATATATCGTATCTGCAAAATCACTAAAAAAACTGCACATCGTATTTGCTATATTTTCTGAGGTTGAGATAAATAGGCTAAGCCTACAGAAGCTTCGTAACGAGGCATCTCGGCTTAAATTGGCCATTTCTTTTTAATGACATCTATCATGTTGATTCTCTAGCACTGACGTAGGGTTATCGCGAACTTCTGTAAAACACATATCTTTTAATCTTCCAGAGTCATTTCGACAATAAGAGTTTGAAATTTCATCCCACTAGCTCAACGGTAGAGCGTCGGCTATCAGCTCAAAGATCAAAGGTTAAATGCCAGGCTGGGACAACAAGGTTCTTTACAGTGGCTCTCGAACAAATCAACTCTGTATGTTAGTGCAAAGATGTGGAATGTCTGAAAGTGACCCTAGTAAGACCACGGATTCAGCACTTGGGATATGGAGAGCCGATTTCAAATTAGGAGGGAATATCTAGAATATCTAGATTTTGATTACCGTTTGGGGCTGCAAGGTTCTTTACCATCTTTATATTAGTCTGTAATCAGAATTCGGAATAACCATTTCCACCCCTTGAACTGTTAATTTCGTTTAAGTTAATTAACCACGTAGGAAGGTAACCTGGAGCTAAAAATAGCAGCAGGAGGCTAACCTGAAATAAAAATAGCCACAGGAGGCTAACCTGAGATAAAAATAGCAGGAGATGGTCAGCCAGATTGTCAATTGCAGATACTAACCTGGAATAAAAATATAGTATTACCAGGAGGTTAGCCTGAGGTAAAAGTAGTAGGTGGTCAGTCAGATTGTCAGTTGTAGGATAGTAACCTGGGTAAAAATAGTAGTAGTATCAGGAGTTTTGTTTGAGGTAAAAATAGCAAGAGATAGTCCATTAGGTTGTCAGTTAAACCCCAATCTGATATCTAAAAGTGGCGAATGCAGAGTCCACTCTGACAATAACAACTTGCAATTTCATCCCAGTAGCTCAACGGTAGAAAGTCGGCTTTTCAGTTCGAATATCTAGATTTTGATTACCGTTTGGGGCTGCAAGGTTCTTTACCATCTTTAAACTAGTCTGTAATCAGAATTCGGAATAACTATGTTATTCCATTTCCACCCCTTGAATTGTTAATTTCGTTTAGGTTAATTTAGATCTGAGCCAACCCCCTTAATTGTTAAACTAAAATGTGTACCAAAATACGACATAAAAAGTCTTAGGCTAAATAAAATTGCAAATTAAATATTTGGAAACCCCTTGGTGGTCACTGAAAAAATATCAAAAGTGATGTTGATTTAAGAGAATGATACTCATGATTAAAACCGTTCGTGTAGAAAAAAAATACTTTTTAACACCTTCCAACATAGTTGAAATGTGTTTATGACTTTGGTAATTCTGTAAGTCTGTCTGTCTGTCTGTGCGTTCGAACAATAACTGACGTAAAACTGACTTCATCGAAATGGAATTGTAGCATGTTGTTAAGACGATCTGTAGGATGTCTGAGAATAAAAATGAATAACATCACACAAGTATTTTCGAATTTAAGCCTGATTAAAAAAATGAAATGTATTGAACCCTATAGGACTTAATTTTTCAAATATTTTTAAACGGAGATAAAATTCACAAATTTCTTCAGATATTTTAAGAAATATTCAAATTATTACATAAATGCGTAAAAAAAATCAGTAAAATATGATGGGTAGTATTTAAAATAAAAATTGAAATAATAATTACGCACATGATATATGAAGGGATCATGTGACTCATTGCAAAATAAAATATGGCTTCCATTTTATACTCTGTTACGGTAGATGTTTGAAGATCCTTTAAATTTATATTTAATGTTGAATTCGTCATAAAATCGCTTTATTTTTGCGTATTATCTGTGTACCTAGATTCTGTGCCAACGCAATTTCAACATTTTTGATTTTAAATTAACACTAAATTTTGATTATTCCTACAAAGACTAATTTTAACACTATACTATAGCATACAGAATGTAAACAAATCCAGCGACTGCAACGTGATCTGTATAAGAACTGCTGAATCATTGTCACGCAAAATTTAGCTCTGGATTCTGAATAATAAGTGATATGAATGAAATATTCATTAATTTTACATAGAGAGGCAGACGATTTATATTTCGATGACACTTTATTTGTGACGATTTTGCAATAAAGTTCAATTCGTATAATTGGATTTTTCGATGAAATATTATGTTTAAGTATAACAAATTACTGCAGCTCTGTGATAAGTTAAAATATATCAGCCCTGTATAGCATTTTAGAGATGTTTAAATAAAATTGCATTTCAGTTGGAAAGTTTTTTATTATCAATGCTTAATGCATGATTCATCTTTCTTGTTACTTTATTTGTGCTTGATTACCTCGCTCAAGTTTTTCTTATATCTATATGTATATGTTAATATGCATATGTTTATGAAATGATCTACCAATTGAGAATTTAACACAATCATTATGAATTTGTATTTTAAATCTCCTCCACAACAAAAACTCACGAAACTCCACAGTTTCTGATAATTCAAAGTATACGACATTTTGCACTTAGTAGACAGCCCCTCACCAACATACCTTAAAGAAAGATATGAAAAAAAAAATATAAGTTGCGAGGAGAAGAAAACACTAAAAACCAAGTACAATCAATACAAACTAATTTTCAATCAATCAAAAAATCCATTTCTCTTGTTATTGGCCATTTTTTTTCCTACCCCGATGTCTGCAGGTTTAGATTCCGTCTTCACTTCATTAGGTTCGAAGTATAATAAAGCAGTTTTGTTGTCTTGACTTTTCGAGCTATCGTCTATGGTGTTCGGAAAGAAATTGTTTTTTTGAGATATTGCGTTATTTTATTTTTATTGTAGATTTCCTTTTTTGAGTTCCTAACTAATAAGCTTGGGGAGTTAAACTTGAAATTATTATATATTAGAAAATCTGATGTGGGCAGCACACGACTTTCCAGAAATAATGAAGTACTTTTTTGACAGAGATTAAATGATGTAAAGATTCACGGAATAATATGTTTAATCTCAAATTGAACAATTCGCATATTTTCCGGACGACAGCATGTGAAAATATATCTATTTACACATATTTTGAACAAATATAAATTTATCACGAAAGTATTTGCAACAAACAATTATCAGTATAACAATTAACAACTAACAATTATAACAGAATACCAATTATCGCAGAATAGATAAAATCCGCTACAAGCAGCATATTAAAATATTTTAATTAATCATCTATTTGATGATGCGATTTTGAGGACATTTTGATGATATTTTCGTCAAGTTGGCATCATTAAAAAAGTCGCCAAGTTGGCGATATTTCACTGAATTTAAAGCGGAGATTTGGTAAAAGGGTTTTTCTTGTGTATAACATGACTATTGTCGAATTCTTGGGCATCAAAATGAAAATATATTACACAAAGTATTTTTTTTTCAAGAGAATGGAACGAATTAGATCCAGGGGAATGATGTCAACAAATTTCTCGCATATTGTATATGAAAAAGAAACATAGTTTAAGATACCAAACACGTTTTAATTTTATGTAATTTTTTTATAAATGTATTTGAAAAACGGGCAATATCTCGAGAACGGTTCATGCTAGGCTTCTAAAGTTTGTCTCAAGGTTTTATAATGAAAATTTTCATAACAAATGATTATTTATGAAATTTTATTGAAAGTTTTGATTTTTTGATGACATTTTCAACATTTCATCATCCTATGAAAATTTGATCATCCTATAATTTAATTGCGTGTAAAAACAATAGGCTTTCAGTATTCACGGATTGTAATTTTTATTCCAAATTTCGTTCGAATCGCTCCTTTGTTCGGAGATATCGTCTCCACACACACGCACACACATATATACACACACACATATACATACACACAAACATTACCTCAAAAATGTCCGATTCGTTTCCAGGGATGCTTGAAACGTGCTTTCTCGTCGAAAACTGGAATTCGAATTTTCGACTCCGTCACAATACTTTCCTCATGCCAACGGCCCTACCGTGCTGAAAACACCGGTTCTCGTTAGATCACCGAAGTCAAGCAGCATCGGGCGCGGTTAGTACTTGGGTGGGTGACCACCTGGGAACACAGTGTGCTGTTGGCACATTTCGGGCGCGGTAGACCGGTGGTTTGTGCGTTGGATTTGTACGCTGCCACAACTGCCGCCGTGTTCATACAGAGTACGATCACGTTAAACTTGTGGGTCCTTAAGTCCTTCCGAGAGGTTGGTGGTAGGGGAAGGAGGGTACGGTCCCTGTGGATGCCTTCCCCGCTGGGTTCCGGTCTAAATTGGATGACACTTCCCGGCCGTCTAAACGGTTACCTTACACCTTTCTGGTAGGTCGGAGGGTCTGGGTCTCAACAACAACAACAATACTTTTCTCATACATTATACTATATATAAGGAAACTGTAAACTCAAAATTTCCATATTTCTTCAACTTGACATGACCATTACTCGAAAACTATGAGAGCTTTCTTTGAAAAATAAATATAGATTTAGATACTAACTCTCTCCATACCTATTTTTGAAGATTACTATTTATTTCTATTTTTAATAGTTGAAGATATTTCGAGTGAAAGTACGAAAAATGAAAAAATATTCTGCTAAAACATGTAAAAATTGTCTACATTTTTGTCTATTAATTTCGGGGTGTATTAGCGTCCAAAATGTCTACATTTTCCGTAACGCTCCGTTCCATCTCCAGAAAAAAACCCAACCATAAATGTTATTCACACAAAAAACCCTGAACTTCACCCTTGATTACTTAACCGAAGAAATTATCCTTAGTACACCAATAATCTCAGACGTTATCTCACCTCTTTCAAACGAATGTCAAACGACGTCAAATATTTTTACAGATTTTGTGACGTTACGCTTCCCTATCTCTCGTTCTACCATTATGAAATAAAGGGATGTATTTTTTACTCCTATAGAAAAAACTGTTAAGGGAAGGTATTTGCTTTTCTAAGAATGTGAAAATATCGCACAATAATTTTAATTTTTTCAAATATAAAAGAATTATCTTACAGATTCGATTTAAAGCTCGTTACAAAGAACGTTCTTAGCTTTTTCCCGATGGTGTCAAAACAGAAACTCTGCAATAATATTTTTGAACCGATTTGTGCAAATATCTCTCAAAATGCAACTCTAACGTTAACTAACTAAAAACTAATTCGAATTTAAAAAAACACTGCAATGTGTTATTGGACCTGACTTGAAGGGTAATTGCACTAAATTTTGAAGCTCTGAATAGCTCATACTTTTCGTTATGTATCCAACAAACATCTGCTTTTATTTTAGATCATGTCTGTTAAAACTTATTACAAAAATGGTGGTTTTTATGCATATATATTTAGAAGGGACTGACATAATTTTCTAATGCTAACATCCGCTGAATTTCAAAATAAAAATTCATAAATGAAAATATATATTAATTGTGAAATCTTTAAACTCTTTGTAAGTATTTATTATAGAAATAAATAATAATATTACTGCTTAAGAGTTATTATAATCAGCTCACGAGATTATCGAAAATTGAATTTTCTACATGGAACGCTATACCTCTCAAATAAAATGAAGGAATTCGAATGAAGTTTTCAACGACTATTGTTAAAAACTAATAAATTATTAATGTAATTATGTCTGCCATTTATGTAATTATGTCTCTGCCACTAATGCATAAATGGAGGAGGTTTGTTTGGAGGAATCTAAACTACAGAAATGCTTTACGAACATATTTTTCAAAAATCCACTCAAATGTTTAAAAACATGTTGAAATGTATTACTAAAAGAACCTTAAATATACAATTTAGAATTAGATATATATGGAATAATGTACAGCAGGCCAATATGCTAATTTTTTTAGATATTGAATATTTTTTTATAAAAATAATAAATAAATAGATATCTTCACTGTTAATCGCTCAGAAAAAATTAACACCAATATGTTATGAAACATAACATAATGTTTACACATTGTGCAAACGCTATTCATGGTCACCGGGCTCAACCCATAAATAAAAGGGGGAGGGTGAATAATTACTATACGTAAGTAAAGTGTACAGTAAATTTAATTGCTAGCATGACGCCTCCTCACAGACAAGATGGGACAATTCGACGCCATGGAATGAATAACATGAGACAGAGGTTGTTGTTGAGACCCAGACCGTCCGACCTACCAGAAAGGTGTAAGGTAACTGTATGGACGGCCGGGAAGTGCCACCCAATTTAGACCGGAACTCAGTGGGGGAGGCATCCACAGGGACCGTACCCTCCTTCCCCTACCACCAACCTCTCGGAAGGACTTACGGACCCACATGTTTAACGTGATCGTACTCCGCATGAACACGGCGGCATTTGTGGTAGCGTGCAAATCTAGCGCGCAAACCACGGGGATACCGCACCCGAGATGGCCAACAGCACGCGGTGTTCCGAGGTGGTCACCCACGAAGTACTAACCGCGCCCGATGCTGCTTGACTTCGGTGATCTAACGAGAACCGGTGTTTTCAGCACGGTACGGCCGTTGGCCCATGAGACAGAGGTTGTAATTGTTCAACTGCGAGATATCGAAGTTAATGTAAAAATTGAAATGACAAATCTCTTGAAAATTACGACTCCGGTCAAGTGTTAAGTCACTCCGGGGCTCGGAAGAGAGCTGGGAACCCATTGGTCATCGGATTTTATTAGAACGCATAGAAAATACCCATAATCCAATAAATGGTTTGGAATTTCGTCCCACCCATTTAGTGGACAAGTACTGCAACGAATGAACGGGGAGGAAACTTTTCGCCCCACTTTGTTCCTCCCTCCAGAAAATGCGAAGGGACCCAATATTATAAAGTTTAGGTCAGACTCCATTTTGATTACTGCAAAGAAGGTCTCTGAAATTGTATATTTACTTGATCGAAACCTGATCTAAAATGCATTGCGACATACAATTGGGAACTAGTATCCACTGTTATTCCTTAGTAGTAGCCTATGCCCTACAGGAAGGAACCGGAGTATTTGATACACTTATGCGAGCCCATCTACTCAAGTGTTGCTCATATCTAGGTCCGAATTTTAAGCAAGGAAGTTCTATGGCACCTCTAAGCCAAATCGAACTAGAGCGGAACCAGACTCTTATTTGCTAAACTCATTGGGCAGTAACGGTCATCGAAGCAGCGAAACTTCGCCCCTTTTGCCACGCAGATCACACAGATCTGGAAACAGACGACGTAGCATTGGGACACCCCTTTGTATCCTATACGATATACCGAAGCCGTAACAACTGTGTGCAAGGTAGACGGTATCTTGATAGCTCAGTGGCTACGTCACCACACACGGACGACTATGCACTGGCGGAGTGCTTGTGAGGTACCAATCCTGGGTCTCTACGTACATGTAATACGCTTCATCTGAGTGATTCAACCACCATCGGTTTGTAATGCTGGTGATGCATGCAACCTTAACCGTTCTATCAGGATCCTTCACCGACCGCCATCGGCCTTCACTCACTTTCCCAGGACCTTGAACTAGCGTTGAAACAACCGGCATCAGCCATCGGGTCTATCCTCCTGACAGTGAACCCCAGCGAGTCAACCGGTATTTGGACGTTAGAGCACTTAATGTACCTTTTTTACAAGTCTCTAATGGACTCCCAATTCCCTGTAATGCTCTACTGAAACCGTATGCCAGTGTGTCATGTGTTTCCTCATCTATCCTGGACCCCTAACCCCATGAACTTTTGGAGGTTTTCCTTTTGGATAACAAATCATTCCATCAGTGTTGGAGTTGTGTTTTTGAAATTCAATTCTAATGAAAATATGTATACACTGCTGGACAATTTCTAGGGATGGATGGCACTATCACTTCTAGCAACCACAAAATGAAAGGAAACAAAATGTGGAAAATTAGAATAAGTGCGGGATACAGTAAGAAGAGATATGCGTATGGAAATTTTTAATTTTCACGCCTGTTCGTCACGTGATAGCGCTGATAAGTGATTTAAAGGATTTGACGCGTGTGGACAGTTGTTGTTTCAAGTGAGCGTTTTACGGAAAATATTTAATTGAAGAACTTGAAATTTTCGGTATGTCTTCCCGATATCACTTAGATGATTTTACGCGTGGCCGTATTATTGGAAAGATCGTAGAAGGTCGAAAAATAACAGATATTACAAGGGAGATCGACATTACTCACAGCGTTTTTTCACAGCTGTGGCAAGCTTTCAAAAGAACTGGAATGTGTAGCAAGCGTCATGGGGGAGGTCGTGTTAGAAGTACGACGCCTGCAGGAGACAGGTACATTGTCCTGTCGGCAAAAGGGACCGGCGCACCACAGCTCAGCAGGTGGCAAATCAGTTTCTTGTTACCACAGGACAGCGGATCTCCTGAAAAACTGTAACCAGATGTTTGGGAGTAAGAGGACTATACGCCCGCAGACCTCTTGTGTGTGTGTCCCATTGTTCAGACTGCACCGTACCGCTCGTTTGCAATGGTGTCGTGAACATCGCAATTGAACCGAACAGGACTGGGTTTGTGTACTATTCTCAGATGAGAGTAGGTTCAGTCTGTCATCGGATTTTAGACGCCACGTGATCTGTCGTGAGAGTGGTGTTGCTTATCGTCCAGAAAATATCCAGGAAAGTGACCGATATCCGACATGCAGTATCATGGTATGGGCCGGCATCAGGATCAATGGCCGCACTTCCCTACATGTGGTTGCAACTGGGACTATGACCGGCCAACGATATATTGATGAAGTTCTACAACCTCATGTTGCCTCCAGCCGTCCAATTAGTTGCTCATGTCCACTGGATGAGTCGGACGGTCCGGGTCTTCAACCTCACGTTGCCTTTTCCGTGGTGTTGTCGGTCATAAATTTGTTTTCTTGGACGACAACGCACCATGTCATCGAACACTCGCTGTTCAGGATTGTCTAGTCATCGAGGGAATTCAATGCCTCGTCCTTCTCCAGCTCTAAACCCATTGAAAATGTTTGGGATGATTTGGGGAGGTGACTTGCTGGTCGAAAATATCCTCCAACAAACAAGAACCATCCTTGTACTAACAGAGGAGTGGGATAACTTGCCTCAACAGTTGCTGGATAATATTGTGCAAAGCATGACACGACGTGTGGAATGTTGCATCGCACTCCACGGTGAACATATCCCATACTGACACATTTCTCAAAGGTGTCTTCTGTCGTTCATATGCATTTTTCCATTTCTCCGTACACAGCACCAAATGAAGTATGAACACTTTTTTCCTTTCAGATGTTTCAAACCTTCAGTATTTTCTAGAACAATAAGTGATCTTTATTCTAATGTCCAAACATTGTGGCAACAATATTTTATCCAGTTGGGCCTCTACTCCCGCTTAATGTTGTGCTATATTGCAATTTGTGACCCGTCCTTAGTAATTGTCCAGTAGTGTTGTTGTTGTTGAGACCCAGACCGTCCGACCTACCAGAAAGGTGTAAGGTAACTGTTTGGACGGCCGGGAAGTGCCACCCAATTTAGACCGGAACCCAGTGGGGGAGGCATCCACAGGGACCGTACCCTCCTTCCCCTACCACCAACCTCTCGGAAGGACTTACGGACCCACATGTTTAACGTGATCGTACTCCGCGTGAACACGATTGTCCAGTAGTGTATATATATTAATCTATCTATAATCATATCAATATAAGATCAGAGCTTGGTAAATTCTTATGACAAAATCAGCTCGACTTGTGTGAATTGAATCAATTATAATTTTGATAAACAATTGCCGTATCACTTCTTACACCTCGAGATCAAGTTAGGTACATTTTAAATGTAGAATGTTTGTGTATTATTTAAGTGCTTCATAATCTATATGTGTTAGTGGCCACAAAATCGTCTGGCTTTTTTAAACTAAGGCAATGCACTCAATCTTTTAGATATCACTTATACGATTACTAAGTCAACTGGGTGACACAGTGGTAAGTGGCAGTTTTGTGTTTATGTGAAATTTCACCTTTCCACACATTATACAAGGATGTTTCATAATTCTCGTTTAAGGATTTATCTCGTTTGTGGTTGCTAGCAGACCCATACTTCAATTAGAAAAATCATCAGAAAGGAAAGTAACATTATGCCGCGGCATTTTACAACAAAATTAAAAAAAATATAGAATATACATTTATATACAGTCTCTCTATTAAAAAAGCCGACATTCTATTCGGTTAATCGGCAGTGTTTCTATCAGGCATATCTTGCAGGGGCGGCTTCGCCCTCCCGGAGCGATTTTACATTTACTTAGTTTCTGTTTATGTAACACAACTTTTAGATATAGTTATACAGGTCAAATAGAAAACTTGCCCACATCCCTAAAATTTCATTCGCTTCCCGACCAAAAACTCCTGAAAGAAACTCTTTTAACCGGATGTTAAAATTTATACCCGGTTAGCCGAGGAAGGAAATAATACGAAATATTTACTATTTTCTTGGACTTTTTGGATTAACCAGGTATAAATTTAACAACCGTTTAACTAATTCGACTGCCTATTAGCAGGATATTTGCTTAAATCCACTGCCGATTAGCAGGACATTTGTTTAAGAACTAATCCTTGCACAGAAATAACCATCTGTGGAAGGAATTCATAATAGAAGAACATCAAAATATGTCAATGCAAATATTGCAATTTTCAGTCGACCCTTAATTGACAGAAATTGCTCATCAAAATAACAACCTTTTTAGAAGCATGAAGTGCTCAAAATTTCGAAAATTATAATTCTAATATCTAAGCGCGTGTTTGAGTTAGAAAGGTGCACCCGTTTTCCTATGCACTAAAGCGTTCGAAGGGCAGTATTTTTCATTGAACCTTTTTCGATATAGGGACCGTGCAAAACATTAGAACCCCTATTTTTTTGCTAATACCACCTTCTTGCAGCAAAATTCCATGACGTAATGCTATTGTTCGTTCTAATGTTTTTTCTTAATTGGGAGTATGGGGCAGCGAGCAACCACCGACGAGATGAATTTTTAAACATGAAATCGAGCTGATGGTAAGCTGGATTTGTGTCATCCTCAAGATATTTATCCAAGCAAAGGAAAGTGTCCGTCACCTGAGATGTTTTGCTTTGTTTCAACATTTTACAGATTTTTACTGCCTCAGACTATGTAATACAGTATAGAGAAAGCATTGCTTTCACGAAAATTTTCGAATTCGAGATTTTGATGCCAAATCATGTTTTAAGACCACCTGAACCAGGCAGTCTTTCAGGACTTCTTAGTCGCGGGATGAGTGAAACGTTGGGGGGGGGGGAGTTGTCTATTTGTTTTATATAAATATATCTAAATGCTAACACATAAATAGAAACTAAGTTAATATAAATTATAACGTCTTACATTTAAAGTGAAAGGTAGCACGTTATAATTATAATCATTTGGATCCACAATACTGATTTTAAAAAAAAAAATTCTTCTAAAATTTGTTTAAAAAATGTTAAACAAGAAAGATCAATCATGCTTAAAACATTGATTATAAAACACTTTACCACTTGAATGCAATTTTATTTAAACATCTCTAAAATGCAATACATTCCTCGGTAATATTTTAAAACTTATCACAATACTACATTAATTTATTATATTTGAAAACTTAAACCTTCATCGAAAAAAATGAACTTCATTCAAATGACGGCATTGAAATATAAATTGCCTGGTTTAAACATCTCTAAAAGGTGATACATTCATCGGTAATTATTTTAGAATTATCATAATACTACGATAATTTATTATATTTGAAAACTTCATCGAAAACAACAGAAATTCATTCAAATGTCGTCATAGAAAAAATAACACGCCTAGCTCTCTCTATAAAAGCAACATTTCATTCATAAATAATTTCCCATTCATGTGATTCATCACAATACTATAATAATTTATTTTATTTAAAAATTTAGACCATGGAGCTGCAAGTAATTAAATTCTATGTGTAAAACTTCATCGAAAAAAATCGTCCTTCTCTTCGTAAAATCAATGAATATTTCATTCATATCAGCTAACCAGATTCCATGAACTAAATGATTTTGTGTTAAAGAAATACAGCAATTCTAATACAACTCATTCTACATATTTTGCTGTTTACATTTTACATAGGTTAAAAATAGGCTTCGTTGTAGAAATAATCAAATTTGGATGAGCATTTAAACTCAAATATATTGTTATTGCGTTGTTTCAGTATGTAGACGCACAGAATTTAAGCAAAAATAAAGTGGTTTTAGGACTGATACAACACTCAATATGAATTAAAAAGAACTTTAAAAATCACGATTTTGAGACAAGATGGATGCCATATATCTTTTCGAAGTGGGTCACGTGATCTTTTCATATTATGGTCATGTGATTGCTTCATATAAGAGGTGTTATTATTATTTTAATTTTTATTTAAAAACTACTGAATATATTTCGTTGATTTTTTTTTATATATTTTATGGAAAAATTTGAATATTACCTAAAATTTTCGAAACAATTTGTGAATTTTAAATCCGCTTAAAAAATGTTTTAAAAATTAGGTCCCTTAGGTCTCAATGTATTTCGTTTTTTCAACCCGGGTTCAATCCAAATCTAATTGGGTGATATTATTCATTTATATTCCCATAGGTCCTACAGACCTTCTGAACAACATACTAAAATTTCATTTTGATTAAATCATTTTTACGGCAGTTATCGTGCAAACGGACAAACAGACAGACAGACAGACAGAATGAACAATGTCATAAACACTTTTCAACTTTGTTGTAAAGTGTTAAAAAAAGGGTGATTCTAGTATGAGAAAGTCGAGATAAGTCACAATGCAATTAATTTTATATTGTATGGAAAATTAAAATTTCTGCTTGTGAGTTGCATGAATTTCGCAAAGGACAGACAGTCCCTGGGAGAGAGAAAAAAAAATCACATAGAGAAAAAAAAGTGCAGGCAATCAATGCAAGCTAATTTTTAATCCATCAAAAACAACCATCTCTCTTGGTATTGATCTTATTTTTTGTACCTTCCCCGATGTTTGCCGGTTTAAACTCTCGCCGCTTTATTAAGTTCCATTTGCAATAAAGCAGTTTTGTTTTCAAGAAAGAAATTTCTGCTTGTCTATAATGTACAGGAGTGCATTAAATTCGATGTATGGCGTTGTCCTATTTCATGGGATTTTCAGAGCTTTAGTTTGCCAGTCTAGCAAATATTGAAAATAAACTAAAATTAGTTATATATCAAATTAGCACGAATTTACCCTGCGTGTTCCGAAATTTAAAGTAACACCCACATACCTCAAATTACAGCTTTCAATGCTAAGTTGTATAATAATTTGCGTATAAATAAGAGTCTTGCAACATGAAACACCCAGACGTTTGTTTCTTAAAATATTCCACTTCACATCGGTGCAAATTCGGTTGCAACCTCCTCCCGCTTACAACATATCAGCACAACATAAATCTGTAGTGCCCTTCGCGATTTTCTGAACATCCTTTACCGGCTATTTCTATTAAATCCGTATGTAGGGCTATTTCCATAAGATCCGTATGTAGGGCTATTGGGCTATTTCCGTCTAAGGTTAAACGTAACTTTTCCTTTCGTTGCTGGGACGAGCCTTACTGATCAGGTCGGGCCCCGGGGCTCCAGACTTCCTCCGTTCAACAACCCTGCTTCTCTTGTTTGATAATAACACAAATATAACAAATTACTTTTTCAATTTAATTGACAAAAATCATGAAATGAAGTTAGAAACAAAATGTTTGTTTTCTTAGGGAGTTAAATGTTACATTTTGATGTTTATCAATGTGCACGATCGGTTTCGCTGATGAGAGAATTTTCAAATGAATTATGCGTTTAAAGTACAGATTTTGTCTAGTCTTCGTAACATTGCGTAAAAACAAGATGTTGTGTTATGAATTTCGTTTACAGCTCGTTGGAAAGAGAGCATTTCGATCTCTTCCATCCTTTCAATTTTGGGAAGACGAGGACTTTGGGATAGTATTTTTGATTGCCAAGGATCCGAAATGTGTGAAAATTGTTAAAATTATGCTACAACATTTAATCACTCAACTAATTCTCGCCGAGGGGCATCGTTACTTAACTTCAAGTGCACCTATTCCAAATTTTGTAGCTGTCTGTAAATTAGATTTTCATCTATACGAAATACAAACACAGAAGCACATAATTAGTACTTGACTTTGCCGCAATAATGAACTGGATCGGACCGTAGGACACGAGGAAGTCCTAGCCATGAAACTTTCCAAGTTTTGCTTTTTCCCCTCTGATTTTGAAACGTCTTTCTTTTTGGTTGAAAAGAACTGTAAAATGATTGATCAATGTTAGTTTTTTTTTACGTTGCATAAGTTGTTGGTATTTTAACGACCAAAGTTCTTAAGTGTAATTACGGCTTTAACCCTTAGACTACCAGCAAAGATTCATTGTTCTGTACTTCACAATGCCATAACCTGTCGACCATAGCAACTAATGTATGAAATTAAATTTGTATTTAAAAATATATGATTTTGTCATTCATATAAATGTGTCTCTAATGAAGATACATTACATTTAAAGAGAAATCAAGTTAAATTCTGTTTTAATTATGTAATCCAAGATTTTGAATACAGTGAAACTAATCGAAAGAGACCACTGCGCTAAACTAGTGATTTTGAACAACCAGGGATTTTGGATGAAAACGATTTCTAATATGCATGCTATTAATTATTCCTCAAGTAATCGCTAAAAAAAAGTAAAATGTAATATTAAAATAAAAAGTAAAATCGTCAAAAAGTAAAATTGGAGTTGCTAACTTTACTTGAACAAATGGGGTTGCGCTTCTTGTCAGTCCGGAAGATAAAGGCTGTTATTTGTCATTGAAATTAATTATTCGTGTTTAGAGCGTCCATCTGTCAACACGACTAAGACAATCTATATATCAACACGACTGCGACCGTCTAATTCTAAGACTGTTCATTTTGGCCGATCCACCGATCAGCCATTGAAAATCCACCGTCCGGCCATTGAAATTCATCCAACCGGCCATTGAAATTCATCCAACCGGCCATTGAAATTCATCCAACCGGCCATTAAAAATCATTATTTTGCTATACAAATAACTAATAGTATCGAAAAGTAGACAATACTGACAATATCATACATTAGAGAGTACTGACATGACAGTAAACAAGGGGGGGGGGGGGGGTTGATTTTTGCGAAATTTGGTCGAGTGACTTTGAGGACAATAAACAATTTATTTGCATTTAAAGAGATTGTGCTTATGTTTTAAGTTAAAATTTGTAGTACTTAGAAATTTTAAAATGTAATCTACAGAGAAAACAACTTTAGTCCTTTTTATTTCCGTTTAGTCTATATCGTTCCCAAAAAACGCTTGTCTCTGAACCTCTTAAAAATGAGAGTTATGTGAAAGTTTAATTTTCTTTTAACCTCTTCGTCATCATCATGGCATAAATTTTATACGCTACATGAACAAAATATTTAAAACTTTTAATTTTCAAATTCGCTTCAAATCTTTCGGAAAGTCACAATTAATGGAAAATTTTATAAATTTTATCTTTAATATCAAATAATATATTTTTAATTTAAACAAAATTGTTGCAATATTTATCTTAAAATATTATAATTTTTTTACTTTCCTTATATATTTAATGTATATGGAGAGTATTGTGACGGGGTCGAAAATTCGAATTTGAGTTTTCGACGGGGGAGCACGTTTCAAGCATCCCTGATCACGAATCAAACATATTTGAAGTAATGTCTGTTTGTGTGTGGTGTGTGTGTGTGTGTGTGTGTGAAAGTATGTGTGTGTGCATGTGTGCGCGCGTGTGTGTGTATGTGTGTGTGTGCGTGGAGACGATAACTGACGAACGAATGGACCGATTCGAACGAAATTTGGTACAAAAATAACAATCCGTAAACACTGGAAGTATAGTGTTTCTATACGCAATCGAATGTTCAGAATCCTCCTTAAATTTTTGAGTGAAATTTTGAAAAAATCGTCAAAAAATCAAATTCGCTAATAAAGTTACGCAAATAGACATTTCTTATGCAATTTTTCATTAGAAAACGATTGACATAAATTTTAGAACGCTAACACGAACCGTTCTCGAGATATTGCACATTTTTCAAAAAAATTATCAAAAAGACATATAAAATAAAAAAAAAATATTTCTTATTGAGAAACATGTTCACTTTTCATATGTGATACCATGCGATAAATTAGGTGATATCACTGTCGTGGATCTAACTCGTTTCATTCATGAAAAAAAGTAGTTTGAGCAATACTTTTGTATTTGAATACCGATAGTCATTATCTGCTGTAAGAATAACTTATTTCTTCGTCCATAACGCTTGGCGAGGTATTGGCAACGAATTTAGTGGTATGTCGCCAACTTGGCGACTTTGTAAAATGCTGTTAAATTAGCAAAAAACTCTCCAAATGGATAAAAATGACGATAAATCAATGACAACTCATTGATGATGACGACATGGAAAACGACAACTCATTGACAAAAATTTGGGAGGTCTTCCAAATGATCGATCGCGTTTAAAATTAAGAAGGTTTCAGAATTCCCGAATCGTAATAATCGTACCAAATTTCATTGGAAACGTTTCATTCGTTCGTGAAATATCGCATCCACAAGCCCACACATTAACACACACATATATATGTAAAAAGTTCGACTGGATTTTAGGAATTCTTGAAATGTGCTATTTCGTCGACAACTCGAATTTATACTTTCGACCCACATTTCTTATACATTATACTATGTATGTAGGGAAAGTACAAACAACAAGATTGGAGTAAAATAACATCGCAATTTGAGCGATTGTTATATTGGCAAAGCTCTTTCTAAAAAGTGTTCGTTGAATATGTTACTTTCTACCTAGAGCGAGCGCGATGCACATTGATACATCGAGCTATTTCTGATTCAATTTCAATTTGTGTATCTAAATAACCATTAGATTTTAATTAATTATCTTAAGAGGATCATGTTATGGGCGTCGCTTCATTTCTCCTGTTGATGTACAGAATTTTTAATTGCAAAAATATAGGTATAAAATTTGTAACATTATTTTCTGTACCGGAAAATTTTCTTGAATTGTATATCAGACTTGATTCCGCCACGACAAAAAAGAAATTCTTACTCCTTCAATTGGAACATAGCGTTTAAATGCAGCACAAATAAAGATATGTACGCATACGTACGTTTTGAAAATCATTGGATTTATTTATTTACTTCATTGAAACAAGCCTGGGCCTGTACGCCCAAATGAACCCAATACTATGCGGTCTATGCATGACTAAAGGAACGTAAAACAAAAAAAAAAGTATAAAATCAAGAAAATATGAATTTGAGAAGCAAAGAAGAAAAAATTAAATAAAATACAGAGTACACTCATGGTCATAAGTTAGGCATAATTCGTAAAATGCGAAAAATGCGGAGTTAATATGGATACAATTGTTCACAATTAGTTGTGGATAATCGTGGGACGAAGGTAAATCATTGTGCATATGCAAAACAGTTCAGTCGACGTCGACATGCGCAAAGCATCGGAGCATGTCGGAACTAGTATAAAACTGCCTCGAGCGGCATGGCCAGTTGAGGCATGTTTTTGAAGTGATTAATTATTGGAATGATGGAATCCTGTCGAGATCCCAAACCAAAGCATGTCGAATTCTGAATGTCCCTCTGTGTGTGATCTTAAGACTGTGGCAGAGGTTCCAAACCACTAGAGATGTTACCTGACGACCAGCACCAGGTCGGTCAAGAGTAACAATAGCTCGGTAAGACCGATATTTGGTGATAACTGCGCGATATCAGAGGACACGTTTTGCCAGACAACTAGGTTCAGTCCTGACAGCCGCCACAGGATGCACTGTTTCGAGACAAACTATTTACAAGAGACTTAGACACGTTGGTTTCTATGGCAGACGACCAGCAGTTTGCATCCTCCTGACGTCTGCACAGAAACGCGCGCGTTTACAGTGGAGTTTGGGACATCGGCAGTGGAGTGGACAACAGTGGGGAAATGTCATGTTCAGTGATGAGCCCAGGTTTAGCCTGCAAACTGATTCTCGTCATACTATGATCTGGAGAGAACATTGAACGTGTTTTCACCCGGGAAACATCACGGAAAGACATCGTTTTTCGTTTGTTGGAGTCATAGTCTGGACAGGCATCATGATAGATGAACGCACAGACCTCCACATCTTTGACGCGGGGTCGGTTATCGGTCAAAAATAGAGATGAAATCCTTGAGCCTACCGTTCGATTGTTTCGAGGTGCTGTTGGTCCTGCTTTCATATTCACGGATGATAACGCTCCTCCTGACCGTGTGGCTTTGGTCGACTACTTCATTGAAACTGAAGATATCCAGCACATGCAATGGCCTGCCAACTCTCCTGATCTGAATCCAATAGAACATGTGTGGGATATGTTCGGGAGATATCTTGCAGCCCTCCGCTAACCGCCAGTTTCCGTTCCGAGATTGAAAACTGCTCTCCGTAAAGCTTGGAAATCTTTGAGCACACAACTCATCCTAACCCTCATCGAAAGTATGGGAAATCGTTGTGCAGAATGCGTGGCTACCCGATGTCACACACCTTATTAAACTGCAGGATCACATTGTTTTAATCATTTTGTTTCACTGAGATTGATACTCGTATTGTGACCATTTTTATTTCAAGCCTTATCTTTGGATAATAAGATTCGTTATTAGCCTTGTTTTGCATTGTTTTCTCATAAATAGCGACTATGCTGAACTTTTGGACATGAGCGTATATGAATTAGAAAATCTACGGAGTATCTGCAATCGTAGACCTTTTCAGATGGATTTTTTTGGTATATAAAAAAGAAAACGAAAACAAAAATAATTGAGGATTTAGCCATTTTTCAAGCTAAGCTCAATCTTTATAAAATTTTATGCTGCAAGCGTATTCAAAGTGATTTTACTGATCGAAAGTTGTGACAAATAGCAAGTTCTATGCTTACATTTCATATATCGGCTATATTGATCTTAACGGGATTAGAAAGCCCACAACCAGTAAACATATATGCCGGGTGTATACAAAAAATTCGTAACTACCCCACAATGACTTTGTAAGAAAAAATCCATGAGCGTATACGAGTGTATTTACTTATTTTAAAATTTCTGAATTTCTCTTGTCTCGCCCCCTAAATTTGTTACATTGATATTAATGAGCTATTGAATTATTGGTATTATTGGCATTACTGATTATGGTGATATTATAAGAAGGTGCTCATCCAATCCGGGTATCTTAGTGTATCGTAGTACTAGGCGCGAAGCGACTTCAATCTACTGCAACGTTTTCTGAGTTTATCTTCATTTATGACATTATTTCAGTGATCACTATGGGAGGCTTTAATTTATTTATTCAACTCCTTTCTTTTTAGTCTTAGACTCATAATGTGGAGTTTGAAATACATTTGGGCTTTGTCAGTTTAGAAGCTTGACACAGATATGAATTTACTTAAGCAATTTATTAGTTTGGGAAAAACATTATTTTGTTCCGATGTCTTATTATGTATTATAGATTAAAAGAAAAGGGGTTTATAGGGGTCATTCCAAGTTTAGAATTTCACAGGGTCTCTAACGAAATTTAGCTTTTCAATGTTCATAATCATGCAAGTTAAAAATTATTTCATTGGAAACGGTAGGAAATTTACTAAAAAAAAGTCTAACTCATATTTTTATGTGAGTTCCTTATGATAGAGCTCCTTAAATATCTAGGAGCTTTCCTACTTGTCCTAAAAATACTATTCTGTTTTGTTTTCAGAGCATGTATTTGAGTTTTACAGGTGTATCCTATACAGGTCATGCGTTTATCATTATAAGGCGAATGACTGCTTTGTAAAGTAATTTTTTATTTTGATAGCTTATATTTTTATTTCCTATGAGAAGGTAGAACATATTAATAGCTATATGGGCTTTTTTGGTGATATTATTTAAATGTAAGGTGGGAGTATAATGATACGCCTAAGTATTTGGTTGATTTTTCCGTACAGATGGCATGATTATTTACATAAAAGGGGTGGGGAAGTTTTTGCATCATGAGAAAAATAAATGTAGTGACACTTATTGGGGATAAGCTTAACTATTTACTGATAAAACCAGATGAAGAGTATGTCCCAGTGATGTTGTGGTTGTTTACGTGCATTATTCAGAACCAGATCTTTTTCACTAGTATCACACTGTCCTCTGCATAGAGTGCAAGTTCGGTGTTCTGTGTTCTGGAGATGTCATTTAAGTATATATTAAAAAGTGTGGGCCAAGAATGGATACTTGCGGTACATTACATTTTATGAGCTTGGATG
Source organism: Amaurobius ferox (assembly GCA_951213105.1). NCBI lineage: Eukaryota > Metazoa > Arthropoda > Arachnida > Araneae > Amaurobiidae > Amaurobius > Amaurobius ferox. The sequence goes on from OX578140.1 coordinate 127,763,762, forward strand.
TCTAAAGTTTATGATTTTAACTTGAAAGTGTTTGTCATTTAGATAAGAGATTTTTGGTTTGACTATTGAATCAGGGATTTTAAGTATTATCAAATTTTGAATTAAAACACGATGCCATATTTTATCGAACGCTGTTTGGAAATCAAGAAAAATTGCAGCTGTGGGTGTCTTCTCGTGAAATCCTTAAGATATGTTCTCAACCACTCTTAGAAACTGATGGGGGAAGAGTGTTTTGGCCTGAATACGAACTGATCTGAAATAATAATATATTTTCTCCATATGAACATTTATTTTAATCGGTTGATATTAGTCGGTGCCGTACAAGTTCTCAAATTTCAGTAAGCTCAGAAATTTCAGAATGTGTGTTAAGAATTAAAAATTTAAATTTCTAAAATATTTAACAATATTGAAAAAGATTATAAATGTATCATTGCTATAATCCTGACATAAATCTACTAAATCTACCCATCAAAAATGTTTAAATATAGTAAAAAATAGCTTCAGTTAGTTACCTACTTTGATTTTCTTATTTCTTACGGGTACCAGAACCGGAGAATGGGTTTTATATTTTTTTATTTTCTGTTTATTCTATTGTTGATTATATTTTTCTTTCTATTCTATTGTTTTTCTATTGTCAATTCATAATGTTGTTTTTCCAACTATGCATCATATTCGCAAACTAGAAATTGAAAATTGTTCTTTGTTTCCACATGTCACCCTGACAGTTGTTTTGCTGAGCCTTGATTTTTTCTATGTTTTTTTCAAAGTGTGATTTTATCAGTTTATGTTCTTTTTTCATAACAACTACAGAACACTTTACCATTTTATGGTATATTCAAAATATATGTGTACATATTTTAACACAATATTATGAGGATAAAATTCATTATTTGTTTATTTATATTTTTGGAAAGCACATTAAAAACTAGCTGTTGAAACGTCTAACTGCATACACCATCTATCTGTGAACATTTTATACTTACAGTACTTATAATTTATGAGATAAAGTAATATTAATTTAGAAAATTTAATATGTTCAAGATAGGCCAGTTTCGGTCCTCTTAATGGCCGTAAAAATCGACTAAACTTGGATTACAGCGCATTTTATCCTATTTTATTTCCTTTGTCAGTTTTCTGTTGCGGACAAAATTATATTTAAAAAAATTTGAAGCAAATAAAATTTAGCTGAGTTATAACTTCTAAACGCATTACATTTTTCCATTGTTAAAATTTTACACTGATAGTACTTATTGTTTCTAGGAAAAAGTAATTTGAAATTAGCGCATTTAACATGGGCAAGATGGATCAGATCAGATCCCCTTAAGTGCAGTATAAATGACAGTAAAAATACTTTTTTATCTCTTAATCCCTTAAAATAGATTATTTATCGATGTCAGATAATTAACTTAATTGTAAAAATACTTTTAATAATTAATTATTAGAAGGCAACTGCGACAACAGAAGACAACATAATTTGATGACTTAACTATGAGAACTATAAGTACGAACTTTTCACAGCTGAAATATGTAATGCATTTACACGTTTTAAGGGATCGTTTTTCATTTGCTTTAAAATTTTTTAAAAATATGATATTCCCCTAAAAGTCACAGTTTTTAAGCAAAATTTACAGCTTGTATTTTTTATTGAAAAAAAAAGTAAATAACTTATTTTTATAATCTCTTGTTAAAATAACCACACGTATAGTTTAAATGTACAATAAAAATTTCAAAGCGTTATGATCAATAGTTACTGAATGACCGTTAACAGTAAAAATACACATTTTGAGAAAAACAGTTAAAAATGCAAGTCTCAATAAGGCCCTGAGGGTGGCATATGGAAGCAAAGGAAAATGTTTGATTTTTAGTTTGTTGCTTTACTTATGTGATGAATCCCTGGAAAACATATTCTGAACTATTTAAGTCGACAAAAAAGAAATAAAAAAACAATTCATCCAATTCTCTGGTTCTGATTCCTTTAAGAAATAAGAAAATCAATGATATTACCTAAAGTAATTGTTACTATATTTAAGCACTGAGTGTTATTTTATGTCAAGATTATAGCAATGATACATTTATAATTTTTTACAACCTTTTCTTTAACTTGATCTGGTGCTTGTTTGCCTGCTTATTTATCAGTACGATAAATATTTTTGAGGCCCTAGCTAATCAAGTTCCATTAATCATAAATCATGAAATTGGGATATAAGTTGCGATTTTTGGTATGATTCCAATACTTTCCATATACATTACCATGTATTGCAGGGAATGTAAAAAATCTGATGTGGACAGCTCATGACTTTTCCTGCAGACACAAATTCATTTTTCTTTATTTCTTTAATGATTCATTAGATTGAGTTTAATTGCACAAAATAATACTAAATTTGCATTTTTAATTCAATTTTTGTTTTTATTCGGTAATTGGACATTTTTTTCCGAAAGCGACGTAACAGAAATGCAAGAAATCGCAAATCGCTTGAGAACGGTTAGTCCTAAAATAATGGAGTTGGTTATATTCTTTTCCTCATCAAAAATTGCGTGTAAAACAAGAATTTAATTGGTCATTTCAGCAAGCGTAGGCTTTTCTTTTAGATTTTGGCGATTTTTGTGGGCCATTTCGTAGAAAAAGACAGGTTGTTCTTTTCCGAATCGTACCAAAACCTAATCAGCACCAAAGCATCCCACAAGTAATTTATCTAGCAAATAAATTTGGTCAATTTCTATTTTAGTTAGAGTGGACACATGAAATTTTTACGGGCTATTTCGCAAAACAAGGCGGATTCTGTTTTTCCGTATCATACCAAAAACTAAGCAGCACCAGGATCACACCCAAGTGATTTACATACAAAATTTTATGAAATTCGGTAGATTAGTTTTTCAATTAGAGTGGATACATTCATTGCACACACAGACGCACACACAGACGTCACGCTAAAAAAAGTTTTTTCGTATTCTAGAGATTTCAAGACATTGTTTTTCAATTAGAGTGGATACATACATTGCACACACAGACACACACACACAGACGTCACGCTAAAAATAGTTTTTAGTTGGTTCAAGTGTAGATCCGTCGAAAACTTGAGTTACAATTTTCGGCATGATTCCAGTACTTTCTCTATACATTACCATGTATTGCAGGGAAAGTAAAAATGCGATGTAGAGAAAGTATTGGAATCATGCCGAAAATCACAACTCAAGTTTTCGACGGCTCTACACGTCTTGAAACCTCTAGAATACAAAAAAAAAAACTATTTTTAGCGTGACGTCTGTGTGTGTGTCTGTGTGGGCAATGTATGTATCTACTTAAATTGAAAAACTAATCTAGCGAATTTCATAAAATTTAGTAGGTAAGATACTTGAGTGTGACTCTGGTGCTGATTAGATATTGGTACCATTCGAAAAAGGACAACCTGCCTTTATTTACGAAATGGCCCACAAAAATAGCCAAAACCTAAAAAAAAAAAAAAAACTACGTTTGCTCCATTGTATCAATTAAATTCTTGTTTTATACGCAATTTTTAACGAGGAAAAGAATATAACCAACTCCATTACTTTAGGACTACCCGTTCTCAAGCTATTTGCGATTTCTTGCATTTCTGTTACGCCGCTTTCGGAAAAATGTCAACATACCAAAAATCGCAATTCGAGTTTTCGACGGATCTACACGTTTTTGGACCTCTAGAATGCGAAACAACTATTTTTAGCGTGACGTCTGTGTGTGTGTCTGTCTGTCTGTGTAATGTATTTCTCCACTCTAACTCAAAAACTAATTTACCGAATTTCAAGAAATTTGGTAGGTAAGTTCTTTGTGGGTGACCCTGGTGCTGATTAGATTTTGATACTATTCGAAAAAGAAAAACTTGCATTTTGTTACGAAATGACCAGTAAAAATTGAATGCATTCACTCTAACTCAATTAATGGAACACATTTTATAAAATTTGGTGGATAAATCACTTGCGGTCAACACTGGTGCTGATTAGATTTTGGTACGATTTGGGACACATGAACGTACCTTTTTTTTTGCAAAATGGTATTTTTATGCGAATTAATGTATCCACTCTAGCTGAAAACCTAATAGATCAAATTTAACAAAATTTGGCAGATAAGTTACTTGTGGTTTACCCTGGTGTTTAATGGATTTTAGTGCGATTCGGTAAAAAGGAACCTGCCTTTTTTTGCGAAATGGTTCTCAAAAACTGCATATATTCACTCTAGCTGACAAACTAATTGCCCGAATTACCCCAAATTTGGTAGATAAGTCGCTTGCAGGATACTGTAACGCCGGTTAGATTTTGATACGATTCGGAAAAAAATAATCTGCCTTTTTTTTGTGAAATGGCCCGCAAATCTAAAATATTACATATATACATAAATTAAAATACTACATAATATTAAAATAATATTAAAATTAAATACTACTAATATTAATAAAATACTACTAATATTAAAATCATTTAATTAAATACTACTAATATTAAAATATTATATAAATTAAAATACTACATATGTTCAACTGTATCAATTAAATGCTTCTTTTATTCGTAATTTTTGACGACAAAATCAATAAGATCCACCTTATCAAGATGGACCATTATCGAGATATTTAAAATTTTAATTTTGAGGAAATGAACACGATTTTCAGAGTAAATAAGTCCTCTGATGGTTATCCTCATGCTGATTTAATTTTGATGCGATTAGGAAATGCATAACGACTCTTTTTTGCGAAAAAGCCTACAAAGATAGTAAAACTCTGAAATGAATGACTAAAATTATTGAAATATATTAATTACGTACTTGTTCTATAGGTAACATTTGATAACTAAGCGAATAAGTCTGACCCCATGACTGTAGGATAAACCGTTCTCGAGATATTGCAGTTTCTGTAATTTTAAGGACCCGAAGAATTTAAAGTGATTAATGTTGCCAGACGAAATGAAGATGCAATATAAAGACAAATTTGGATATAATATTAGAAAATTATCCATATTATTTTTTGCAATTAAATTCAATTAAAAGCATAATGAAATAAAAAATTACAAAATGAATTTGATTCTGCAGTGAAAGTCAGGTACTGCTTGCTCACATTAGATTTTTAACACTTTACAACATAGTTGAAAAGTGTTTATGACTTTGCTCATTCATTCTGTCTGTCTGTCTGTTAACATGATAACTGCCGTAAAAATGAGTTTATCAACATGAAATATCAGTATGTGATTCAGACGGTCTGTGGGACCTATGGGAATATAAATGAATAACATCACTCAATTAGATTTGGATTGAACCCGGGTTGCAAACATGAGATACATTGAACCCTATGGGACCTAATTTTTCAAATAGGCCCCATACAGTTCAATGCGAACATTTTTTTAAGCGAATTTAAAATTCACAAATTGCTTCGAAAGTTTTTGAAAATATTCAAATTATCCCATAAAATAAATAAAAAATATTTCAGCAAAATATATTGAGCTGTTTTTTAAATAAAAATTAAAATAATTACACACTTTATATTACCTTACACCTTTCCTTACTTTACACCTTTCCTTACCTTACACCTGTTACCTTACACCTTTCTGGTAGGTCGGACGGTCTGGGTTTCAACAACAACAACAACAACACTTTATATTACACAATATTTCAGCAAAATATATTCAGTAGTTTTTTAAATATAAATTAAAATAATTACACACTTTATATGAACTTCCCGGCGTCCAATTAGTTGCTCATGTCCACTGGATGAGCCGGACGGTCCGGGTTTTCAACACTTTATATGAAGAGATCACGTGACCACTATATGGAGAGATTACGTGACTTACTTCAAAATAAAATATGGCATTCATCTTGTGTCAAAATTGTGATTTTTAGAGTTCTGTTTAATCCATATTCAGTGTTGCATCCGTTTTAAAACCACATTGTATTTGCTAAAATTCTGTGCATCTACACACTGAAACAACTCAATTACAATATATTTGAGTTTAAATGATCATCAAACTTTGATTATTTCTGCAACGAAGCCTAATTTTCACTTATGGAGAATATAAACAACAAAATATGTAGAATAAGTTGTACAAGAATTGCTGCATTTCTTTAACGCAAAATTACTTAGCTCATGGAGTCTGCAATACAGCTGATATGAATGAAACCTTCATTGATTTTCCATAGAGAAGCATACGTTTTTACGATGAAGTTTTAGGCATAGAGTTAAATTACTTGTACCTCCATGGTTTTAAGTTTTTAAATAAAATAAATTATAGTATTGTGATGAATGAAAGGAATTTGAAAAAATATATGGATGAATATGGATTATATTGAGAGCCAGGCAATTTATTTTTCGATGACGTCATTTGAATAAAGTTCATTTGTTTTCGATGAAGTTTTCAAATATAATAAATTATTGTAGTATTATGATAATTTAAAAAGTATTACCGAGGAATGTATCGCATTTTAGAGATGTTGAATCCAGGGAATTTATATTTCAATGCTGCCATTTGAATAAAGTTAATTTTTTTCGATGAAGTTTTAAGTTTTCAAATATAATGAATGAATGTAGTATTGTGATAATTTAAAAAATATTACTGAGGAATATATTGCATTTTAGAGATGTTTAAATAAAATTTCATTGAAGTTGTAAAATGTTTCATAATCAATGCTTTATGCATGATTGATCTTTCTTGTTTTGTTTTGAACATATTTAGTTTGATGTCCTTCGTCTTTGTTTACCTAAAAAGGCCAAAATGAATTAAATTCCAGTTCTTGCCCTCTGAATATGTTTCTAAGCAAACTTATATGAAAAATAAACTAGTTTTTAAGTGGTAGATTATTGTCTAATTAATACAAATTGACAATAAATACACTCTATAACAAAAAAATCAACGCACCAAGAAGGATTTGTCCGATTGTGATAAAAATTGGTGCATGTGAAGAACATACATAGAAAAAGAAACAATTAAAATTTCAGAACAATTTAATGATTTAGAGTTTGACCGTATACAAAGGGAGGAAGTCAATAAGGCGTCTGTCCACCTCTGGCCTGGATGCAAGATGCCACCCCCCGACGTGGCATAGACTGATAAAGTTCACGGAAGATGTCCTGCGAAATGTCTTGCCAAATTGTCTCTAACTGTCGGGCTAAATCGTCAACATTCCCGCATGCAATCGCCTTACCATAACGTCCCATATATTCTCTGAGATCAGGGGACCTAACTGTCCAAGGAAGTATTGGGAAAGCTTGAAGACAATTCATAGCAACAAGTGCCGTTTTGTGGCCGGGCATTAACTTGTTGAAAAGTAAGTCCGGGGTGTCTAAAAAGAAACGGTAACACAACCTGTCGTAGAATGTTGCCTACGTACCGCTGTGCTGTCAGTGTGTCAGAAATGACTACCAAAGATGTAAGATATCCGCAATCGAAATGCAACAAAAATTTTGACCACAGACTCAGAACCGCTCCTTATATATACCTGCTGAATGCGCAGTTCCGATGCGCTGGAGCTCCTACTATTTATTCATTGAACACCAAATTTTATTCATTTGCATGTTCGCTCAAAATGTCTTTGCATACGAAATTTCATTACAATAGGACAACTCCTTCTTGGTGAGTCGATTTTTTTGTTATAGAGTATATTACACAAGTAATTTATTTAGCACGATATTATTTGCTATTTAACATGATTTCATTTATTGTTCAAAACGGTATTATTTGTTTAAAACGGTATTATCTGTTATTTAACACGGTATTATTTTGAAGGTAATTCACTTTGTTCTGTTAAAGTTAAATATGTAATGTTTAAGTTAAATATATAAAAAAAATACCACTGAATCGTTTGTGAATAGTGTGGCTAGCGATGTACCTTTCTATAAAAACATTAAATTGGAGTAAGTTTTAAGAATTCGCAATTTATAGACAATCTTTTATCAACATTCCCTAGAGTTAAAAAAAATCAAGTTACGTTCAGTAGAGAACATTGGAAACAAGGCACAATCACCAAAAACTAATTTTCAATGAATCAAAAAATCCATCTGTTCTGTTATTGGCCATTTTTTCTTTTATCCAGATGTCTGCAGAGGTTCACATTTATTCTCTTTTTCATTAGGTTTAAAATATAATAGAGCAGTTTTGATGTCCAGAAAAAAAAAACCCTTTCTAATTCTTTCAGTTATCGTCAATAATGTTTGAAGAAATATTTTTTTCTATACTGTTTTTTTTTCTTCTTTTTTATCATTTCTTGAGTATAGTCTTGTTTTACAAACAAATTCTTAAATAATAAAAATCAATGGTTTATATGCAAGTTTCTGTTTGGCTTTGTCCACTTTAACGAAAATAGTCCAGCGACATACAGCTACGACATTTAATACAGGGGCCCCTTTATATATGTCACGAAAGACCTAAGAAAGATTTTATTAAAATTCGATTTAGTCTTTCGTTTATTTAAATAAGGTACTCCGTTGCTTGCTCATCGATCTTCGAAGCTCGGCGCTCAAAAACCACCGGCGTTCACTTTTCAATATCTTTTTCCACCCGCCTGCTACGTAAAATTAATACTCCTGCTGGAGTTCCACCTTTTGTTCGTTGATGCAAGCCGCAGAGCTCGCTTCGTGATCTCTTTCACCATTTTAGTGGCTCACACCCTTCTCGGGCGCATATGCACGACCCCCAAGCCCCTAGTTCTCTAATGATCGCCGACCCCCTGAGTTTCCAAAACAATCTTTTTTCATCCCTACAGAGTACGCGTAATACACCCGTTAGGACTTCGCTCCTCATCCTAGTTCTGAATCTGGAAAGCGCATTTAAAACTACACCAGAATAACAAACTACCACTATGTGATTGAAACGGTTTTCGATAAAAAATATAGATATAAAAAATAGTAAGTAACTCTGTTAATCGTTATAGATTGATGTAAAACATCACACCTTTCGTGCGTTTCGTATGGGAAAACTTTTATCTGTATTATGTAGTGCAAGGTACCAAGGAAAGTATTTCGGTGTTTTGCTCCCATCGCTCCAACAAATCAACTGAATGATGACGAGCTTGCTCTAAAAAATATTTGTGGGAAAAGCACTTAAATAATGAAGTACTTGCTTATCCAATTTACAAAATTGAAGAATTTTCTAAAACATGTCGAATGCCACCAAATTGGCGATAATTCTCCAAATTCGTCACCATTGTCGCCAAGATCAAGCAACCCGACCTTCAAATTATGGCATTGGTCTTCGGTTACGTATTCGAAAGAATTTTCGTTGCATATTTCCATTCCATCTCCGTCACATTTCTTTCACGATTTACTCCATATTTACTCTGATTTACTACCGTGCCGCGTCCGTCTACAAAATTGGAGAAGTTTATATAAAAATGCACACACACACACACACACACACATATATATATATACCGGGTGGTCAGAATTAAAACACCCCTACTCTGAGCTCTTTACACATCGAACTACTCAGTGTAAAGGCTCCAAAATTGTTGAACCAACTATTCAAGACATGGGGGAAGGGATTACGCCAAAAAAAATAGTTCCAGAAACACCGATAGGTGGCGCTGTATAACAGAAAATATGCTGAAAAGACACAAAATACACATTTGTAACACATTTTATTCGAACGTACCAAACATTCATATCACAAGGACATTATCGATGTAGGGAATGCTGCGCATGACGTTATTCATTGATTGTTCAACAATAGGGGTGGCAACATCCTCAACGACATCTGAACGAGTCGATTTGCGGCCTCGATTCGGCTAAACTCCTAGATGTCCAGTTTTCTCGAATTGAGCGATCATTCTCCTGAGGGCTTGTGGAAATAATGGTCTTTTGCGCAAATTCTTAAGTCGACGAAACTCTCGAAGTGCAGCTGCAGCATGTCCTTTGTTTTCACAAAACAGCTTCACAAGCAAAGCGCGTTCTGGCTGATAAGAAAGAAAATTTCCCAGTTTTATCCCCTTTTATGCCCAGAACATAGTAGCTTCAAACCAAGGGTTTATGCAAATTTTTGTGCTTACAGTTCGAAATTGCAGTTACAATGACAGTTTAAGTTTCTTCACTTTTTTTATCTTCTTTTTTCTTCATATCAGCAAAAGGAATTAAAAATGAAAAATTATATATCGCATGTGTTTGTTTTTTTGTGATTATTTTGTGTCTTTTCAGCATATTTTCTGTTATACAGCGCCACCTATCGGTGTTTCTGGAACTATTTTTTTTTGCGTAATCCCTTCCCCCATCTTAAATAATAAAAGGCAATGTCTGTGTGTGTGTCTGTCTGTCTGTCTGTCTGTCTTATACACTATACGTTTCGCGACCGCGCGTCGGAGAGCTACGAAATTTGGCAATCGGAGACCCGGGGGGGAGGGAAGGGGACACGTGAAAACCGATTTTCAAAATTCTAATTATTTTTTTATTTATTTAATGTTTTATGCGATTTCGACCTTTTTTTGCCCTTTTTGCCCTTTTTTCTCCACGATCCAGACGTCGTAGAAAAAAACAACTCACACCATCGGAAAGAGCAGACAATTACGAGTAAAAATATATCAATTTCAAATCTGAATTTCGATTTCTAATATTTTTTAAAGATTTTAAAACAAAAGTCACTTTTTGCTCAAGAAAACGATTTTTGGTTTTTAAATTCTCGCATCGTGAAAAGTACTCATAATTTCGACTAATAATTTACATTTTCAGAAAGGTCAAACATCTGGCATTCTTACAAGTCCAATCTGGTCCAGAAATAATAAAAATTGCCTTCAGGATGGCAATTTTAAAGACGCCATGATTTTAAATTTGTCGGCTACCGGCTCAGTTCCTCAAGGCATTTTCCCCCCATCCGCATTAGTTTCTTCCCCGTCTCCATGGAGACCGCGCTTTCGGTTTTAACTGAATTACGAGCGTAAGTGTTGTATACATCGGGCGAAATTATTATATTTATATGATATTTTAAATGGATATTTTTAAATGGATATTTTAAATAATTTAAATGATTGAATTATGGTGGTTTGAATTGTGGTGATGTATTTGAAATTATTATATTTATGGATTGGTGGAACGATATGGTTGATTTTTTTATTTTAAATGGATATTTTAATTTAAGGATATTTTAATTTATAGATATTTTAAATGGATATTTTAATTTTATGGCTATTTTAAATGATGGAACGATGGAACGAGGATGGTGGAATTAAGAGCCTAGCATATGGTCGTTATAAATTTAAATTAGCGCGCGAGAATTGCACTCGGTAGGCCTGGGTTCGATTCCCGCCACTGATGCGGAGTACGATCACCTTAAACATATGGGTCGATAATTCCTTCCGAGAGGTTGGTGGCAGGGAAAGGAGGGTACGGTCTCTGTGGATGCCTCCCCCACTGGGTCCTGGTCTAAATTGGGTGAATAAAAAGAAAGTTATGGAGATTGTCGCGGAGGGCGCGGTAGCCCAGTGGTTAGCGTGCGGGAATTTCACTCGGTAGGCCCGGGTTCGATTCCCTCCACTGACAAAACTGCTGCCGTGTTCACGCGGAGTACGATCACGTTAAACATGTGGGTCCGTAAGTCCTTCCGAGAGGTTGGTGGTAGGGGAAGGAGGGTACGTTCCCTGTGGATGCCTCCCCCACTGGGTTCCGGTCTAAATTGGGTGGCACATCCTGGCCGTCCAACCAGTTAGAAGGCCCGGGTTCGATTCCCAAAATTGCCGCCGTGTTTACGCGGAGTACGAGCACGTTAAACATGTGGGTCCGTAAGTCCTTCCGAGAGGTTGGTGGTAGAGGAAGGAGGGTACGCACCCTGTGGATGACTTTCCCACTGGGTTCCGGTCTAAATTGGGTGAATAAAAAGAAGGTTATGGAGATTGTCGCGGAGGGCGCGGTAGCCCAGTGGTTGGCGCGCGGGAATTGCACTCGGTAGGCTAGGGTTCGATTGCCGCCACTGCCAAAACTGCTGCCATTTTCACGCGGAGTACGATCACGTTAAACATGTGGATCCGTAAGTCCTTCCGAGAGGTTGTTGGTAGAGGAAGGAGGGTACGGACCCTGTGGATGCCTCCCCTACTGGGTTTCGGTCTAAATTGGGTGAATAAAAAGAAGGTTATGGAGATTGTCGCGGAGGGCGCGGTAGCCCAGTGGTTAGCGCGCGGGATTTGCACTAGGTAGGTCCGGGTTCGATTCCCGCCACTGCCAAAACTGCCGCCGTGTTCAGGCGGAGTACGATCACGTTAAACATGCGGGACCGTAAGTCCTTCCGAGAGGTTGGTGGTAGGGGAAGGAGGGTACGGTCCCTGTGGATGCCTCCCCCACTGAGTTCCTGTCTAAATTGGGTGGCACTTCCTGGTAGGTCGTTCCTTCTGGTAGGTCGCGCCAGCGAGTGTGCCACGGTTAGAATTTGCCACGGTCAGAATTTTCAAGGGTAGCGAACAGGCTGGTCGCCAAAGGCGGCTAGTGTCTTGAATAGTTGGTTCAACAATTTTGGAGCCTTTACACTGAGTAGTTCGATGTCTAGAGAGCTCAGAGTAGGGGTGTTTTAATTCTGACCACCCGGTATATATATATATATATATATATATATATATACATACAGGGTCTTTCAAAAGTCCGTATAAACTTTAAAAATTCATTAAAAATTGAAAAATCATCGCATTGAGGTACGATTAGTATCATAAGTGTTGTCAAGACGGGGGTTTTTTTTTGACGTGAAAAAATTTTGTAGGTTAAAAAATCACCTATAGGTGGCGCTTATCCAAATTCATCTTCCAGAAGTATGCAAATGAGGCTGTTATAAAAGAGCTGCAGTGCTCTATAGATTCTTAATTTGATTCATTAGTAAACGGTGCAAAGAAGAAGATTTTGCGAGAATGTTAACTTTGATCGAGAAAGCCTTGTTAGTGAAGCTGTATTACGTGAGCGACGAATTAGCATCAGATGCTTTGCGAAAATTTTGATTTAGGAAGAATCTAAAGAAAGGAAAAGGTCCTATCACCTGTTCAGGGTTACTTAGGCTTGTTACTTTGCATTGTCACACGATTTGGCACGTACAGTAAGTTATTTTAATTGTATTTCCAATGCGTTCAGCGCCACCTATAGGTGATTTTTTAAACTACAAAATTTTTCACGTCAAAAAAAAAACCCCGTCCCAGCAATACTTATGGTACAAACAGTACCTCAATGCGATGATTTTTCGATTTTTTAAAGTTTATACGGACTTTTGAAGGACCCTGTATATATATATATATATACTCATTGACATAAAAATTACCGCACCAAAAAGTAATTGTGGGATCGTAACGAAACTTGGCATAAAGAGTAAGTGTCAGGCAGATATGCAAATGATTAGAACTATAGCGTGATTGTGCATTGCTTAATGCCACAAGACGGCGCTGAACTTCGTTATCCTTGGCGCAAGGAAAAGGTACGCAGATCCTTTTTGCCTGTACTTAATCTGCTGCAGAGATACGCTTTTTCTTTGCCACCAGACAATATGATCAGCTGTCAGAGTTCGAGAGGAGAAGAATCATCGGGATGATGGAAGTCGGGTGGTCAGCTCGGCCAGTAGCCCGCCACTTAGGTCCTTCTGACTTTACTGTGAGGACATGTTGGGATCAGTGGACGAGAGAGAGGTCGTATACACGGCGGCTAGGCTCAGGGCGCCCTCAGCAGACCAATAGCCGGGAAGGCAGTCACATCACCCGACACTCATGCTCAGCGCCAACTATCATTGTCAGCCCTCCGGAAAAAGGCAGCACCCTTATTACGGGCCCCTGTGTCTGTCTGTACCATCGCGAGGCGCCTGGCTGAAGGACGTTTGGTATCGCGGCGCCCATTACGTGTGCTGCCAATGACACCCACCCACCGTCCCCCCCGTTTGGAGTGGTGTCGCGTTCGACGGGTTTGGACCTCAACCGAATGGAACCAGGTTGTCTTCAGCGACGAATCGAGATTCAATTTGGGCAGTGATGACAACAGTGTACGTATGTGGAGGCCCCGTGGTGAACGCCTCAATTTTGCCCTTGCTTTACACTGGAACACCGCTCCCACAGCAGGTGTAATGGTATGGGATGCCGTCGCCTCCCTCCCTCCCTCTCCTCTCCTTCTCTCCCTCCCTCACCTTCTCCCTTTACCTCTCCCCTCCCTCTCTCTCCCTGTCCCCCCTCTCCCTGTCTCTCCCGCTCCCCCTCTCTCTCTCAACTTTTCACACATTAGAGCTGCACCTTTAATATTTGAGAAAACCCCTCCCAAACCCCAGCTTCTTGTCTGAATTTGAAATTCTGAAAACGGTAGATATTTATCCCGATCTCTTTGGAATGCTTAACAAACAAATTTGGTAAAAAATTGGTAACCTTGGCATCAAACCAAATGTTTTTCCAATGTCACCAAATTGATAAAAATATCGCCAAATTAATGAAAATGTCGATAAATTAACAAAAATGACGTCAAATTGCTGGAAATGCAATATATTTGCAAATGATGTTAAATTTTTTTAATAAGCACTGCTGCTTTGTGAGAACAATTAATCTATAGTAATGAAAGTCAATATCTGGCTGTCTGTCTGTTTATCAGTGTCGTCTGTAGCAGAAAATCTAATCAACGTACAACCATGAAACTTGGGTCAGGTGTAGGTTCCCAGGAAGAAATGTCTTTCAGTTTTTTAAATTTAAATTTAAGAAACTTATTTTTTAATTCAAATTTCCTTTTTAGTTATTACTTTCCGTATATACATAGCATAATGTATAAGGAAAATATTGTGACGGGGTCGAAAATTCGAATTCGCGTTTTCGACGGGAGAGTACGTTTCAAGCATCTCTGATCACGAAATTTTTGAAGTGATGTCTGTGTGTGTCAGTGAGTCTCTGGAGAGGATATATCTCGAACAAATGGAGCTATTCGAATGAAATTTGGTACAAAAATTGCAATCCGCGAATACTGGAAGCCTATTGTTTTTAAACACAATCGAATGTTCAGAACCCTCCTATATTTTGGTGTGACAATTTGATAAAAAAACCTTCAAAAAATCAAAACATTTAATAAAGTTACGCAGATAGACATTTCTTATGTAGTTTGTCCTTAGAAAACGATTGATATAAACTTTAGAACGCTAGCATGAACCGCTCTCGGGATACTGCACATTTTTCAGATAAATGCATCAAGAAATCTCATAAATTAAAAAAAATAATAACTCTTGAAAAACATGTTCACTTTTATATTGAATAGCATGCGATAAATTGGGTGACATCATTTTCGTGGATCTAGCTCCTTCCATTCATGAGAAAAGATACTTCGAGTAATACTTTTGTATTTGAACGTCAATAGTCATTTATCTGCTATAAGATAACTTATTTCTCCGTCCATAATTCTTGGCAAGATTTTGGCGACGAATTTGACGGAATGTCGCCAATTTGGAGACTTTTTTAATGTTACCAAATTAACGAAAATCTCGCCAAATGGATAAAAACGACGGTAAATCAATGAAAATTACGACTAATTGACGAAAATTCAATACCTTGGAAAAAATATAAGTACCTAATATAAGAATAACCTATTTTTTTTACTATAAAAGGAGTACATTCATTGCATTATATAAGGAAAGTCATGTGCTGCCCACATCAGATTTTTTAATTTTGAAGCGCCATGTGTGTGTTGAGCGCCTTTGGTAAAAAAAGATTCCTTAGCGGTGGAAAATATTATCGCAGAGTTCCTATCCTAACACCATCTGAAAGATTTGAGAAATATATTTCGAAAGAGTTTTGAACGGATTCCATTCTATCAATAGACGAACTTTTGAGAATTTAAAAATATATATACTTTTTTTGTTTTTTAAATTGTTGTCATAATTAAGTGTTGTTAAAATTTAAGGATAGATAAATGGACTGACAACCCGAGCTTCATAACTTAACAGAGATTGAATTGAATATTATACACTGCTTGAAAAATCGCATTTGCTGGGATCGCATTTGGAAGAACTTTGGACATCCGTGCACATTTTATGAATTTTTATGTGAAAATTTTCACAAATTTTCAAATGACTTCAAGAATCGTAATAGAATCTACTCGACGTGGTTCTCAATCCTTCGAAAAGTCGCTAAATATAGCCAAATTGCGATAAATCGCCAAATCTGTTAACCACCCCTGGACTTCAACATCTGAAAACAACACGTCATAGGACATGTTACTTGTACGAGTATTCTCTCTCTGGTTTTCGAAAGCGATCTAACGAGAGTAATAACGCGTTCATAATTACTGCCCAGGCGGTGAAGTGGATAGCGTCTTCGGCTGCTGCCTGATGGGCTCGGGTTCGAGTCCCGAGTAAGGCATGGATGTTTATTGAGGCAAGTCAGTCTTACGCCTTCTGGGTCCTCATCCAAATGTGAAGCTGCACCCCCTCCGACCTTCGTCCGTGATGTTTGTTTGTAATAAACTGTGTTCTCTTGTATGTCTTTCTTCCTGCGTCACTGGTCCTGTATCGGTTGTACTGAAACAGGAGGTCATTAGAAACAACAACACGCGTTCGTAACAATATACATAAAAGTTAGGTCGCATATTGAACTCCGTTTTAACGATCTTAAAATTTTGTAAAGCGAAGTAAAGTTTTCGCGGGCCATTTCGCAAAAACTACCGGTTTTATTTTTCGAGGATCCGCTACATTTTAATAAAATAAAATGCTCTACTGGACTGAGCTGTGCACCAAATTTTAGATCTTTAGGACGTAGAGAAAAATGCCATCAAAGAAGTTGGAACAGACATGCAGCTCATGACGAATTTAATAAAATATTTTTAAAAAGTTTGATTGGATACTTCATGAGAAATTGATTATAAATCGTAAGTCTAAAATATATAAAATATAATATTCAAAAAACCTTTTTAAGTGACACGATGTTATTAAACTGCACTAAAAAGTAAAGAAATACTTTTAGTTATCAAAACTTTCTTGGTCGCACGACTAAAATAAAACAATGGGACGGAAATAAATAACTGTATTTGGACATTAAAAGAATTTTAAGAAACAATAGAAGTGATAACATAGAAATTACCTACATAAGAATTGTAAAATCAAAATTGTCGAAAAAAAATTTAAGCGGATTGAATGTAATCTTTCTTATATACTCCTGCTTGTAAATATTGCACACCGTGAAGGAATCTTTAGAAATGAATGAAATTTATTCCACAAACGACCTGTATTGATACAAATGAACGATTATATTTATAAAGCAAAATAACAATATTACATATCGAAAATCAGTATTTGGTTGAGCCATCACCCCCTGCAATAAGTGCTTCTATAGAAGTGTATACACGACTTGGCATCGCATCAAATAGATTTCTAATTTGTACCTGGAGAAAAGCATTCCAGATTGCTCCTATCCGAACCCAAAGTTCAGTTGTATTTGCTACTGGACGAGCATCATGCGGGAGACGCCGACAGACAAAATCCTAGACATGTTCAATAGGCGACAGACATATCCGGCGAATAGGTGGGCCAAAGAAGAAGCGGTATCTGTTGTGCTGAAAAGAAGCCTTGAATATTCTTAGTAGGGAACCTACTAATTTTATAGGAATTATCTATTTCTAACATGAAATTTTACTTGTTCATAAGCAGCATGGTATCTATCGAAATAATTATCCGATTTTCTTTAAATTTGGTATGCTTATTTTAATTAGTAACTAAAACTTTAGTTACTAATTCATTTAGATGTTCAGCAATATCTAGCAAATGCAAGCCCTAATTTGTCCTTCCACCCTCAAAATATCGAATTTTTCTAATTTGTTGAACCCATGAGAATATTTTTTTATTGCATCATAATGACGAATTTTAAACTCTAATTGGTGTTTAAAGTCTTATTAAATGACCATTTTATGACGGGGTGTATAAAGTTATGTAAAATATATTATTCCATCCGCTTACAGTATTTGTGCTCATAAAATTCCCAAACGCACACGAACCACACACCTATCTCGTTTGGGCCAACGGCCTTACGGTGCTGAAAACACCGGTTCTCGTTAGATCACCGAAGTCAAGCAGCATCGGGCGCGGTTAGTACTTGGGTGGGTGACCACCTGGGAACACCGCTTGCTGTTGGCACGTTTCTGGCACGGTATCCCGGTGATTTGCGCGCTGGATTTGCACGCTGCCACAACTGCCGCCGTGTTCATGCGGAGAACGATCACGTTAAACATGTGGATCCGTAAGTCCGTCCGAGAGGTTGGTGGTAGGGGAAGGAGGGTACGTTCCCTGTGGATGCCTCCCCCACTGGGTTCCGGTCTGAATTGGGTGGCACTTCCTGGGCGTCCAAACGGTTACCTTACACCTTTATGGTAGGTCGGACGGTCTGGGTATCAACACCAATCTCGATCAGTATTATTAATTACCTTATGACCCTCGAACAAAATGTAATTACTATATGATCCTCCTTAACAAAATGCAATTAATATGATATCTCCTTCAAAGAAATGTAATTTCTATAAAACCCTTGGACAATGTGTAATTACTATACCATATCCCTTGACAAAACATAATTACTGTGCCACCCTCCTCAAAAAAAAAAAAAACGTAAGTAATTTCGATGTCTCTTAGCAAAAAGGAAGTACTATACAATCCCCTTAAAAAATTTAATTTTTCACGACCCCCATAGATAAACGTAATTTATATACTAATTACCAAGTGTCCGTCTGTCTGTCATGCTTTTTTAGGCACTTCACGAATAGATAGAGACGTGTAATTTGGTACCCAGGTCAACCGTTCGATAAAATCTCTGGAAAAATCGTATTTTCCGAAAATGTTCTGTATAGAGGGTGCTCCACACCAAAACGTTCGAAAAGTGAAATGATAGAAAAGCATGTTTTGTGATGAGATAGAGACTTTACATTTGGTGTATATGTAAATCGTTCAGAAGGAAGAAAATGTGCAATTTCAGATTTCCGATATTTTCTACTTAAGGAGGTGTTGCATAACAAAATGTTCAATTTGCCGAATAAATGAGAAACGGCTCCTTTAAAATTTGATAGAGGCTTGAAATTTGGCATATGGGTTAATCATTTGATAAAAAACCCCAAGACGAATATAGTTTTTCAAAAATGTTCGTTTAAGGGGGGTACTCCAGAGAAAAATGTTCGAAAGGTGAATTGATAAAAGAACATGCTTGCTGATGAGATAGAGATTTGAAATTTGGTGTACGAGTAGATAGTTTGGAACGAAGAAAGTGTACAATTTCAGTTTTCCGTTATTTTCTACTTTAGGGGGCGCCACACAACAAAAATTGCGATTTTCGAAATGGAGGAGAAACGCCCATTTCAAAACTTGGTAGAGGCTTGATATTTTGTATATTGGCGAATCATCGGATAGAAAACTTAAGAAGAACGGAGTTTTCCAAAAATGTTCATTTATAGGTGTGCTCCACAGAAAAACGTTCGAAAGGGGATATGATAAAATAGTTATGATAAAATGCTCCGTGATGAGATAGAGACTTGCTGTATGTGTAGATAGTTCGAAAGGAAGAAGTGCGCAATTTAAGTTTTCCAGTTATAAGTTTTTTTCCAGTTTAAGTTTTCCAGCTTTATTAGGCGGTTTTGGACACCAAAATATTCGATTTGACGAATAAATGTGAAACTCGAATTATTCAAAAACTTACATTTTTCAGGGGTTGCTTATTGTGAGACCGTTAATTTTCAACGGGTATTCGGCTTGTTATAATTCGATTCCTCCTAATAAAATGTAATTACTATACGATCCCTCTTAACGAAACGTAATTTTTATACGATCCCTGAACAGAACTCAATTACTATACGAACCCACATTACAAAATATAATAACTATGCGACTCTCTTTAATAAAACATTATTGCTGTATGATCCCGAAGAATATATAATTGCAAAGAGTCCCAAAATAATATTTTTTAATTTATCATAAAATAATACAGACAAAATATTGTTTTCCGAAAAATTTTTGAATTTGAAATTTTGACAGTAAATATGCTTAAATGTCTCCTGGCTACATGGCGAACATTGTTTGAAAGATTTCTGTCTATATGTGTGTTTGTGTGTGCGCATGTGTGCGAGGTTTGGATATGATACTTCAAAAACGACTGTATGTATCGCTGTGACATTTTATGTGTAGATACACTATGTTCAAACTAGAATGAAAAATGTTTGCATTTCGTATCATAAGAACATGAATTATTTGAAATTTAAGATCTTCATAGCATCATTCCTACAGAGTTGTATTAATAATTCTTAAAAGTAGTATACTCAATTCTTGAAAACAACAGTGCATATTATGCTATGAAATTAATTGATATGAAAATGCTATGTATGTATTAAATCAAAGTTGCAGAATTCAAAACGTACATAAGCGTAACTGACCCGGTGGCCGTAAAAAAAATTAAGAAAAATAATATATATTCCAGTTGTTGGATCGAATGTAGTTGATGAAGTCAGCTCATACAGCTTTCAAAATCGGTTATTTCCTTAAGTTCTTGTTACATTCCTCATAATTCTGCAGTCTTTTATTTACTATGGTATTTTGATTGATTGGTATTTGAATTTATTTGAAGACGTCAGATCACGTAGCTAACGAAACCAGTTGTTTTCCTTTCAATATTTGTTATATTTCACTTAATTAATCAGTATTTTATTTATTTACTGGTATTTTAAAAGTAGTTTGATCGAATTTTATTTCAATTTAATTCCTGAAGGTATCTTATACTTCCTTTGATTTTGTAGTTATATTCTTCTTAATATCACAGCCTTTTACTCATTTGTATTTTTAAAGTGGCTTGATCAATTGTTAATAGAATTTAATTGATGAAGTAGGTCATGCAATTTTTTGAAACTGGTTGTTTGCCGTTTCTTTCCTTCCATTAAATTATAAATTTCTTTAGTCTTGTACAAATTGGTATTTTTCACAGAAATTTATGGCTTTTTTATACTGCCTAATTTCATACTGTTATACAAGTTTTTTTCTTTTTTTATAATGTTTGTATATTTTTTTCTTTTTAAGTTAGTTAATGATTTGGCTAATATTGCTTCAAAAACCTGTAGTTTTCCTATTCTGCGCTGGAATAGGGCCGCTCATAGGGCTAGCTGGGGACAGACTCCAATGATTGCTTTGAGGGAGAAGAAGACATAAAAAATTCATAAAACTTGAAAAACCAAATATGAAAAGGGAGGCTCATAATTTGTATAGGCGACCATGTCTAGACATTCATTCAAGAACTGTAGAAGACTTAAATTAAATTTGTTTTGCTTTTTTTCATTGCTCTCAAAATTCTGTTTTCTGACCGTAGCTAGAAAGCTTCGATGTTCAAAATTATAACTATCGCAGCTACGTCATTCGCCTTGCCGATCGTGGACAGCCATGCGGCATTAAATCTTGATGAAATTTTAAAGTACTAACCCAGCGCGTTTTTCTATAACCATCCAAAATTATCTGCAGAAGTTCCCACAAAAACCATGTAAAACTTTTATAAAATATTTTGTTCATCACCTGGCTGTTTGGCATTTGTTCTGCTAATTTCAACCAACTGCAGCCTTATTTCTTGCAGTGTTTTAGATACCTATGTTAAACAAGGTTTTCTAGGCTTGGTCGAAATAATTATTTTTTATATAGTATATATTTTTAGAATATTAACTGTACCTATGGACGTTTGTCAAAACCATATTTTTTATTGTCACATACTTTTTGGAAAGATAGAATGACGTTATCTGTTTCAGACTTCACTAAGTGCTACCCAATAAGTTGCCATCAAAAAGGACCAATGACACGTAGGATTGCCAATGCCCTGTAGGGAATGGAGATAGTTGCAATGACCTGTAAGGAATGGCAGGTTTTGTGTTAATAATGTCTACGCAGGAAATTTATTTCAATTTTCGAATTTGTTCCTGATCATTTTAGCACCTGTGTAAAGTGATTTGGAATGAGCCAATCTACTCGATCTCCCCACTCCTTTATATTTATTACAGTTACACGCAATTTCAATGTCCAATAAAAGGCTAAATGCTGAAAATGGGAATGCACAATTATGGGCGTGGTCATAAACAATGGCGAAGCGTTAGGGGATAGGTACAGGGGACACAGAGTCCAAATAATTTACGATTATGTAACTTTTATTTGAATTATATATATCAGTGATGTTCAAAGTGTTTTCCAAGGATTGCGCGGCAATATCCCAGGGGTTCCGTGATGTGATAGTTTCGTGTAATTTTTTTAAATTCAAAAATACGAGTAAAATGTGAATGCATAATATGGACTACAAGGGTCTTTTCTCATTTTGTGGTTCCCCTATCAAATGAAATTTCAAAAGCGTTCCTCGACCAAAAGAGTTTGAAAAATATTGATATATATATATATATATATATATATATATATAATCCGAAATAAATGTATAAAATATTTTCTATGTAAATAAACAAAGTTTATTTGCTCTGTCTGGCGTAGAACTAAACTCCGGCGTCTTTCTTGTTTCCTCTAGGCGTCAGTCGGGATTTCCGGGAGGGAATAATTGTTCTCCGTCTACCAGCGTCAAAATATATTTCATTGGAAATGGAACCGAACGAAAATGCGCGCGCAACTATTAGTCGGGAAGCGGCAGTTCTTTAATAGAAATGTCTAAGCTACAAAGAAGTGACTGTTTATCTTTCTTTTTTTCGTAAATATAGTGTTTATTGTCATCTAGATCAGAGTGTTTATTGCCATTTAGGTGTCATCGGAAGAGTAATTTTAAAAGGTAAAAGGACATTTTATTTAGAATTTCGAAAAACTATAGGAGGCTTGATTATAATATCAATCAGGTTTAAATATTTTTTCAGAGTTAAAAAACTTGATATATGGAACTGGCGTTTTTCGAAAAATTTAGGTTTCCTTCTCAAATATCATGATGTTTTATTTGAGCAGATTTCACCTTACATACTTAGATTTTCATTTATTATTTCCTTGAATTTCGATTTACATAAATTAGAAGTTGCATAGCTACATATATCACATACATTTACGAGTCTGTGCATTAAGAGCAAGAAAGAAAATTCTTATTATAACCCAATCAATCGCGAATATAATATGTAAATATTAATTTTTTATATGTTTGGAATGTTTCTACGTGAATCAGATATTACATTTTTAGCAAGTAAAAAAGTTAAAGCTTGGTGAGTGGACCATTTATTTTCTTACATGTTTTCCGTGATTTTTGTATTCTAATTAAAATAAAATTATTTTATCAAATAATTTTATCAATAGTTATTTTATCATTTATTATATACACTGTTCAAGTAAACAAAAGAATAGTCATTGCCAAACAAAACCTGGCCGACAGAGTTTATAGCAACAAATGCTTATAACAAATACGGTACATTTAATTTTTCGTCATCTTCATCGGAATCAAAATTTTCACTTTTCTATTCATCCACATTCCCTTTCTTCATTAATAAATTGAATATTTTAGCTTCAACTAATGTTTATCATCGTTTAACGTCATGACATTCTCTTTATTCATATTTTCAGTCATATTTTTTGGAAACATTCTTCGTTCTTTGGCATGCTCAAAAATTGTGCCAAATTCATTTGATTGATATTCTAAGCTCATCAATCTATTGCTTCTCATGAAGCTGGAAAGGGGAAGTCAGAGTTACAGAAGCAATTTTGAATTGTTGTTTGATTAACCGTTCTACGCGAAACAGCTGTTAATGCATCCAATAAATTGACATGGATGATATTTTTTCTTTTTCAAGGAAGAATATGGCTCGTCAAATCATCTCTTCTCTGAAGAGCGTTACACATAACATGATTTCTTCGTTTTATGGTTACAGCTTTGAAGCGATGAGAAAAAACTAGCTTTTTGGATTGCAGACCAGCCATTCATCACAATGAGCCGTGAATTTCCTGCAAACTTTCCTTTTCTTATGGTGAAATTTCTTGTTCAGATCCTTTAACCATCTTGTAAAAACAGCAGATGTCAATTGAATTCGTCTAAATTCATTTTAACGTAACATAGCGGGAATGCCTGTAAATTCGAAACTTTATTCGCCTTAACCGAAAATGGGTATTATCCCAGTTCGCCTTAAACAAAGAAATTAATATTATTCGAATATACGACAGAAAGGGGATTGGAATTGTAGTTCTTTCTATCAATATTTTTGAGATTGTTTTATTGGAATTCGACTGTATAGACAATGTATATTGTTACGAACACGAAAAATTCCTTTGGAGTTTCTGTTGAGATCCAGAAGGAAAACAATACCGTACAGGCAGCATTTCCTATGACTTGAATCTAGGGTTGCAATTTCAGGACTGCGGGTTCAGGATTTCCAGATTTGGCGATTGAACTCCAAATTGTCGCGTTTAGACGATATTGTGAATCTTTGAGAACCTTCTTGATATAACGAATATTCTGCAAGATACGAGAAACTTCTAGAAGTTTCTACAGAGAGCATATAAAAAGAGTCATCACTCAGGTGGAGAGCAGTTGACTTGATACTAGCTACATTGAACTGTGACATACCTCAACGTTTCAAGAATAGTAGCAGCTGTTTCGTGAAATGGGATATGTCATTGTTTCTAGACTAGTATCAGTTGCTTTGTGAAATTAGAAGGGCATTTTAGTGCTGTGTTACTGTATATTAATCCTATTTACGCTGTGCTTGTAGATATCCGTGTTAGTAATCCAGGAATTTAGACTTAATCTTGTATCCTAAGAGCACACACACGATTCCTGTGGATTCGTCTTACCAATACCTGAAAGGAACATTTTTAATCTTCTTAAAATTGACACGACAATAGTTCGAAAACTATAAGAGCTTTGTTAAAACGCTTTCTGGATCTAGAAACTGGAGTTTCTACTGAACATTATTGTCACCCATTATATTTCAATGTATATTCTAGACAAGATATTTTGAGTGAAAGTAAGTAAAGAAGCAAAAGTGGACATAAAACCTATTTTTCGAATTTTTTTTTAAATATTAAAATATTTAATTTATTTTGCATTTTTATAAATGACACCCTATTTTTGTCAAAACAAATATAAACTGTTTAAATTCTTATCTGTTAGGTTCGGAGATATAGGAGTTCAAATAATTTACATTTTTCGTAACGCTCCGATTTCAGCCGGATATTCCTGTCATGTCGTCATTCTGTGCGCCATGAACATTTTGTGTTTTGCTGAGAGAAAAGCTCTCTTTTTCCTTCGTGCCTGTACCGGAGTTCGCTAGCCCTTGTTCGAATTGCTTTTACATTAAAAGCTGCGTTTTGTCGTCGGAGTAGTTGAATTTGGAAGATCGCTGTCTCCGTGTGGTGTGACGTAGTGTTTGAAGAAGGAGAACTCTGTTGCCGTGCGCCTCTGCCTGCCAATCAGAAAGCGGCTCTTTGGAGAACTTTGGCATTTTTTTCGCTTTCTCGCTCTCTCTTCTTGGACGGAGTTTGCTGAGAGAAGACGTGCGGAAATCTTGTCTTAAGATTAAGACAAAGCCTTGGCCGAAATGGCTAATTTTCGTCGGCGGAATATTTGTTTCCGATAAGAAACTATTCCAAGAAACAAGAAGATGAAGAAGTTCCTGTTCCAGCTAAATTTCAATCCTTTCGGCATATTTCTGAAATTCCTTTTTTTATTTTAGGAAACTTCCTTTTGTCTGATGTTTCTGGAAGTAGCGCGGAACCTGAGACCCTTGGTCCGCTGTTTTCATCGCTTTAATGTGAGAACTCCATTCCTTGCTGGATATTTTATTTCTGATAGAAAGGGAACTGTTCTGACGAACTTTTGAACACTACCGCTTTATTATTATCTTACTCAAGAGTTGAGGTAAATTCGTACCATAATTTCTAAACCAGAATTCCGTATTGAAGAAGTGACTTGAGGTCACAGGCACATGGAAAGAGTAAATTAAATATATTTCTGATTAATATGAAATAATTTCTGATTGTCATTGATATAATTTCTAATTTGAAGAATAGAGATAAGATTTGAATTAAAGAATAATGTTGTTGTTGAATATTGAAATTGATATAATTAAAAATACTTATTGATTGAATATATTTTATAATGCTTAATAATTAATAAATAGAATTTTTGGTTGACTTAATATGAGTTGAAGTGTTGAAAACCCAGACCAGACGACAGACCCGAAGGTTTACTGCAGCTAAGTGTGTGGCCGGGAACTTTATTTTAGATCCAAAACATTACAAAACAGGTTAAAATTGAATCACAACACAGTTACAACAAGACAAATAAAAGAATGGCAACGACAAAACAAAACATAAAAACAATACAATACAATACAATACAAGAGAGACATAAGAAGGAAAAAAAGAAAAGAGGGGAAAACCCCGAAGGGAAAAAAACCCAAGCACAAAGGTAGTAAAACCAACTAAAACAAAACGAAAAGAAGATCATGAAATACATAAAATACACAGAACAAGCAAAAGAATGGCAACGACAGAACAAAACATAAAAACAATACAATATAGTACAGTACAATACAATACAAGAGAGACAAAAGGCAGAAAAATGTAAAGAGGGAAAAACCCCGAAGGGAAAAAACCCTAACACAAAATACAAAAGGGAAAACGGAAAAAGAAAAGGGACAAGGTAGGAAGACAAAAGGGTTAAGACGAAGTTTGAAAAACCAGAAATTATAAAAAATTTTAATAATAATAAAAATGAAAACAAAACAGAAAACCACAAAGAGATTTACAACAACAGTACACAAAAAAATACAAAAATACACAAGGTTAAGGCTGGAAGCAGCCGAAGCAGGAAAAAAGTTAAATCCAACGTAATTAAATTCATTAAATAAAGGAAAATATTAAAGTTAAAAGTTTAGGCAAAAGAATGAACAAGAGTTATAAAGTTTGCAATGCGAAAACGCAAAAGGATTTGTAAATGAACAAAGTTAACAGTGTTAAAAGGGTAAACAAGAAAAACCCTTGAGTGCAAATTAAATATTTTAAAATTAAAAAATAAATAAAAATTAAAAAAAAAATTAGATGCCAAAAACGGACGGCTGTACGCCAGGAATCCAAGCAAAAAAAAATTTTACAAAAAAAAAAAAAAAAAAAAAAAATTTTACAAAAAAAAAAAAAAAAAAAAAAAAAAAAAAACGGACGGCTGCAGGACAGGAATCCGCGAAAAAAAGAAAAAAAAGTAACAAAAGAAAAACAGAGAAATATATGACAAAATAAAGAAATTTTAGAAACCAAAAGCGGACGGCTGAAAACCAAGCGGACGGCAGGAATCCAAGAAAATTTGAAAGCCAAAATGCGGACGGCTGCAGAACAGGAATCCGAAGAGGAAACACAAAAAAGGTACAAAAAGGAAAAAGATAAAAAAAAACAAAGAATTTAAGAACCAAAAGAGGACGGCTGATAACCAGGAATCCAGAGTAAAAATTTCAAGCCGAAAAGCGGACGGCTGCAGAGCAGGAATCCGAGAAGAGGACAACCACAAAACGAACAAAGAACAAACACACCCACTCAAAATTAAAAAAAAAAATAAATAAATAAAATAAAATAAAATAATTAAAAAAAAAATACTTAATATATGTGTAAGACTTAATATATGTGTAATCCTTTCATGTATTCCATCCTTTCCTCTTTGCCTACCTGCTATCATCTGGAATCTAATTCTTCCAGACTGTGAAAATGTTATTGCTCACACAACGTAAATGTATTTTGGGTTTTTGTACATACCACTATTTGTCTTTTTCGTCGTACACCTGCTTTCCTTTCGTCGGCTGTTCTTGGTTGTGTCAACGAGTTAATTAAGATCGCGTTGACTGTTGTGGTGCCGACAGGTGGTGCTTTGAAAGTGGTGTCGTTACGACAAGTGGGGCCTCACGACAAGTGGTGCTGTGTGCCTCACGACATTCCAATGGGCTGGTTCAAAAGCCATAGGCAAGAAATCAACTTTCATAAATTGCTGGTGATCATGGATATTATTATTCTTTAAACAACTCCCAAAAATTTTCAAAATAATGGGATTATATTAAGGACTACCTCACGAAGAGTCACCACTTATGGCCCAGTTTGGTTTCAACATTGCTTTCTCTCTAGATTAAAAAATAAATAAAGATAGCTAACGCTACAGCTGTTTGACAAATTTTCTGTCCGTTGAGATTCTCTATCACATACCGCAAAAACTATCGCATAGAAAAATATGAAATTGGCTACATTTATAGAGAAATATCAGGAGAACATACTGACATAAAGACGTCAGCCAACTCCTTTAATTCCATCTAATGTCATTGCAGAAAGAAATTGCTTTGGATCATAGAGGCAAATTTGGTAACTTTTTACGAAACACATATAATAACTTTTTGTTTCTATACTTTACACTCATGGAGTTTCATAACCTTGACAGTAGTGCTTCATCTCAATCATTTCCACTTTTATTTTACTCTTTTTTTTAATAGTAATTCATTCGACATCCATCGGACAAGGTAATGCAGACCACGCCTACGAGCCATAGAGACAACCAATCACCTAAAGCATCAGTAGAATGGAATGCTCAAACATCGCATTGCTATACAAAATTGCTATACCCTTCAAGTACTGAAAAGAACAATAATACTATTCGACGTAGGTTCCTCCTCAGGTGCCTGGAAATGCAAACGCTTTGAATCCTTGCATTTTTTGTAAAACTGAAGAACTTGGCTTTATGTTTTTTTTTACAATTTTTAACAAATCTCGGTCTTTTATATAGATTTTAAATGGGATATTTGCGAGTAATTGTATAGTAATGAAGGTTCCATAAAATTAGAAAATTTATAATTTTGTAATTTTTTCTATTATAGATTGCAGCAAAATACGCACATCTTATCGATTTTGAACTGTGTGTCTTAAACAAAAATTTCAGTAGAATTCTGACTCACACAATTTAAAAGAGAAAAACTGAAAACAATCATAAATGCGACATCTTACAGATTTCGTACATTCATTAAGGTTATTTAAAAATTGATAAGTGAAACATTCATGGGTTTTTCCTTAAGAGTAGTTGTTGTTGAGACCCAGACCGCCCGACCTACCAGAAAGGTGTAAGGTAACTGTTTGGACGGCCGGGAAGTGCCACCCAATTTAGACCGGAACCCAGTGGGGGAGGCATCCAAAATAACTGTACCCTCCTTCCCCTACCACCAACCTCTCGGAAGGACTTACGGATCCACATGTTTAACGTGATCGTACTCCGCATGAACACGGCGGCAATTGTGGCAGTGTGCAAATCCAGCGCGCAAACCACCGGGCTACCGCGCCCGAAATGTGCCAACAGCACGCGGTGTTCCCAGGTGGTCACCCACCCAAGTACTAACCGCGCCCTATGCTGCCTGACTTCGGTGATCTAACGAGAACCGGTTCCTTAAGAGTAGTGGCTCAGTTGAATACTCAACATGACGAATATTAAAATTCGAACTGTATAATTCGGTTTTAGAGACTCTGCAAATATCTGATGCGGACAACGCATGACTATCCTTATATAATGCAAGGAATTTACTACTTTAACAGTGAAAACAATAGGTTATTCTTATAGTAGATACATTCTTTCTAAGATATCGAATTTTCATCAATGAGTCGTCATTGATTTAGCCACATTTTTATCCATTTGTCTAGTTTTTCGTTAATTTAGCAACATATAAACAAGTCGCCAAGTTGGCGACATTTCATCAAATTCGTCGCCGAAATCTCGCCAAGCGTTATGGATGGAGAAATAAGTTATTCTTACAGTATATAAATGACTATTAGCGTTCAAATACAAAAGTATTACTCAATCTTTTTTCATGAATAGAACGAGCGAAATACACGAGAATGATGTCACCCAATTTATCGCATAATATTACATACGAAAAGTGAACATGTTTCTCAAGAGGACATTTCTTTTTAATTTCATATGATTTTTTTTTAATGTACAATACCTCGTATAATGTACAAATGTCTATTTGTGTAACTTTATTGAGGTTTTGATCTTTTGATGATTTTTTCAAAATTTCACTCGAAAATTTAGGGGGATTCTGAACATTCGATTGCGTATAAAAATAATAGGCTTCCAGTATTCACGGATTTAAAATTTTTGTGCCAAATTTCGTTCGATTCGGTTCATTCGTTCGTCAGTTAACTTCTCCACTCCACAAACACACACACACAAACAGATATCACCTCAAAAATGTTCGATTCGTGATCAGGGATGCTTGAAACGCGCTCTCCCGTCGAAAACTCGAATTCGAATTTTTGACCCCGTCACAATACTTTCCTTATACATTATTGTATATAAGGAAAGTAAATATGGAAGTTTCATACTATAAAAACACAATGTACTATCATCGACGCATTAATATAATACATTAACTGGGGTAACTTAAAACAAATTGATAACGTCTTTTTTCATCATGTTTGCCTGTCAGAAATTTTAAAAGTCAATATTTTACTCCTTTTATTTTCTGAGATACATGGGGATGAAAAAGTCACTTGACGGCTCGTATAAAATGTGTCCCGCAGGGTCTTCAACATTGTACATTAAATAATTGAACAGAACTTGGCTTTTCTCTTCCGCGTGCCAATTAAAGCTGTAAGGGTAAGAGAGTCACCTAAATAACATCTATATTCATGAAATTATGCAAGATTTTGAATTTAGTGAAGATACACTTTTCGACACTAATTGCTGGTGTTTTTAAAAAGGAGTCTGGGAAATACGTCTAATTTTAATGCGTAATAATTTCCAAACTCGTATACACGTTTAAAAAATACCAATAATATGTACAATCATAATTTTGTACAATTGCAACAATTCCCGAATGTAAATACTGTAAAATTTATATATAATGCACCAAAAATGGAAAAGGCTCATTTTAAGAAAACGCCTTTGAAAGGCCCTTAGAAGGGAAGTGGCACTTTACGTTCAAAGTTTTTACGTTTTATGAGATGAAATATCCATGAATTATGTATTTTAGTAATCAGTAGAATGCATTTTATTTTTGAACTATTAAACAAAATATCGTTTCTTTATGTTTATCACATCTCTGTTCCGTTATTAACCTATCAGTTCAGCTTTAAACTGTAGTACACCAGAGAGAAAAACTTAGTTTGGTATATCGACTTGAATCCCGTATTGAACAATCCCATGACAGGATAAATACGGATTTTACAAACATAGTCGTCTCAAATTCTATCTCTCACTGTCACCATCCAAATATGATAGCCTGCGATACAATAGAACGTCAGAACTTTGGTAAAGGGGTTTGAAAAATGACAAATTACTATCACTAAGTATTTGTAGTCCAGCCGTGAGAAGCATCTTATTACATCGGCCAAGTCAGTAGAAGCTGTAAGGATAAGAGAGTCGTCAATGATCACATATAGTTTTCCCTGCGATTCAGGTTTTATCAGACGTAAATAAGATGATGTCTGATTTGTAATACTTTCCTAAAAGTTAATTAAACTTTATTATGTTAAAAAAATAAATAATGTGATTTGAACAATGCATATATTTCCCTACAGATTAGCAAGTTTATATATTACTAGCCGATTATCCATTGAAAATCAACAGTGTCACAATAAACATGTTCCAAACAGTAAGATACACAGTTATATAATTGTGAGAATTAAAATATTTCTATTTTTTTTTGTAAATGAATAGAATTATGGAATGTATAGTCAGATTTATCAAACAGCCTCACTTGTACTCACTTAAAGTTTTCTTTGTAAATTGTCTTTTTAATTATTGATAAGAGCATCTTATTACATATATCTATCTCATTTAAAGGTGGTGCTATTATATATTTGGCAAATCGTACATTTTGTGTGTGTAGCAATCTTAATGTAGCAAATAAAGGAAAAGTGAAATTGTACGCTCTCTTCCTATACAGCTATTAACCTTTGCACCATTTTTGAAGTATTTTTCTCATCACAAAGTACGTTTTACTTAAGTTTCAGATATTGAACATTTTGGTGTGCAGCACTCCCAAAAACGAACATTTTTGAAAAATTCAATTTTCCCATAGGTTTTAGCGAACAATAGACTCGCACATCGAAACTTCAAGACTCTATCTCTCATTTCTATTTCAAACGCTTTGGCGTAGGGCACACCCTTAAATAAAAAATATATAAAAATTCTGAGTTTTCGCGAAAGTGATATCGAACTCTGGACCCATGCATAACATTTCAAGTTTCTATTTTACGTAATATAATGCATGTCGCATTTTTTTTAGTAAATAGAGCATTTTGGTATTTCGGTAACTCCTAAAGTAGGAAATATTGGAAAACCGATATTGCACATTTTCTTTCTTTTGAAATATCTACTCCTGAAACAAATTTAAAGCATCTATCTCACCAAGAAATATGTTTTTCCGTATGTTTCACAAACCGAACGTGTCAGAGTTCAACACCATCATCCCCAACTAAATAAACATTTAAAAGAATTATGCAGGTATTATCGAATGATTGACTTAAATAACAAATTGTTTCTCTATCTCCCTTAAAGTGTAGCCGTTCTTCATTTATTGGACAAATTGATTATTCTGACTTTCAGCATCCTTAAAGTAGCAAATTATGGATAACTGATATTGTAAACCTTCATCTTTTCTAACTGTCTAACGTTACATCTAATTTAAAGTATCTACCTTATACCGAAGTATGCATTTCCTATAATTACTTTCCTTATATACAATAATGTATAAGGAAAGTATTCTAACGGGGTCGAAAATTCGAATTCGAGTTTTCGACGGGAGAGCTCGTTTCAAGCATCCCTGATCACGAATCATTTTTCAAGCATCCCTGATCACGAAACATTTTTGAAGTGACGTCTGTGTGTGTGTGAAAGTATGTGTGTGTGTGTGTGTGAAAGTATGTGTGCGTGTGTGTGTGTGTGAAAGTATGCGTGTGTGTGTCAGTGAGTCTATGGAGACGATATCTCGCGAACGAATGGAGCGATTCGAATGAAATTTGGCACAAAAATTACAATCCCTAAATACTATACCATACTATACCATAAACCCCCTGGGTTGGTCGTGTGGTCTGGGCCTTCAACAATCCCTAAATACTGGAAGCCTATTGTTTTAATACGCAATCGAATGTTCAGAACCCCCTAAATTTTCGAGGGAAATTTTGAAAAAATCGCCAAAAAATCAAAACCTCTAATAAAGTTACGCAAATAGACACTTCTTATATAATTTTTCATTAGAAAACGATTGACATAAATTATAGAACACGATATCTCGAGAATGGTTCACCGTTCTCGAGATATTGCACATTTTTCAAAAAAATTATCAAAAAGTTATATAAAATAAAAAAAATATTTCCTATTTAGAAATATGTTCACTTTTCATATGTAATACCATGCGATAAATTGGGTGACATCATTCTCGTGGATCTAGCTCGTTCCATTCATGAGAAAATATACTTCGAGTAATACTTTTGTTTTTTGAACGCCAATAGTCATTTATCTCCTATTTTAAGAATAACTTATGTCTCCGGCCATAACGCTTGGCGAGATTTTGGTGACAAATTTGTGGAATATCGTCAAATTGGCGACTTTTTTAAATTGTGCTAAAATAACGAAAAACTCGCCAAATGGATAAAAATGATACTAAATCAATCAAAATGACGACTAATTGGCGAAAATTCAATATCTTGGAAATAATATAAATATCTACTATAAGAATAATCTATTTTTTTTTTACTGTAAAAGTACTAAATTTATTGCATTATATAGGGAAAGTCATGTGCCGTCCACATCAGATTTTTTAATTTTTCTAACGTTTTAGTATGGAGAACAGTCTTTCTCCAATGAACATTTTTGCAAAAATACGATTTTTACTGGGTTTTTTTTTCCGAACGATTATCCCGTGTGCTAAATTTAAATCCTCTATCTCATTGCAAAGTGTGTTTATCTATCATTTCATTTTCGAACGTTTTGTGGTGAAAAACTTTCTTCTTATAATGAGCATTTTGACAAATTTTCGATTTTTACTGATGTTTTATAGAACGATAAACCCGTATACCAAATTGCAAATCATTTTCTAAACAGGAAATACCTAAAATGCGGATAGGCCGGTAGACGGCCGGCCAGTTGGAAATTAGTATTTATTAGTATTTATTAGTATTTAATACCTATTGAAAATGAACGGTCTCACAATAAGTAACACCCGAATAACGTGTATTTTTTTTAAATTCGATTTTTCAGATGGTCATTTTCATACTTTTCATCTGCACACCAAATTTCAATTATCTGTCTGATTTAAAACAGTGTATTTATCATTTACTCATCCAATTAAGCATCTAAGTGCGCGGCATTCATAAATTAGAAAGCAAGAATTATGTACTTTATTCCTATGTAACTATTTATCCCAGAACCAATGTTAAAGTCATTATCTCATTGCAAAATCCGTCATTCTATCACTTAACAGTTTAAATATTTCGGTGTGTAGCACCCATTAAATGAACATTTTAACAAATACAGTTTGTAACTGAGATTTTATAGATTGATTGACCCTCCAACAAATTTCAAGCCTTTAACTTTCTTTTCACCGTCCGAACATTTTGATTTGTAGCATTCATTCTACAGCACATTGTTGAAGACTTTTTTTAAACTTACGATTTCCCGTGTATCAAATTTAAAGTCTAGGTCATTTTGGTATGCGGCAAATTTGGCTGAAATTGCACAAACAGAAATTGTACACATTCTTCCTTTCTAACTATACCATCCCACCCAATTTATAATTTATATCTGATCGTAAATGATATTTTTCTAATATATTCTATCATTTCCACTTTCGAACGCTTTGGTGTGGAGTTTGGCGTGGAAATATTTTTGAATAAATAAATTTTTTCTTGCAATTTTATCAAGCCTTTATCTCACTTAAGAGCAGGCGTCATTTATTGGGAAAATCAAATATTTTGATGCGTGCCAACCCTAAAGAGCCAAATATTGCAAAATTAAAATTACACACATTCTCTTTTTCGAACTATCTACTAATACACCTAATTTGAAGTCGGTATCTCATCACGAATAATGCTTTTCTATCGTTTCATATTTTAAACGTTTTGGTGTGGAGCATCCACCCAATGAGATAAAATTATTGAAAAACTCCATTCCTTTAATTTTTTATCAAATGATTTCCATGTACAAAATTTCAAGCCTCTAACACGTTTTAAGTGAGGCGATTCTAATCTAATCCGAAAGTCGAACATTTTTGTCTGAGACACTCCCTATAGTAGAAAATATTGGAAAACTATAATTGCACACTTACTTCCTTTCGGACTATCTACTCGTACATCAAATTTGAAATTTCTATCTCATCCAGAAGCATGCTTTTTATCTTATCGCCTTTTGACAGTTGTCTACGGAATACCCCGTTAATTGAATGTTTTTTAAAAGCTCTATTCTTCTTGAGCTTTTTATCAAATAATTAACCAATATACCAAATTTCAAGCCTCTATCTAATTTTAAAGGAGATGTTTTTCATTTATTCGGTGAATCGACCCTTTTGGTGTGCCGTACACCTTAAATAGCAAATATTGGAAATCTGAAATTGCACACTTTCTTACTGTCCATCAATTTACCCATGCGTAAAATTTGACGCCTCTATCTAATCGCAAAGTATGCTTTTCTACCATTTCACTTTACGAACGTTTTTGAACGTTTTCAAACGTCATTTATTCTGTAAATTAAGTATTGTGGTGTGTTGCACCTCTGCAGTTACAAATATTGGACACTGGAAAGAAAAAAGTCCCGCTGCTGTCCGAATTTTCCCGCATTTTTTATATCTTCCCTCACAAATTTTGTTAATTTTTAGATCATGTCTTTAAACTCTCGTATATAGAAACTTTTTGTCGAAATGTAGAAACATTTTGAATGCAAAATTTATGGTGCATCACATCTGTAAGTGTTTACATTAAATGCAGACTCCAAGCTAAAAAAGAATTGCAGTGTATAATATGTATGCTTATGCAACGTTTTGCATACTTAAGAAAACGTAAAAATTATTTTAAAAATAAATTGCAATTTTTGCTCTTGCACACTATTGGTTACATAATTTTAAAACTATTGTTCAGAAATTATTAATGAATTCTCAAATGATATCATAGATATAAAATTTAATGAAACATAAATCGTATTTGAGCTATAACCATGATAAATACGGCACATCTTTTCTGTAACATACTCGGCGGAATAATTCAAACACAGCAAATCATACGGTTAGATTTGTGCAATTGATATATTTTACTAGCTCGGTATAATGAAGTTAGGTTATCTCCGAGTATAGTAATATCACACTGTATTAGTTAAAGTGGTTTCTCTGTTTGTTTGGGTTAAATCTTGAAATCAGTTTTTGACTCATTTCAACCGAACCGATTTTCTTGAAATTTTACACTCGCGTACGTGCTTACGATGACAATACAACATCAAATTTGAGTTAATTTCTCTCCTGGATTTTGGCTCACTCTCCCGGAATCATGCCTATAATGTCCCGTGAAAATCCCATATATATATATATATATATATATATATATATATATATATATATATATATATATATATATATTTATATATGCGCAAAATCTACCTCTTCCGTATTTTGAGGATCTGCCAAATTTTAATAGATTAAAATATTTCACAGGATTAAGCTGTGTACTAAATTCCAGATCTTCAGAACGTAGAAGTATGTTAAAATGCCATCAACGAAGTTAAAAACCAGAAATCCAAGTCACAAGGAATTCAATAAAATTTTTTTAAAAGGTTTGATTGGATATCTGATGAAAAATTGATTTTAAAATCGAAAAGACTAAAGTATTATATAAAAAAAACCTTTTTAAATTTCACGGTTTTATCAAAATGCACTAATATGTAAGAAATAATGTTTAACTATCACAACATTCTTGACCATATGCGACTGAAAATAAAACCACGGGATGCCCATAAAAATTGAATTTGGACTTTAATAGAATATTAAGGATCAGTAGAAGTGATAGCATTGAAACGACAGGTATAAGAATGCCGAATTGTTAAATGAAAATTGTCAAGGAAATTTCTATGTTATCGCTTCTTAAGTCACTTATAATTCTTAATGTCTAAACACAATTCTTTTATACTAAATACAATTATATTATTTACCATCTGTTCACATTCCCCTAGCTTTCTGGAAAGTGTCGTCTGCAGTTTTGCTAATTTCAATTAGCTGCGGCCTTATTTGGCGCAGCGTTCTTGGTAACTTATTATACAAGCATGTATATTCGGCCATTAAACGAAATCATTTATTATGTAAAATACACATTATAAATATTATCGCCGCATATGAACGTTCCTGAAATATTCCTTTTTTAATTTTTGAGGTCTCATATTCTTTGGAGAAATAGAATAATGTTATTCGTTTCGGACCTAACTAAGCGCTGTCCAAATACCTGGCCTCAAAAAGAAGTACCTATGGTCTGTTGGGTTAAAAATAAAATAAAATTTAATTTAGACATGGAATACCAGGTTTTGTGTCAATGGGAAATCCACGCAGCAAAGTAATTTTAATATCCAAATTTGTTCCTGGTCATTTCCGCCCATGTGTAAACATCGATTGGGAATGACACCATATACTTAATCCTCTCCCTCCTTAATATGACTTGCATATATGCAGTTTTTTAATACCCCAAGAAAAGTTTAAATGCTAAGAATGTGAGAGGTCAAATATAGGCGTGGCCATATACAATAGCAAAGCGTCAGGAGATACAAGAGTGACAGCTTCTATCCAAATAGTTTACAATCACGCAAATGTTATTTTAATTATATATATATATATATATCAGTAATTTTTAATGTGCGTTTCAGTTGTTCCGAGATAGTATTCCAGGGGTTCCATGATATCATAGTTTCGTGTAATTTTTTTAAAATTATAAATAAGAGTAAATTTGAATGTATAATATGAACCACAAAGTATTTTTCTCATTTTGGGGATCTCCCATCAAATTAAATTTCAAAAGGGTTCCGCGACAAAAATAAGTCGAATGTCATTGATATACATGTAATCCGAAATAAATGTTTAAAATATTTTTTAAGTAAATAACATCTGGTGCAGAGCTGAACTACGACTTCTTTCTAGCTTCATATAGGCGTCAGTCGTGATTTCCAGGAGGGGTGAATCCGTCTATCAACGTTAAAAGATATTCCATTGGAATCAAAAGTAAATGCGCGCGCAACTACTAGCCGGGAAACGGCAGATTTTTAATAGAATACTCTAAGCTAGAAGGAAGGGGCTTTTTGCAAATATAGTGTTGATTATCATCTACTTAGTGTTTACTGTCATCTATTGGCGTGAGCTGGAGAGTAATTTAAAAAGTGAATGGGGAATTCGATTAAGGAAATCGCTAAATTACAGAGGTTGGGAACAGTGTTTCGACATTTTTTCAGAGTTAAAAACTCGGCGTATGTACTTGATTATTTTCAAAAAATTGAGATTTTCTTTTCAAATATCCAGATGTTTCAATTGAGCAGATTTCACATACATACTTTGATTTTCATTTACTATATCATTGAATTTTTATGTAAATTAGAAGTTGCATAGCTACCTATAGCACATACATTTACGGGTGTGTGCAAGGAAGCAATTCTTATTGAAACCGAATCAATCGTGAATGTGATATGTACATATACAGGGTGTCCAGTGCTATCGGTGCCCAATGGCTATTTCCTCAACCGTTAGTCACAAAGATATACTTCCAATTGCAAAAATGTTTTAAATTTTAAAATCCATTACCTTAGAAACAGTTTAAATCAATAAATACATTTCTGAAAAAATATACGAAATATAAATTTTTATACGGTCTCCCGGTCCTACCAATTATATTTAGGAAAATCATCCTCATACAATTTCATGGAAAATAAGAAAAAAATCTTCCTTTTACGACCAAAATTCGCCGAGTTATGAAGCATTAAACTTTACGACTTAAGTCGTTTTTCCACGCATAAAAATGTTCCGTTTCAGGCAACCAACCAATCAGGGACCTTATTGAATATTTCTCCAGGCAACCAACCAATGAGGGGCTGTATAGACCATTTCTCACCACAAAAAGTGCTCCAATTTTAAACAGCTATAAGCCGGTCAATTTTGGTCGTAAAAGGATGATTTTTTTTTATTTTGCATAAAATTATATGACGATGATTTTTCTATGTATAATTGGTAGGACCGGGAGAGGGTATAAAATTTATATTCCGTATTTCTTTCAGAAATGCATTTATTGATTTAAACTGTTCCTAAAATAATAGATTTTAAAATTTAAAACATTTTTGCAATTGGAGGTGTATCTCTGTGACTAACAGTTAAGGAAATAGCCATTGGGCACCGATAGCACTGGACACCCTGTGTATTCATCTATATATATAAAATTAGCAGCATACCCTTTCTTCGTACGGAGTATATAATATAAAGAAACATCTAATTCACAATCGTGTGCAAATTCTGTTAAAATATTAAATTCATTGGTTCTAAAGAGAAGTTTAAGAATATCTGTTCTCTCAATGCAAAATTATTTTCACGGGCAGATCTGAAGTATAAAACATCCTGGCCCCTTTTGTAAGCAAATTTACAAAAAAAAAAAAAAAAAAAAAAAAAAAAAAAAAAAAAAAAAAAAAAATTGAATCAATATATGCAACCCCGTACTACTTACATTGTCGGAGATTAGAAAATATGCCAGTGTGTTAGTAGAAGATTACCCGTATTACAATATAAGTCTAAAAATTATTTGCCAAAATAAAAGAGATGACGTAATAAATTGAAAATATCAATAATATTCGTACTCTTTATACCAGAAGGTCGTAATTGATTCCAATTTATGCCAATATATATCAAAACATATGCCAATATACCTGTACTACTTATATTCTCGTAGATTAAAAGATATACCCGTGTATTTGTAGAAGATTACTCGAACAACGTACAATATATGAGTTTAAACAATTTTTGTCATAATGAAACAATTGCATAATAACTTGAAAATATCAATAATATTGGAATCAATAATCCTCGAAAATATCAATAATAATAATGTTTAAACCTGAAGACCGTAATTAATATTATCCAGTCAAAAATGCTATAAGAAAAATCAAATCGTTCTTTTCTAATATATATTTTTATATCCATTATTATTCAAATCGAAAAAATAATTATTAAAATTAACAGACAGATTTAATTTAATTGCGTTTCTGAGTAACATGATATAAGATAGAATCTTCCTCATAAACTGCGAAATTAAATAACAATTTTGATTTCTTTATACTTTTCATTGTTCAGTAAAAGCTTGTTCTAAATAAACCATGGAGATAGATTTCCCTTTTAAATCATGTTTCAAACAATTCATGTTTTCAGAAAATGACTAATTAGCGCAAAAAATCTTCACTCAAACTCAGAGATTAAATTTGAATTCACTTTCAAACGATTTTCAAGCTTTTCGTTTGGATAAACCACCGAGTTAGAGAGTAGAACTTCTAGGAAAAAGTTCAGTATTTCATTAATATCTCGACAACCCCTGGTCTTAGATACTCGAAACTTGGAGCAAATTTATGTGCGGCTATTTCAAGGCTATCCACAAAATTTCATCAAATTCGGTGCAGCCGTTCTCTCGTGATGAGGAGACAAACGAAAATTTCGTTTTTTTACTAATATCTCGAGAACCACTGACTGTAGAAACTCCAAATATGGATTAAATTTTAAGTAGGACTATTTCCAGGCTACCCACAAAATTTCATCAAATCCAGTTCAGCCATTCTCCCGTGATGATGTGACAAACAGACAGACAGACAGATTTCCAATTTTATATTTATAGATTGAAAATCTGTCTGTCTGTCTGTTTGTCCCTTCATCACGGGAGAACGGCTGAACCGAATTTGATGGAATTTTGTGGGTGTCCTGTAAATAGTCCCACTTAAAATTTAGTCCATGTTTGGAGTTTCTACGATCAGCGGTTCTCGAGATATTAGTAAAATACGAAATTTTCTTTTGTCTCACCATCGCGGAAGAACGGCTGAACCGAATTTGATGAAATTTTTTTGTGGATAGCCTTGAAATAGCCCCCCATAAATTTAGCCCAAGTTTCGAGTATCTAAGACCAGGGGTTGTCGAGATATTGATGAAAAACGAAACTTTTTCCTAGGAGTTCTACTTTCTAAGTTCGTGGTTTATCCAAACGAAAAGCTTGAAAATCGTTTGAAAGTGAATTAAAATTTAATCTCTGAATTTGATGGGAGATTTTTTGCCCTAATTAGTCACATTCTGAAAACATGAATTGTTTGAAACATGATTTAAAGGGGAAATCTATCTCCATGGTTTATTTTAAATAAGCTTTTACTGAACATTGAAAAGTATAAAGTAATCAAAATGGTTATTTTATTTCGCAGTTTATGAGGAAGATTCTATCTTATATCATGTTGCTCAGAAACGCAATTAAATTAAATCTGACTGTTAATTTTAATTATTATTTTTTCGATTTGAATAATACATAAATGAATATAAAATATATTTTAGGAAAGAACGATTTGATTTTTCTTAGAGCATTTTTGACTGGATAATATCAATTACGGTCTTCAGGTTTAAACGTTATTATTATTGATATTTTCGGGGATTATTGATTCAGGGATTATTGATATTTTCAAGTTATTATGCAATTGTTTTATTATGACAAAAATTCTTTAAATTCATATATTGTACGTTGTACGAGTACTCTTCTATAAATATACGGGTATATCTTCTAATCTACGAGAATATAAGTTGTCCAGATATCTTGGTATATGTTTTGATATATATTGCATATATTGGAATCAGTTACGACCGTATGGTATAAAGAGTACGGAGATTATTGATATTTTCAATTTATTACGTCATCTCTTTTATTTTGGCAAAGATTTTTGAGACTCATATTGTAATACGGGTAATCTTCTACTAACACACTGGCATATTTTCTAATCTGCGACAATATAAGTAGTACAGGGTTGCATATATTGATTCAATTCTTTTTTTGTGTAAATTTGCTTACAAAAGGGACCAGGATGTTTTATTCTTCAGATCTGCCCGTGAAGTTAATTTTGCATAGTGAGAACAGATATTCTTAAAATTCTCTTTAGGAGCAATAAATTTATTATTTTAACAGAATTTGCACATGATTGCGAATTATAAGTTTCTTTAAATTATATATTCCGTACGAAGAACGGGTATGCTGCTAGTTTTTTAATATGTTTGGATTGTTTCTATGTAAATCAAAAATTAAATTGTTAACAATGGAGAAAGTAAAGCTTGGTGAGTTGTCTAATTACTTTCTTAAATGTTTTCCATGATTTTTGTATTTTAATAAAAATGCAGACATTTTCTCAAAAAGATTTGAATATCATATACTTCTAACAAGGAGTGCACTTTTCAGTTTTCGTCATCTTCATCGAAATTCAACTTTTAACTTTTCTGTTCTGCATTCTCTGTCTTCATTAAGTAGTAGATCATTTTAGCTTCACTCAATGTTTAACATAGTTTAATATTATAACATACTCTGCAAAAGTCATTTTCAAGGAAAAATTTGGATATTCTCAAAAAGTGTGCCACATTCATTGAATAGATCCTATAGATTTTTTAGTTCATTCCTTCTCCTGGAGCTGGAAAAACGAAACAAGCGTGAAGGAAACAATTTTGAATTGTTGTTTGATTAACAGTTCTCCAAGAAACAGCTTTTAATGCTTCCAGTAAATTGATATCGAAGATAATTTTTTTTAACAAAGAAATCTATGGCTCATCACATCATCTCTTTTTCGACCTTACACCTTTCTGGTAGGTCGGACGGTCTCAACAACAACAATATCAACAACAACAACAACATCGAATGATGCCCGGTCACTCAAATAACGGCTGTAAACCCTAGGATCCGTCAGTGGTCTGGGTGTTCGACATCGGATGATGCTTAGTCTTATGGTTATAACTTCAAAGTGATGGTTGGTGGAAGAAAAACTAACTTTTGGGGTGTTAGTCCAAGCATTTCACAGTGAGTCGCGTAGTTAATAATCAAGTGAACTTTCCTTTTCATATGATGTAATTTCTTATCTAGTACCTCGTGAAAATTGTAGATGTGAATTGAATTCATATAAACTAACTCGTTTTAATGTAACATAGCGGGAATGCTAGGAAATTCAAATATTTATTCTTTTAAACTAAAAATATGTATTAGAGAATAAATTAATATTATTTTAATGTACGCTAGGACGGGAATTGGAATCAATAATGTGCATTGAACAAGTTTTTCTTAATGGAATTCGACTGAATAGGAATTTACAACTGAAAAAAGGAAAATTTAATCTTCTTCAACTTGACAAGACGATTGCTCGAAAACTATAAGAGCTTTGTAAATACATATTCTGGATCTAGAAACTGGCTTTTACTCAACATTATTGTCGCTTATTACATTTATGTATCTTTTATAGTTTAGACGATTTTGATTGCAAATATATAAGATGAAAAAAAATCAGTCATAAAACCTGTTTTACGAAAAAAAGTTCAAAATATTGAAATATTTAATTTAATTTGTATTTTTACAAATTTTAACCTATCTTTGCCAAAGTAAGTATAAACCGTTTAAATTATTATCTATTTGGTTTGGAGATATAAGCGTTCAAAGTTTTTACATTTTTTGTAACGCCCCGAATGCAGCTGACAACTATAGAGTGGTTCAAAGCAATAGGCAAAAACAACTTTCATAAATTTGGGGTGCTTATGGATATTATTCTTCCTTTCTATAAGTAACTGCCTTTTAACTTTAGGACTGCCATATTAGGATTCAAGTTTCGCCCACTGTTCCTTCATTATTGCTTTTATTAAAAAGGAATATTAATTTTCGCCACCAATTTATTTATTATTTGATATTTTGAAACTTTTATTTACTTTCTAAATGTAAATTTTTAATCTATCTGAGCTACTCCCCTGTTATATTGATGCTCGCTTTTCTTTTCAAGAAATTGACCGATATTAATGTCTGAAACCCGCCTACCATTTACCTCACTGGCGGTCAGTGAGGTTTGGAACAAATCTAGGATTCCAATTTTTGAGGAGAGAAACATCCTACAAATAATGGATGGATTCATTACTGAAAAAGTGCCAAAACATTTGTAGTAAAAATAATCGATGAAATTCTGCTCAGCTTGCTAGCAAGAATGATTTAGATTAGTCAACCAATCTCCTCGTTGACATTGCTCGCCATGATGCCTTAAAGCTGATAAAAATTAAACAGGAT
The DNA here is from genome assembly GCA_951213105.1 of Amaurobius ferox. Taxonomy (NCBI): domain Eukaryota; kingdom Metazoa; phylum Arthropoda; class Arachnida; order Araneae; family Amaurobiidae; genus Amaurobius; species Amaurobius ferox. The sequence goes on from OX578140.1 coordinate 127,807,931, forward strand.
AAATACTTCTTGATGAACCAAAGATCTTAAGTATGTCGTGGGCGTATACTTAAGATCGAAGTATACGCCCACGACAGTATGTCGTGGCGTGTACTTCGATCGCCACGACGAAGTATACGCCACGACATGTCGTGGGCGAGGTGGACACAAATTTAGCTAAGAAGGAGCATAAAAAGCAAATAAATATTTAGAAGCTAAAAGATTTAGGATTGAAAAAATGAAGAAACCTAATGCAACCGAGGAGACACAATTTTTAAGTTCTTATTACTAAGAAACAACCTATCCGATTACTGATTCTGACTATAAGTAATACAATGACATCATACGAAAATGCGTTATGATGTCATTGTCATAGCTCCATAAACTTCAGAAATTGCACAGAAGCCTGCAAAAGTCAATGCATCGACTTATATCTTTAGAGATCTTGCCTCTGCTTTGAATCGCATGACGATCAGTAACAGGAAAGCAAAAAAGCTGCCTTAAATGTATACAGTCATGAGATCCACGATGCAGCCAAGCTTTCTTTCTAAGTGAGCTGCTTTCAAAAATCAAGATCGCAGCATCGCTCCCAAAATACTGTGAAAACAAACACTACATCTTTAGTAATAGATTTCGATGGAAAACTAACCCCAGCTACTTTTAGTGGGCCAACAAAACATGACCAAGTTGCCATTTTAGTATCAAGCCATGTGGTGGTAAAACTTTTAGGAGTTCATTAAGTTGAACAAGCAACAGGAGAGCAAGTAGCAGAAGTGGCTTTACAGGAAATACTTGTTTGGAATGTTCATGATCAGATCGTCGGAATGTACATTGAAACGGCCTTCGCTATTACAGGTCGTTTGAATAGAGCTTGTGTTTTACTCGAGCAACAGCTACAGAAAGAATTGCTTTAGTTAGGATGTCGGCATTACATACTTAAATTTGTATGTGTTGATGTCTTCTAAACATTATGTAGCATAACATCTAGTCCGAAAGTTTTGATATTTCGTCGATTCCATGAATTTCGGGCTAAGACGTAACATAATAAATACGAACCATGGAGTAACAGCCAGGCTGAAAAGAGAACGACAGTTACTTAAAACTGCAGCAATAAACTTTGCAACTGATATGTTTCAGGGAAAATCAGAAAATCAATTTACAGACGATTACCGAGAGCTATTGAAGATCACTTTGATTTTTTAAGGAGAAATTACTCCATGTGGTATCAACTGTCGAATTCCCGAAGCTTTCCTCCGCGTTCGGTAAAATTTATTGAACGTAATTGAAATGGATCTCTGTTGAAAGCAATTAAAGATAACAACATTTAAGAACAATTCCCGTCTTGAATTCAGTTTGTTTGTTGTGTTAATCTACGTGAACGTGGAGCACAGGAATGTCTGTAATGCTCCTATCATGAACTCCATGTAATTCGAACGATTTTTAATTATAGGAAATTTTCTGAAACTATCTCAAAGAAGGCAATCGCAGCAGTAAGTCGTCATTTGTTTTACTTAGGCGAAGAAATGGCCCCACTTAGCCTTTTCTCAGATTTGGTATCTGTAGAAACCAAGCGTCTGATGGTTGCACGCTTTCAAGAACACACTTTTCAAAGCCGAAAAGATTGATCAGATACACTTGGACAGCTGATCCAAGCAACAATATAGTTGGATCTAGTTTCCAATCTTTTCTGAAGTTTTGCCATTGGACATGTCATTCTATTAGTTCTTTTCGGAAAACCAAGAAGTCAGTAGTATCATATTGATATATGACGGTTTGAGTGTAAGCCACGACATTTTTCATTTCTTCTCGAAATCGTTCTCTTTCGGAATCCATTTTTATTCCAAGGTTTTAATTCTGAATGCGTTCGCACTTTTATGCTGAAAGTGTGGGATTTTTGCTCAGGCGGATGTTCCGAAGCTAATTTCTTATTACTTTATTTCATGCCCGTGGCTGCGGTTTCATTTCTGCAGGCGATGGCGTGAGGTTCCGGATCGGCCGTTTGAAAGTTGCATTTGAATTCGAGCAAGGATTTGAAGGTCGATGCGACCTATATTACCGTTTTCACAGTAGAGGGGGGCTCTTTGCCCTGAGATTTCGTTGGAGAAGGAGCTAGTGATTTTCGCTCCGTAATGTTGCACACAAAAGAATTGATGATCCAACGGTCATTTTTGTGTTTCGGATTATAACTTTGAATCAGAATAAATCATATAATCCGTGTGGGCCCAGACAATTTCTTTTGTTTTAAAATTACTAATTCCTCATTTATTTTTCAGGTTCTAAATTCGGGAAATTCTAGCTAATTGACTAAAGAGTCGAGCGCGATGACGTCCTGTATGACTAGATTGTTGCTCCGTTTCGAAGAGTCCTTTGGTTACTCCAACCAAGTCTCGGGATTTTTGGACGTTTCTACAGTAAGATGTGTGAATACAGCCAAAGTGTTTGGATCATTTCCATCAAGATCGTTGAGTGAATATCTCGTCTAGAATCCAACGAGTGTGTGTTTGTGATCATCTTTTACCGTGAAGGGAAATTCAGGTATTTAAGGTTTAGCCGCGCCGCTCTAAATGAGAGCATTTATGGTCTTGAAAAGGGGAGGAACCGATATCTGGTTCTGGTAACGTGAATGATTACTGGAAGTGAAGTCTTCTTTAATATTTAAGTTCCTCAGATTAAATGTCTTCTCAAATAATTTTCTATGAAAAATGTTGTGTTGGATATATATGAAATATATATTATTACATAGAATGATAGGTTCAGTATCATATTCCATTTAATTGCAAGGGCCAAATGTTATCTTGATATATTTAGTACAGGAAATGACCAATAATAATTTCTTTGCTACTTCTTTAATTACATATGCTATATATAAATAAAAGAGTTTATTATGATAATACGTCTCATGTTTTCCCACCTGAATTTTATTGTTATTTTGCTGTGTGCCTGTGTGTCCAGTTTACATATTGTAAGCCTGGGCAGCCGAATTTCTAGGGTTAATTGCAGAACAACGTTTAAGTAAGTCACTGTACTTATAATATCTAATTTCATTCTGTTTGTGCGATTTTGGGAAGGGGCTTAATTTCATTATTCCTTTCCGCTCTCCTGTCCTTGGATACACCTTCTGTTGCACATAGGTAGATCTTTATTTTCGTCACATAAACCGCTGTGATATCTGGTGCCCCTTTACCTGTGTGACAGTAGTGACTCTTAAAATTGTCAACTGCTCAAGTAGGGGTCGCTCTTGCTACCACTTTTAACTTTTCTCTCAATAAGCAGAAACAATTCCTCCTTCAAGATGTTGAGGGCAGTCCTAAATGTTATCAGATTTCCTTGGCAGTTTTGTAAGACGTTTTCTCATCAAAAGGATCAAAAATCCATGAGCACTAAAACTTTTGTATGGTCAACATTTTTTAAACACGCTAATACCCAAACCATAGCCATGTCAAATAATTCCCGAGTCCCCGAATCTCCATGACAAAAGAAACGGCCATCTTTGTCTAAGTTCTTGATCATTGAAGAAATATTTCGTTTTTTGATAAAAGCAAATGACTTTGTAACCATGCTTATTATAATACTCTTTAAGCACATTTCAGCATTCGTACTCTCCATCGTGGCGATGTGATGTTAAGGTTTGTGTTCCTCTCAATGGACCCCGCTCACAACTTGAATAACTTTTCAGGCTGTGCAAGAAAATATTGCGGTATGTGGTTGCTGAAAAATTGCTAGAAAAAATTGTTACGTGTAATAGCATCTTAACGCGCTCAGTTTTTAAGAACGGTTTCTGGAATTGTAGTACTTATATATATTTTACTTATATATATTTTAAAATGAAAAACTTTTGTATTTTTTTAACATGACACCAAAGAAGACATTAAAATATATTTTTATATTTAAAATTTTACTGAAATTAAATTGTTTTAAAGGAATGCAATGAACAAACTGTTTAATCTGGTTTTCACATACGATAGATTGAAAGTTATAGAATATTAGAACGAATGCCCTATGCAGCTAGAGATTTAAGGTGCATTCCTGATTAAAATTTTTCAAGAGCTCACAGCGAATTCTCGAAATCCAAACCACCACATCAACGTCATGTCCACATATACCAAGAAAATATGAAAAATACATGAGTTTACTTCCTCAATTCTCGTGTCAAGAACTATTGCCAAGTTTATAAAACATCCTGAGTGAAAAATATAGAGTAGAAGTTTTATTGGATGCATTTAGTAGTAAACAAAGTAAATTTATCAAATAATTTGTATAATAGAGATGGAATATACACGACATTCAAGTTTTATCAGTGCAACTCCTTTAATTTCATCTACGTTCATTGCAGAAAGAAATTACTTTGTATCATGGAGGTGAATTTGCCTAGTTTGTTACGAAACACACCCAATAACTTTTCGTCTCTCTACTTTTCATTCACGAAATTTGATGAACTTGGCAGTAGCTCAGTCATGTGTGTGGCTGGTATTCTTTGTAAAACTGAAGAACTTAGCATAATTTTTTTACAACTTTTTTTAAACAGATATCAGTCTTTTATGTAGATATTAAATACGGCATTTGCGAGTGATTGAATAATCATTAGAGTTCCACAAAATTATAAAATTTATAATTTGATAATTTTTTATGTCATAGATTGCAACAAAAGGCTAGATAGGTGAAATAAAATAATAGATAGGTGAGAAATTTCTGTGTTTTTCCTTAAGAGAAGCATAGCAGTGAAATACTCAATATGTCGAATATTAAATTTCTAACTGCATTTTTCGTGTTTAGAGTTGAAGTGCAAAAGTAAAAGTTTCATATAAAAACAAAATGTACTTTCTTCGAAACAGAAATATAAAACATTAAGTGGGGTAATATAAACCGAATTAGTAACGCCTTGTCAAATTACGTCTGCGTGCCAAAAAATTTAAATATCAGTATTCTACCCTTTTTATTCCCTGAGATATAGAGGGATGAAATTTCCACTTGATAGCTCGTGTAAAATCTATCCAGTAGTACCATCAACATCGTGCGTTAAATTATTGAAAAGAACATGGCTGGTGCCCTACCGCGCAACTTAACATCATCTACCTACATGAAGTTTTGCAATATCCTGAAATTTATGATGTTGAATCTAGTGAACCTACATTTTTTGAACAAAATTGCTCGTGTTTTTAAAAGGAGTTTGGAAAATACGTCTAATTTTAATACATAACAATTTCCAAGCTCGTATAAACTTTTGATAAATACCAAGAACATGTACTACAATCATAATTTTATACAATTTCAAAATTTCACTAATGTAAATGCTATAAAATGTACATATAGTGCACCAAAACTGGATAAGCTTATTTTAAGGAAACGATTTTAAACGACCCTTAGAAAGGAAGTGGCGCTTTATGTTCAAATTTTTTAAGTTTTATGAGATGAAATATCCATAAATTATGTATTTTTGTAATCAATAGTATGCATTTTGTTTTTGAGCTACTCGTACTAAACAAAATATTGTCTCTTTATATTTATCATGTGTTGGCTCCGTTATTAATCTATGAAGTTCAGTTTTAAACTGTAGTACACCAGAGAGAAAAACTTAGTTTGGTATATCGACTTGAATCCCATATTGAACAATCCCATGACAGGATAAATACGAATTTTACAAACATAGTTACGTCTCAAATTCTATCTCTCACTGTCACCATCCAAATATGATAGCCTGCGATACAATAGAACGTCAGAACTTGGGTAAAGGGGTTTGAAAATTGACAAATGATTATCACTAAGTATTTGTTGTCCAGACGTGAGTAGCATCTTATTACATTGGCCAAGTCAATAAAAGCTGTAATGAGAAGTGAGTTGTCAAGGCTCACATCTTTATACTAGTTTTCCCTACTGTGCAGGTTTTATTAAACGCTATTTGTAATACTTCCTTAAACGTTAATAAAAGTTTATTATGTTAAAAAATAATAAATAATGTAATTTGAACAATGCATATATTTCCCTACATATTAACAAGTTTAGATATTCCTGGCTGGATACCTATTGAAAACCAACGGTGTCACAATAAACAGGTTCCAAACAGTAATATATACAGTTATATAATTCTGAGAATTAAAATATTTCTTAGTCAGATTTATCAAACCGCCTCACTTGTACTCGTTTCAAGATTCTACCTAAATTGCCTTTTTTTAATTTTTGACCAGGGCATCTAATCTAATATCTCTATCTGAGTTGATAAAGTATATAATCGGCAAATACAAATTTTGGACTTGCATTACTCTCTCTCTCTCTCGCTCTCCCTCTCTTTATCCCTCTCTCCCCCTCTCTCACCCTCTCTCTCTTCCTCTCTCCCCCCCTCTCTCTCTGTATATATATATATATATATATATATATATATATATACATATATATATATATATATATATATATATATATATATATATATATATATATATATATATATATATATATATATATATATATACATATATATATATACATATATATATATACATATATATATATACATATATATATATATATATATATATATACATATATATATATATATATACATATATATATATATATATATATATATATATATATATATATATATATATACATATATATATATATATGTATATATATATATATATATATATATATATATATATATATATATATACATATATATATATATATGTATATATATATATATATATATATATATATATATATATATATATATATATATATATATATATATATATATATATATATATATATATATATATATATGGCAAAATTGCAAAGAAAGAAGAGACAATTGCCTTCATATTGCCCAAAAAGTTGGCGGAAGAGCGATTGTGATCTCTTTTTAGTCTTAGATTACTTTTTAGAACTCTTTTTAGGCTAGCTACTAGGCCATGGCACACTCTCGGACGCCAGAATATGAATTCGAAAATGTGCCGAATTGTCGTCTTAAAATCGGACAAAAGACTTGCATAAAGCCACAAGAAATCTATAGAAATTAGGATAAAACAAGAAATTAACCCATAATAATCCTTTATACAACACACCACCCACACACACAACCATCATCAAAACATCAGCAACTTCATTTCTTCTCAATCTGCCACCATATGTCCACTTTACGGAATTCAAACATATTTGTTAAAAGGTTTCCCTTCTTTTACCCTCGTTGCGATTTACAAATTTGCACTTCTTACTTTGGCAAAAAACTTAACTTACCATAATCACTCTATATATATAATGTCTTTTTATTTCCTTCTTACTCGTTGATCTCTTTAATATGTTTTATACATTTCTTTATTTTATCTTTTGTAGTAATGCTGCGTAATATTCCGGTTGTTACGAGTAATATTCCTTTACGTGACGTAATACGAATTTTCTTGAGTACTGCTGCAACATTGCTTGCCTAATTAGGTAATAATCTTTTTTTATCCTATTACATTCAAAAGTAATTAGATTATTATTTCTGCAAAATTTATTTAAAATTATATTTCTGTATATACTAATACGTATATTCGAATTCCATTGAATAAGAAAGTTGTATTCAAAATTAAAATCGTTTGTTTTATCATATATTGTGAAATGTCTAGCAGTATTTTCATTTTCTATTATATTTAAGTCAAGGAATTGTAAAATATCCGGATTTTTTCTTTGATTTTAAATTAAATAAAGATCTTTTGGATAAAAATCAAATTCTACTTCTTGACTGGGGTTATTTGATCCATCGTCAAATAATGTGGGCATTGGTTTCATAGTGGCATAGATATATGTCCGCCAATAATGATGAACATGCCTTACCCCTAGGTATTCCTCTAATATGTTGATAATAATTTATTCCGTCATAAAATATATTTTCAAATATCACTATTTGCATTAATGTTCTGTAAACATTGATCTCAACGTTCCTTTTTAATTCATATTCTTCGTATAAATTCATTAGTATTTTCTTCAAATTTTTTATATCTACGTTATTAAATAACTCTTTGAAATCATATGATTGCAAGTAAAGGCGATTCGGTATGATCGAAAGGATATCTTTTACTTCTTTGATGCTGTTTACAGAAGTCATTGTAAGATCCCATTTTTACTATTTTGTTGAAAACAGGTTTGAGTATATTTTGCAATTGCTTGTTGGCGATAGCGAGATATGTCTTGTATCCAATTGTAACAGGTCTGCAGCACACTGGATCTTTTTGCATTTTGAGAATGGTATGGGAAGCGTATATTCTTAATTTCAAGTTTGATTTTTTTATATAAAGCTTTGATGCGATTTTCAATTAAGATTTTTGGTTGGTATATTTTGGTGTACAGTCCACGATTATAAGAATTGTTGAGTTGTTTCAAATACAAATTTTTTCGTGTAAATGCGCATGTGCTTGGTACTTTATACACATAGCTGATTACATAATTATTCTGTAACTTCTTAATTTTAGTCTGATTTATAATTAGATCATTTTAATATATACAATAGGATTATAGTAATACGTTATTTTTTTAATTACATTATCTTTCCATTCTGCGAATATGGCGTCCGTGATTCCCATATCGATTGCTACCTTATATAAAAATATATTGATATCTTTATTAAAAATATGTTTAGCTTTTTCATTGGAGCATTTTAATGGCATTCTGTACTTTGTGCCCATTTTAATTATTGCCTTCAATTTGGTATCTTTCATAAAGTTGTCATTGCCAGTGACGACATGTTGATGATAGATATCTTTTAATTCATGCCCTTCACGTTCAAAATTCATCTTTTTGGTAGGTCGGACGGTCTGGGTCTCAACAACAACAACAATGTTGACTTACATGGTCATAGTTATATATATATATATATATATATATATATATATATATATATATGTATATATATATATATATATATATATATATATGTATATATATATATGTATATGTATATATATATGTATATATATGTATATATATATATATATATGTATATATATATATGTATATATATATATATGTATATATATATATATATATATATATATATATATATATATATATATATATATACATACATATATATATATATATATATATATATATATATATATAATTTTTTAAAATTAAAATTAACTCATGAGCATTTTAAACATTTATTTTATGATTTGCTTCTTTCACGTACAAATTTCTTAAATTACCACCTTCTCCATTCACCAAATCCACATACTAAAATTGCTTACTGTGTAATTTCTTTTAAACACCCTATTCTTAATTCTCTTAACTTCAATAATTTATTTGCAAAACATCAGCACTTGTTACCCGTAAAAGAAATCAAAATACAAAAATCCTTCAAATATAATTTACTAATTGGTAGAACTATTTACAATTACAATGAAGTTTCCAGGACATTAAACTCCGATGACCTTACATCATGTGTATGCAGCAATAAAAATCTTGCCCCTTATGTCAACTCCTCTCATGGACACATTATTACTGGGAATCTCAGTATAGTTCAGGCTGATATACTTAGGGATATTATGAATAAAGGGTCTAAATTTAGCATTCCATTCTGCCATCACCCTAAACAACTTCTTCAGTCTATATCATTTGATTTTGATAAATTCATATATCAACTTGCTTGTTCACATTCCATTCCTATTGAAGCATTCCATCTATGGAAGTATACTACCTTACATCTACTCAAAAATGTTATATATTATATATATATAAACATTAAATTAACGAAGCCTAGGAATCCTTATAAACAACTCCTATCTGCTATTAAAGAACTACAACAACATTTTGTCATAACTTATGTAGATAAAGCTTCTAATAATTATGCCATCATTTGTAAAAAATATTACTTTTCTCTGTTACAGAATTACTTAAAAAATAATCAAATTTTTAAACACATTAATAATCAGTCTATCAAAATAAAAACTAAAATGCTAAAATTATATACACAATTAAATATTAATTGTAAGTTTTTTAAATTTCCTTATGTTACTTTGGTTCCTAAATTCCATAAATCACCTCTCAGTTTTAGAACAGTCACTTGTGGACATAATACCTTTACCACTACAGCTAGTAAGTACTTGCTTAACTGTTTAAATAGAATTAATGAATCTCTTAAATTTAGGAATTCAGGATATTTCATTTTGAACAATAGTTTTGATTTAGTAAATCACCTTAGCAAGCTTCCGCAAATTCTTGGTTTCCATACCTTTGATTTTAAAGACCTATTTAATAATATTGTCATTAAAGATTTATATAAAGTTATTATCTCTCTTTATCATGACTATCTATCTTCCAATAAAGTTGCATTCAATGTCAAAAACTTTCCTATGCTCTTGCACTTTGTGTTATACAACAATTATATTATCCAAGGCGATAACATTTATTTACAAACAAGGTGGCTGTAGTAGTAGTATACTCGCTAACTTATATCTTTATTATTATGAATGTCATTTTAACTCTAATTCATATATTCTATATAGATATGTTGACGACTTAATTTGTATTATCATTGATGATTCCTATCCAATTAATATTGATTTTTATCCATCTAACC